>CM059450.1:28349429-28916929 GCA_030390025.1 Squalus acanthias | reverse complement strand
CAGAGACTTGAGCACAAAAATCTAGGCCGACACTCCCAGTGCAGTACTGAGGGAGCGCCGCACTGTCGGAGGGGCAGTGCTGAGAGAGCGCCGCACTGTCGGAGGGGCAGTACTGAGGGAGCTCCGCACTGTCGGAGGGGCAGTACTGAGGGAGCGCCGCACTTTCGGAGGGGCAGTACTGAGGGAGCGCTGCACTGTCGGAGGGTCAGTACTGAGGGAGCGCCGCACTGTCGGAGGGGCAGTACTGAGGGAGCGCCGCACTGTCGGAGGGGCAGTACTGAGGGAGCGCCGCACTGTCGGAGGGGCGGTACTGAGGGAGCGCTGCACTGTCGGAGGGGCAGTACTGAGGGAGCGCCGCACTGTCGGAGGGGCAGTACTGAGGGAGCACCGCACTGTCGGGGGGGCAGTACTGAGGGAGCACCGCACTGTCGGAGGGGCGGTACTGAGGGAGCGCCGCACTGTCGGAGGGGCAGTACTGAGGGAGCGCCGCACTGTTGGGGGTCAGTACTGAGGGAGCGCCGTACTGTTGGAGGGGCAGTATTGAGGGAACGCCGCACTGTCAGGGGGGCAGTACTGAGGGAGCGCCGCACTGTCGGAGGGGCAGTACTGAGGGAATGCCGCACTGTCGGAGGGGCAGTACTGAGGGAGCGCCGCACTGTCAGAGGGGCGGTACTGAGGGAGCGCCGCATTGTCGGAGGGGCGGTACTGAGGGAGCGCCGCACTGTCGGAGGGGCAGTACTGAGGGAGCGCCGCATTGTCGGAGGGGCGATACTGAGGGAGCGCCGCATTGTCGGAGGGGCGGTACTGAGGGAGCGCCGCATTGTCGGAGGGGCGATACTGAGGGAGCGCCGCATTGTCGGAGGGGCAGTACTGAGGGAGCATCGCATTGTCGGAGGGGCGGTACTGAGGGAGAGTCGCACTGTCGGAGGGGCAGTACTGAGGGAGCGCCGCATTGTCGGAGGGGCAGTACTGAGGGAGCGCCGCACTGTCGGAGGGGCGATACTGAGGGAACGTCGCATTGTCGGAGGGGCGGTACTGAGGGCGCGTCGCACTGTCGGAGGGACATGTCCGGAGTGCTGTGTGCAGTTGTGGTCACCTTATCACAGCAAAGATGTCATTGTTCTTGAGAGGTGACAGGGAGAGTAAGGGTAGCTGCTCAGAGAACAGGAATTGCAACTGTGCGGAATGATTAAGAAACCTTGTTTTCTTGGAAAAGGTGGGACGTCCAAGATGACTTCATTTAAATCCTCAAGATTAAGATGCGAATTAACAAAGTTGATCCAGGTAAGCCATCTCGGTTTGGTGAAGGGTTTAAATACCATGGGGCAAGGTTAGAAATGAGGAAGATAGATACAAGAAGGGAAATCAGAACAAGATAATAGAGTTATAGAATAAGTTATTGGAGAAGAACATAAGAAATAGGAGCAGGAGTCAGCCATTTGGCCCTTCGAGTCTGCTCCGCCATTCAATAAGATCATGGCTGATTTTCTACCGCATCTCCACTTTCCTGAACTATCCCCATATCCCTTGATTCCCTTAATATTCAAAAATCTATCAATCTCTGTCTTGAATATACTCAATGACTGAGCCTCCACAGGGGTAGAAACATAGAAACATAGAATCTAGGAGCAGGAGTAGGCCATTCGGCCCGTCGAGCCTGCTCCACCATTCAATACGATCATGGCTGATCATCCAAATCCAGTACCCTGTCCCTGCTTTAATCCCCACAGTACACATATCCCACCCTACCCCCATAACCCCATGTATTTAATTCCCCCTAACATATCCCATCCTATCCCCATAACCCCACATATTTAATACCCCCCTAACACTAAGGGTCAATTTATCATAGCCAAATCAACCTAACCCGCACATTTTTGGACTGTGGGAGGAAACCGGAGCACCCGGAGGAAACCCACGCAGACACGGGGAGAATGTGCAAACTCCACACAGACAGTCACCTGAGGTCAGATTCGAACCCGGGTCCCTGGCGCTGTGAGGCACCAGTGCTAACCACTATGCCACCGTGTTGCCCTGGAGAATTCCAAAGATTCACCACCCTCTGAGTGAAGAAATTTCTCCTCATCTCAGTCCTAAATGGCCGACCCCTTATTCTGAGACTGTGACCCCTGGTTCTAGACCCCCCCAGCCAGGGGAAACATCCTCCCTGTATCTGCCCTGTAAGAAGGTAATTGAAACATACAGTGCAAGAGACAATTAGATGTGTTTATTGAGAGAAGGGTTTGAAGGATATGGTGAGAAAGCGTACTGGTGGGGTTGATCCGTAAGTTAAAGGGACAGGTTTGTTGAAACAACTTTGCCTCTTCCTGCTCCTAAAAATTCTTAACTGCTTAACCAACAAGTGGTCCCAACTCTTACGTTTTGGGGTCTTCAGTTATCTTTCTGGGGTTCAGCTTCTCAGACAACTGCTTGTAGGGAAGCCCTCACTTCCTATGGTCTCGAGTGTGCCTTTACCTGTCCAATAGCTTGGTATTCGGTAGAAAGCCCCAAGGTTCAAACAGAAAACCCTTGTTACCGTATTTCGGTCTGCTCGTTTTCTTCTCTTCTTTTCTATCTTAGGCAGTCCCTCGGAACCGAGGATGACTTGCTTCCACAACTAAAATGAGTTCTCAGGTGACTGATGAGTCCAATGCGGGACCTACAGTCTCTGTCACAGGTGGGGCAGACGGTGGTTGAAGGGGCGGGTGGGTGGGGTGCTTGGGTTGACGTGCGCTCCTTCCGCTGTTTGCGCTTGGCTTCCGCTTGCTCCCGGCGAAGAGACTCGAGGTGTTCGGCGCCTTCCCAGATGCTTCTCCTCCACTTTGTGCGGTCAACCTGCCCCCGCCACACAGTACTGCCCCCCGATTATCAAAATCCACGCCGAGGCCTTGGACAACGTGGACCACTTTCCATACCTCACGAGCCTACTGTCAACAAGTAGTCCAACACCGCCTTCAGTGTGCCAGTGCAGCCTTCGGTCGCCTGAGGAAGAGAGTGTTTGAAGACCAGGACCTCAAACCCAGCACCAAGCTCATGGTCTACAGAGCTCGTTTTATCGCGTGGCTCTCACCTGATCTCCCTCGACTTCAGAAAATGATGGAATAAACACTTACAAGACCTTGGCTTAAAGTAGAAACTGCCTGGCAGATTTATTGAACAGTAACTGGATAATTGAACAGAAGCAATAACACTCTGTGGATTTACAGTATTTACCGGCTTAACTATTCCTCCTCTTAAGATAAAAGATAATAAATCATCACATCTGCTGCACCAAACTGCAATGTAAATTGGACTGGATACAAGAGGACAGATAATACAATGGTGGGCTCACACTCCATGTAGTATCTGGCATTGGGAGATGGGGCCTACAATACAATGTGATCTGAGGCACCTTGGATGCCCCAATAGGGTCATTCCAGACTGTCCAGTCCACAGAGACTCTCTGGTCTATCTTATGTTGCCAGCTTCAACACCTGCAATGAGCTCTACCTCTCTCTCGGCCCCTCCACTGCCTCTCTCGTGTTGTCAGCCTGCCTGTCCGACATCTATTGAGCAGATTGGGCCGATACTCTCTGGAGTTTAGAAGAATGAGAGGTGATCACATTGAAACATAGAAGATTCTGAGGGGGGATTGACAGGGTAGATGCTGACAGGTTGTTTCCCCCTGGCTGGAGAGTCTAGAACCAGGGGCCACAGTCTCAGGATAAGGGGTCGGCCATTTAAGACTGAGATGAGGAGGAATTTCTTCACTCAGAAGGGGGTGAATCTTTGGAATTCTCTGCCCCAGAGGGCTGTGAATGCTGAGTCGTTGAGTATATTCAAGGCTGAGATCGATAGATTTTTGGACTCTCGGGGAATCAAGGGATGTGGAGATTGGGCAGGAAAGTGGAGTTGAGGTCGATGATCAGCCATGATCTTATTGAATGGCGGAGCAGGCTCGAGGGGCCGTGTGGCCGACTCCTGCTCCGATTTCTTATGTTCTTATCCAGTCCTGGATGAGCTGCAAGTTCGTTCATTAGACTTTAGGAAGACTGAAGCCATCGTCTTCAGCCCCTGACGCAAACTCGGAACCCCCACCACCTCTTCCAGCCGCCCCCCCCCCCCCCACCCTCCCTGGCCATTGTCTCAGGGCTGAACCAGACGGTGCGCAATCTCAGCTTCCTGTTTGACCCCGAGCTGAGGTTCTGAGGCCAAATCCTCTCCCATCACCACGACCACCAGATTTTACACACAATGGGGAGTAGAAATCTGGAACTCTCCCACCCCCCAGAAGGCTGGGGAGTCACTGGGAGCTTTCAAGGCTGAGATGGAGAGATTTTTGTTGGGTAAGGGTATCAAGGGATGTGGAGTAAAGGCAGATAGATGGAGTTGAAGTCCAGACCAGCCATGATCGAATTAAATGATGGAGCAGGCTCGAGGGGCTGAATGGCCTACTCCGGTTCCTAATGCTCCTCTGAAATTCCTGTATTTGGGATATTACTATCGCGTACCGCTTTGATACATGATGCAGATTGTCGCCCTGCTTGTGTACAAGTCTCAGCAGCGGGTTAAGTCCACTGAAAGCCTTTTCTTAGTCATCATAGAATAATACAGCACAGGAGGAGGCCATTCGGCCCATCGTGCCTGTGCTGGCTCTTTGAACGAGCTCTCCAATTAGTCCCACTCCCCCCTGCTCTTTCCCCACAGTCCTGCCAATTTTTCCTTTTCAATTATTTATCCGATTCCCCTTTTGAAAGTTACTATTGAATCTGCTTCCACCGCCCTTTCAGGCAGCGCGTTCCAGATCACAACAACTCGCTGCGGAAAAACATTCTCCTCCTCTCCCCTCTGGTTCTTTTACTGATTATCTTCAATCTGTGTCCTCTGGTTACCCACCCTCCTGCCACTGGAAACACTTTCTCCTTATTTTGCTGCATCAAAACCTTTCATGATTTTGAACACCTCTATTAAATCTATCGACACACTTGCATTACTGGGCAGTGACTGGGGAAAAGGCTGCACCATGCGTGTCAAAGCTATCGATACAAACGGGAGGAACATATGAACATAAGAAACAGGAGCAGGAGTCGGCCAATTGGCCCCTCGAGCCTGCTCTGCCATTCAATAAGATCATGGCTGATCCAATCTTGGCCTCAACACCACTTTCCCGCTCTCTCCCCATAACCCTTGACTCCCTTGTAGTTCAAAAATCTGTCTATCTCCACCTTGAATATATTCACTGACTCCGCCTCCACAGCTCTCTGGGGTAGAGAATTCCAAAGATTCACGACCCTCTGAGAGAAGAAATTCCTCCTCATCTCCGTCTTAAATGGGCGACCCCTTATCCTGAAACTATGCCCCCTCGTTCTAGATTCCCCCACGAGGGGAAACATCCTCTCTGCATCCACCCTGTCGAGCCCCCTCAGAATCTTATGTGTTTCAATAAGATCACCTCTCATTCTTCTAAACTCCAATGAGGATAGGCCCAACCTGCTCAACCTTTCTTCATAAGACCACCCCTTCATCCCTGGAATCAACCCAGTGAACCTTCCCTGCACTGCCTCCAATGCAAGTATATCCTTCCTTAAATAAGGATACCAAAACTGTATGCAGTACTCCAGGTGCGGTCTCACCAGCGCCCTGTAAAGTTGCATCAAAACTTCCCTACTTTTATACTCCATCCCCCTTACAATAAAGGCCAACATTCCATTAGCCTTCCTAATTACTTGCTGTACCTGCACGCTAGGTTTTTGTGTTTCATGTACAAGGACCCTCAGATCCCAGAATGACATTAATGATCAGTAAAGATAGCAAACCCCAGATTGGAGACAGTCAGTCAGCTCCGTGGAAGAGCACAAACCTTCTCCTCCATCCTGAAAACTGCACCTTCGTGCATTTTAGTTTCTTTTCTGGTGTTTGCGGTTTGCAGCGATTTTTTTTTTGAAGACGATAAATCTTTGTGACAAGGGAAGACGAGCAAAATGTTTTCAGCTTTTGAAAACAAAGCCTTTGCAATGGACAGCAGGTGGATCAGTGCGTCAAAGAGAAAAGTGCAGGTTAATGTTTTTTTGTGCGACCCTTCATCAGAATGCTGTTTCAAGGTTTCGTTGGACGATACTAAATCGCCGATCTTGCTCCTGTAGCTGTTTAAAAAATGAAAACTCAACACAGACCAGCAATTGAAAGTGGGATTTTCCTGAGCCGTCTGCCTCAATAGTGGAGCCTTTTTCCACTAGACCACCCGGAGAGCGACTAAAGATTAGGAAACTAATGATTCCCGTCAGCTGTGGCTCAGTGGGTAGCACACGCACCTCTGAGTCAGACGGTTGTGGGTTCAAGTCCCACTCCAGGGACTTGAGCACATAAAGCTAGGCTGACACTCCCAGTGCAGTGCTGAGGGAGCGCCGCACTGTCGGAGGGGCAGTACTGAGGGAGCGCCGCACTGTCGGAGGGGCGGTACTGAGGGAGCGCCGCACTGTCGGAGGGGCAGTACTGAGGGAGCACCGCACTGTCGGAGGGGCGGTACTGAGGGAGCGCCGCACTGTCGGAGGGGCGGTACTGAGGGAGCGCCGCACTGTCGGAGGGGCGGTACTGAGGGAGCGCCGCACTGTCGGAGGGGCGGTACTGAGGGAGCGCCGCACTGTCGGAGGGGCGGTACTGAGGGAGCGCCGCACTGTCGGAGGGGCGGTACTGAGGGAGCGCCGCACTGTCGGAGGGGCGGTACTGAGGGAGCGCCGCACTGTCGGAGGGGCGGTACTGAGGGAGCGCCGCACTGTCGGAGGGGCGGTACTGAGGGAGCGCCGCACTGTCGGAGGGGCGGTACTGAGGGAGCGCCGCACTGTCGGAGGGGCGGTACTGAGGGAGCGCCGCACTGTCGGAGGGGCGGTACTGAGGGAGCGCCGCACTGTCGGAGGGGCGGTACTGAGGGAGCGCCGCACTGTCGGAGGGGCGGTACTGAGGGAGCGCCGCACTGTCGGAGGGGCGGTACTGAGGGAGCGCCGCACTGTCGGAGGGGCGGTACTGAGGGAGCGCCGCACTGTCGGAGGGGCGGTACTGAGGGAGCGCCGCACTGTCGGAGGGGCGGTACTGAGGGAGCGCCGCACTGTCGGAGGGGCGGTACTGAGGGAGCGCCGCATTGTCGGAGGGGCAGTACTGAGGGAGAGCCGCACTGTCGGAGGGGCAGTACTGAGGGAGCGCCGCACTGTCGGGGAAGCCAACTTTCGGATGAGACGTTAAACCGAGGCCCCGTCTGCCCTCTCGGGAAGATGTAAAAGACCCCGCGGCACTATTTCGAAGAAGAGCAGGGGGGGGAGTTCTCCCCGGTGTCCTGGGGCCAATATTTATCACTCAACTAACACAACAAAAAAAAACCCAGATTACCTGGTCATTATGACATTGATGTTTGTGGGAGCTTGTTTGCAAATTGGTGCGTTTCCCACATTACAACAGTGACCGTATCTCACTGGCTGCAAAGCGCTTTGAGACGTCCGGTGGTCGTGAAAGGTGCTGTAGAAATGCAAGTCTTTCTTTCTGGTGGAACACTGCTGAAGACGAGTATCAGTGGATATAATCGTGTCTCCATTGGGATAACCTTACAGTGACAAAGTGGCCTCATGAGGCTGATTGCAACCCACTGCTCTGTTATCTGGTCGATCTGACTAATGGAGATATTCCGACCACATCGAGCAGTAATGCATGTTCCTGATGAACTCACTGGGAGATGAGCAGGATTGTGTGGGTTGCTTGCCTCCCACTTTCCTCCTCTTTCTGCCTCTTCCAGATACCCCGATTGAGACGGGAGGTTGGAACAGAACCTGACCCCTTTGTAACCCCCCCTTCTCTCCTGGAGACTACTTAACCAAAGCGCCTTTCTTCATTTGGGAGCGCAGACCAGGAGTGCCAGCGGGCTTTTCACCGTCGGAGGGGCCATCAACGGCCACGCCCAATCCTGTTTTCACCCAACCTTAACACAGACCTTCCTGCAGGAGTCACTGTCTCAGAATCAGGTGCTGAGACCTGCCTGAGACTAACCGGGGCAGCCCGACCACCGCCCTGGCTGAGATCGGCAAAGTTGGTGCATACCAGGGATCCAGCGTACCATTTGCTGTTCTGCATGGCTCTGTTTATCCATTGGGTCACAACGGGGGGATTGAAAAAGCAAAAAAGAAAGAAAGACTCGCATTTCTCCAGCGCCTTTCACGACCACCGGATGTCCCAAAGCGCTTTACAGCCAATGAAGCACTTTTTGAAATGTACTCACTGTTGTAATGTAGGAAACGTGGCAGCCAATTGCGCACAGCAAGCTCCCACAAACAGCAATGTGATAATGACCAGATAATCTGTTTTAGTGATGTTGATTGAGGGATAAATATTGGCCCCAGGACACCGGGGAGAACTCCCCTGCTCTTCTTCGAAATAGTGGCCATGGGATCTTTTACATCCACCTGAGAGGGCAGACGGGGCCTCGGTTTAACGTCTCATCCGAAAGACGGCACCTCTGACGGTGAGGCGCTCCCTCAGTACTGCCCCTCCGACAGTGCGGTGCTCCCTCAGTACTACCCCTCCGACAGTGCGATCCTCCCTCAGTACCGCCCCTCCGACAGTGCGGCGCTCCCTCAGTACTGCCCCTCCGACAGTGCAGGAATCCCTCAGTACTACCCCTCCGACAATGCGACGCTCCCTCAGTACTGCCCCTCCGACAGTGCGGCGCTCCCTCAGTACTGCCCCTCCGACAGTGCAGGAATCCCTCAGTACTACCCCTCCGACAGTGCGGCGCTCCCTCAGTACTGCCCCTCCGATAGTGCGGCGCTCCCTCAGTACTGCCCCTCCGACAGTGCGGCGCTCCCTCAGTACTGCCCCTCCGACAGTGCAGCGCTCCCTCAGTACTGACCCTCCGACAGTGCGGCGCTCCCTCAGTACTGACCCTCCGACAGTGCAGCACTCCCTCAGTACCGCCCCTCCGACAGTGCGGCGCTCCCTCAGTACTGCCCCTCCGACAGTGCGGCGCTCCCTCAGTACTGACCCTCCGACAGTGCAGCACTCCCTCAGTACCGCCCCTCCGACAGTGCGGCGCTCCCTCAGTACTGCCCCTCTCACAGTGCGGCGCTCCCTCAGTACTGCCCCTCCGACAGTGCGGCGCTCCCTCAGTACTGCCCCTCTGACAGTGCGGCGCTCCCTCAGTACCGCCCCTCCGACAGTGCGGCGCTCCCTCAGTACTGCCCCTCCGACAGTGCAGCACTCCCTCAGTACCGCCCCTCCGACAGTGCAGCGCTCCCTCAGTACCGCCCCTCCGACAGTGCAGCGCTACCTCAGTACCATCCCTCCGACAGTGCGGCGCTCCCTCAGTACTGCCCCTCCGACAGTGCGGCACTCCCTCAGTACCGCCCCTCCGACAGTGCAGCGCTCCCTCAGTACCGCCCCTCCGACAGTGCAGCACTCCCTCAGTACCGTCTCTCCGACAGTGCGGCGCTCCCTCAGTACCGTCCCTCCGACAGTGCGGCGCTCCCTCAGTACCGCCCCTCCGACAGTGCGGCGCTCCCTCAGTACTGCCCCTCCGACAGTGCGGCGCTCCCTCAGTACCGCCCCTCCGACAGTGCAGCGCTCCCTCAGTACTGCCCCTCTGACAGTGCGGCGCTCCCTCAGTACCGCCCCTCCGACAGTGCGGCGCTCCCTCAGTACTGCCCCTCCGATAGTGCAGCGCTCCCTCAGTACTGCCCCTCCGATAGTGCGGCGCTCCCTCAGTACCGCCCCTCCGACAGTGTTGCACTCCCTCAGTACCGCCCCTCCGACAGTGCGGCGCTCCCTCAGTACTGCCCCTCTGACAGTGCGGCGCTCCCTCAGTACCGCCCCTCCGACAGTGCGGCGCTCCCTCAGTACTGCCCCTCCGACAGTGCGGCGCTCCCTCAGTACTGCCCCTCTGACAGTGCGGCGCTCCCTCAGTACTGCCCCTCCGACAGTGCGGCGCTCCCTCAGTACTGCCCCTCCGACAGTGCGGCGCTCCCTCAGTACTGCCCCTCCGACAGTGCGGCGCTCCCTCAGTACTGCCCCTCCGATAGTGCAGCGCTCCCTCAGTACTGCACTGGAGTGCCAGCCTATGGTAGCTTAGGGTTGGAAAGATCACCTTTATCAAATCTACCTCCAAATCACTCAACAACAACGTGCATTTATATAGCGCCTTTAACGTAGTGAAACGTCCCAAGGCGTTTCACAGGAGCGATTATCAAACAAAATTTGACACCGAGCCACAGAAGGAGATATTAGGACAGGTGACCAAAAGCTTGGTCAAAGAGGTCGGTTTTAAGGAGCAATGGACTATTTTAGTTCAACACCACATTATCATCAGACTGCCCCACACTGCAATTAAAACACATTTATAAAGGCTCTATGTGATAACAAGTGTTTACATATTTATGAGGTGTTTAATAAAATCAAAGCAAAAATGCTAATTACTTTTACAGCTCTGCATGAACAGCTACACTTAAACATGATGAATGTTGAAACAGCTTTTTAAATGAGGTTGCTGCCTGTTTATACAAAGAAATAATGGGTCCCCGGGAGTGATCAGTAGGTAGTGATCTAATTTAGGGGTGCGGGTGGTTATATATAATAATGGCTACCCGACAGTGAGTTACAGGCTGGAATCTAATCGAAGGGTTCAGGGGGTTTATATATAGAATAACAGATACCCAGGAGTGAGTTACAGGCTGGAATCTAATCGAGGGGTTCGGGGGGGTTTATATATAGAATAACAGATACCCGGGAGTGAGTTACAGGCTGGAATCTAATCGAGGGGTTCGGGGGGTTTATATATAGAATAACAGATACCCAGGAGTGAGTTACAGGCTGGAATCTAATCGAGGGGTTTATATATAGAATAACAGATACCCAGGAGTGAGTTACAGGCTGGAATCTAATCGAGGGGTTTATATATAGAATAACAGATACCCAGGAGTGAGTTACAGGCTGGAATCTAATCGAGGGGTTCGGGGGGGTTTATATATAGAATAACAGATACCCGGGAGTGAGTTACAGGCTGGAATCTAATCGAGGGGTTCGGGGGTTTTATATATAGAATAACAGATACCCGGCAGTGAGTTACAGGCTGGAATCTAATCGAGGGGTTCGGGGGGGTTTATATAGAGAATAACAGATACCCGGAAGTGAGTTACAGGCTGGAATCTGATCAAGATAAACGAATATCTGAACCCTGAAGTGAGATCAATCTCCTTCCCTACCTGCAGTGCTTTCCTATTTATGCTGCTGTTCTCGTTTATGTTTCTTTTTCCTCGTGGTGCTGTCATGGCTGACACTGATGGCCTGAGCTGCACTGGTGGTTGTTGCACAGTGACACAGGCCGGTTGGTAACAGAAGTGCTGTGATCACCGCAACTTTATTCCGTCACGATCGCAACTTACATTTGTGTAGCGTCCCCCCACGCAGGCGAACGTTTCCAAGTGCTTAACAACGAGAAGTGAGCATGAGAGAAATGAAGATGGTGGTGGGGGGTTCGGGGCGGTTTGGTGAGGTTGAGTTAAAAAGCACAATCAAAGAGATAGGTTTTTCAGAGGCTTTTGAGGGAGGAATAAAAAGCACTGAGATGGAATGACTGAAAGATTGGCAGCCGGTGGTGGAGCAGATTGAAAGAAGCACAAGACAGGGTCAACGGATGATGGATGCTGGTTGGTTGGAGGAGATCTCTGAAGTCGGATGAGACGAAGACCTGGATCATGAAATCAATATGCTGGGCCACAGGGAGCCAGTGGAGCTTGATAAAGTCAGGAATAATGGGAAAGTGTCATGTGGTGCCTGAAAGGACTCAGGCCGCAGAGTTTTGGATTAATTGACAATCACTGTTACCAGAAAATAAAATGGCCACCGTATAACTCGCCCCCCCCCCACTATCCATTATTGCAGTGAGTTGCTAGTTTACTGGTTTTTATAGATTGCAGCGATACAGAATGAAGGGGTTTTATTTCCTCGGGCAGTGCCTAACACATGAGAATGTTTTTTGGGGTTTAAGCACATTACGTATTCCAAAAAAAAGAAAGACTTGCATTTCTACCGCGCCTTTCATGACCACCGGACGTCTCAAAGCGCTTTACAGCCAATGAAATACTTTTTGAAGTGTGGTCACTGTTGTAATGTGGGAAACGCAGCAGCCAGTTTGCACACAGCAAGCTCCCACAAACAGCGATGTGGTAATGACCAGATCATCTGTTTTTGTGATGTTGGTTGAGGGATAAATATTGGCCCCGGGACACCGGGGAGAACTCCCCTGCTGTTCTTTGAAAGAGTGGCCGTGGGATCTTTTACGTCCACCTGAGAGAGCAGACGGGACCTCGGCTTAACATCTCATCCGAAAGATGGCACCTCCGACAGTGCAGCGCTCCCTCAGTACTGCCCCTCCAACAGTGCGGCGCTCCCTCAGTACTGCCCCTCCGACAGTGCGGCACTCCCTCAGTACCGCCCCTCCGACAGTGCGGCGCTCCCTCAGTACTGCCCCTCCGACAGTGCGGCGCTCCCTCAGTACCGCCCCTCCGACAGTGCGGCGCTCCCTCAGTACTGCCCCTCCGACAGTGCGGCGCTCCCTCAGTACTGCCCCTCCGACAGTGCGGTGCTCCCTCAGTACTGCCCCTCCGACAGTGCGGCGCTCCCTCAGTACCGCCCCTCCGACAGTGTGGCGCTCCCTCAGTACTGCCCCTCCGACAGTGCGGTGCTCCCTCAGTACTGCCCCTCTGACAGTGCGGCGCTCCCTCAGTACTGCCCCTCCGACAGTGCGGTGCTCCCTCAGTACTGCCCCTCTGACAGTGCGGCGCTCCCTCAGTACTACCCCTCAGACAGTGCGGTGCTCCCTCAGTACTGCCCCTCCGACAGTGCGGCGCTCCCTCAGTACTGCCCCTCCGACAGTGCTGCGCTCCCTCAGTACTGCACTGGGAGTGTCAGCCTAGCTTTTTGTGCTCAAGTCCCTGGAGTGGGACTTGAACCCACAACCTTCTGACTCAGAGGCGAGAGAGTGTGCTACCCACTGAGCCACAGCTGACCAAAGTTTATATTAATATCGAAGAAATATGTGCATTTACGGTGTGGTAAAGTGGGATTCTCTTCCCCCCCCCCCCGCTCCCCCCACCCCTCCCCCGTGCTCCCTTCAGCCCGGGGAGTGATCTGGTTTCACGTCCTGTTCCCGATGCGTTCCCTAAACGCACAAATGAGAAGTGTCTGTACTACTTAACGCGGACAAAAGCAGCGTGCGGCTCAGTTGATTAAAAGGACAGCAAGATTGATAACGGCGAATTCCTTGCAAATTTTAGCCGCACATGTTGTGACAAGGTGCATTTAGTTACAGCAATATACAATTAAGTATTTATGAAATCTGAGCAAATGGGCAATGTTCAGGGGCCTGCAAACCCCATCATTTATGCATACAAATGACATCAGAGTCACTTTAGCCGAGAGAGTGAAATAAATCATTGTAATAAGTACAGCATTAGCTGTGCCTGACTACACACTTTTGTTTCAAGAAATACAGAGTTGTGTTACCATGAGCTTTGTTGAGTGTTAAATCCTTCACTATGACCGGCAATCAAAATTAGAATGAAAAATGACTCATTGAGGGCGTTCCGCTCCAGTGTGTGGTTTATGGATGGCAGAGGTACAGTATTCCAATGACGGTCATCTCTGTCACCGGAAAACTCATCAACGGAGAACTCGCCATTTGTTTTTAAGTAACAGTTAGCCATAGCACTTGCTTGAGTATAATAATTCTAACCGTTTGTGTGGCTGTTTGTGTTCCTGAGCCTATGAGTGAGGGGTTCACGATGAGTGACCAACAAAGACATTTTCAAACTATCTAAAGGGCTGATTTGGATTTTCAACTTTAAAAGTTTTTTTTCTTCTGGTTCCCCCCCCCTCGCCGCCACCTCCTCCTCCGGAAGGCGCTGACTTTTGTGGAGGGTGTTTCACGGGCACCAGCTGTTAGCTCAGCTGCAGGAGTTCCTCGGCAGTGTCCTAGGCCCAACCATCTTCAGCTGCTTCATCAATGACCTTCCCTCTAACATAAGGTCAGAAATGGGGATGTTCGCTGATGACTGTACAGTGTTCAGCGCCATTCACAACTCCTCAGATAATGGAGCAGTCCATGCCCGCATGCAACAAGACCTGGACGATGTTCAGGCTTGGGCTGATAAGTGGCAAGTAACATTCGCACCACACAAGTGCCAGGCAATGACTATCTCCAACAAGCGAGAGTCTAACCACCTCCCCTTGACATTTAACGGCATTACCATCGCCGAATCCCCCACCATCAACATCCTGGGGGTCACCATTGACCAGAAACCTAACTGGACCAGCCACATAAATACTGTGGCAACAAGAGCAGGTCAGAGGCTTGGTATTCTGCGGCGAGTGTCTCACATCCTGACTCCCCAAAGCCTTTCCACCATCTACAAGGCACAAGCAAGGAGTGTGATGGAACACTCTCCACTTGCCTGGATGAGTGCAGCTCCAACAACACTCAAGAAGCTCGACACCATCCAGGACAAAGCAGCCCTCTTGATTTGCACCCCGTCCACCACTTTAAACATTCACTCCCTCCACCACCGACGTACCGTGGCTGCAGTGTGTACCATCTACAAGATGCACTGCAGCAACTCGCCAAGGCTTCTTCGGCAGCACCTCCCAAACCCCCGACCTCTTCCACCTAGAAGGACAAGGGCAGCAGGCGCATGGGAACACCACCACCTCCAAGTTCCCCTCCGAGTCACACACCATCCCGACTTGGAAATATATCGGCCGTTCCTTCATCGTCGCTGGGTCAAAATCCTGGAACTCCCTACCTAACAGCACTGTGGGAGCACCTTCAGCACACGGACTGCAGCGGTTCAAGAAGGCGGCTCACCACCACCTTCTCAAGGGCAATTAGGGATGGACAATAAATGCTGGCCTTGCCAGTGACGCCCACATTAAAGTGGCTACTCTTTACCTGTGAGTATCGCTAGAGTGCTGGCAGGCTATTCGACTGCATCAAAGCCAAGTCTGATGGTGTCCTCACCCAATGTCCTGTACATGCCCTTCCCAAGAGGTGTCACTAGAGAGTGATCAAGAGTGGAAACCTGGCTGTTCTTCCCTTCTTTAGCCCAGGAGGCCAATTGCATTGCCTAGGACCTTCCTAGTCTGTAGGACTAAGCATCTCCTGTAGTGGTGCAGTTACTCACTGAGCTTACTAACTAATATAGTTTATGGATGGCCACAACTGGAGTATTGCGTCCAGTTCTGGTCACCACACTTTAGGAAGGATGTGAAGGCCCTTGAGAGGGTGCAGAGGAGATTTACCAGAATGGTTCCGGGGATGGGGGAATCTTAGCTACAAGGACAGGTTGGAGAAGCTGGATTTGTTTTCATTTGAGCAAAGGAGGTTGAGGGGTGATTTGATAGAGGTGTACAAGATTATGACGGGTTTGGATAGGCTAGACGGGGAAAGGCTGTTCCCACTAGTTGATGGTACAAGGACTAGGGGACACAGATTTAAGGTTTTGGGTAAGAGATACAGGGGGGATGTGAGGGAAAACTTTTTTACGCAGCGAGTGGTGAGGACCTGGAACTCGCTGCCGACGGAAGTGGTGGAAGCGGAGACACTCAGTGTTTTCAAAGGGAGACTGGATAGGCACTGGAGGGAAATAAACTTGCAGGGCTACGGGGATAGAGCGGGGGAATGGGACTGACTGGATTGCTCCGCAGAGAGCCGGCACGGACTCGATGGGCCAAATGGCCTCCTTCTGTGCCGCTATGACTCTAGTGATCCTCCAGAAATGTGACCTCCTTTCTCTCTATGAAGGGCCTCTACTGGGTCCATCCTACTGTCGGTTTAAACTGCTAACAGCGGCTGTAGCCTGACTCTGTAGTGCAGCCTCTTCCCGCCACTGCCACTCCCTCCTTGTACGGCTCACTGTCTCATCCCATACCAGCTGCCGTGGTTTCCAAGATGAATTTGTAAGCGATGTGACTGTAAGCATAACTGCGAAAGGAAGGAGGGTTATTTAGCAGGGGCCCGAATTTAAATGAGGCAGCGTTTGAATTGCGACCCCACATTCTGGCAAAGGAATGAGAATCCTGGCTACCCTAAGCTCACTGCACTTTCTTCATCACTCAGAAGGGAGATTATTGTATGATAGCAAAATACTGCGGATGCTGGAAATCCGAAATAACAACAGAAAACGCTGGAAAAACTCAGCAGGCCAGGCAGCATCCGTGGAGAGAGAAACAGAGTTAACGTTTCAGGTCGAAGACCTTTTGTCAGAACTGGAAAAAGGCAGGAAATGAAATAGATTTAAAGCAAGGATAAAGCTGGGAAAAGGGGGAGGGGATGAAAGAACAAAAGGAGAGATTATTGTAGTTAGCGAGGGAACAAGAAGTATCGCCCTGGGGCAGTGGAGGTGTTTGCGGTTGGTATTGAGATACACAACCGACTAATACCTGGAATGGGTGGGTTGTCTTATGAGGAAAGGTTGGACAGGCTAGGCTTGTATCCGCTGGAGTTTAGAAGAGTAAGAGGTGACTTGATTGAAACATATAAGATCCGGAGGGGTCTGGACTGGGTGGATGTGGAGAGGATGTTTCCTCTTGTGGGAGAATCTAGAACTAGGGGTCACTGTTTAAATATAAGGGGTCGCCCATTTAAGACAGAGATGAGGAGAAATTTTTTCTCACAGAGGGTGGTGAGTCTTTGGAACTCTCCTCCGGGTATGCACAGGCCAGTTATGCATCTCCAGCACTAACCCAGCCGAGATCACCGAACTCAGCCCAGACTTCAGACCAACCCTTCGACTTTCTTGCTCTGTGTGCCTCAGTACACACACACACACACACACACCAACCGGTTAATGGAATCACTCTGGATCTTTGTGGTATCACATCCCACCTCCCAACACATTTAATCAGCTTACATTAAAAAAATGTGTCGCTCAGCTGAAGATGTGAGAGTCCTGGGGGCTCATTATACTTTCACGCTACTTTAGAACATTATTTTTGTCACTCTTCGCATTCTGTGTTATCAACGAAAGTGTGGTTTGCACAAGCTTAAGATAGCCAGAAAATGAGCCTGTTATGTGTTTCCTGGGTCAATTCTTTTGAATACCCAGTGCAGGATCTTTTAGCACAAATCCCTTGTCAAACAGGAGCAATGTGGTGAGGATACTTAGAAATGAGAGCCTTTGGAAAGCCAGATCTGGCTGAAGATTACTGAAGCAGATTGACGGAGCGGTCAGCTCATGGTTGGATTATTTACTTCAGTGTAAGACTGCACCACTGAAGGACCTGGCACAGACAGCCAACAAAAGAGGCAAGGGCACATCAAGGGGAAACTCACAATTTCAAAGATACTGACCCCCCCCCCCCAGACTCCCCTTGAGGAGATAAAATAGAGACAGACTGGTGAAAGGAAACCTCCCAAAAAAATGGTTCTTGGTCCGTGTGGAGGGAGGTGGCACTGGCACTGTTCCAACTCCCCCCCACCCCCCTCAGAACTGCTGGTCAGTGTCGCAAGAAGTTCAATGAGCTGACCAGGGCAATCAAGGTAACACACTGATCACACACCCTCTTCTTCCTTGTCCACCCTGGGCACCCGCATACTTTAACCCTTCACGCTGAATTTTTGGTTAAGGAGGGCACAAACTACGGGACATTCAGTGCGTGTAGCCAATCTTCCCCCAAGATCACCGACAACCCACTGACTTTACTGCCGCCTGCAGTTTCCCCAGCGCTGCAGAGTGAAACTGCACAGAGAAGGGTTTCAGCACCTCCAGTGTTATCTATGCTGTAGAGCTGTCTCCAATAGTAGCTGTGCTATCGGAGACAATCCTATAAGGTAAATGGAGCATATCAATCGCAGCATAAGGAGGATTCTTGCATTACACGTTAGCAAGCAGGTTTTTGCTTGTGATTAATTGGGAGTTTGTTTGTGCTCCCGGTCATCTTGCACTCAAGAAAATTAAGCTAAAACGCGCGGATTTCAATGTCATTTCAGTCAGCAGCAGGCACTGTGGTATCAGGGTCTCTGGGTTAAAGACTGCAACCAAGTGGCAAATGTGTTTTTGCAATGTCGCCAAAATGATTTTTTTTAAAGTGAGGAGCAGCTAGGAATGAGAAAGATTGCAAGGAGGTTGTGTGAACCAGATTGTGTGAAACGTCAAATGTACCTGGACTCATCTCTCACTCCTGACCCCACATGCCTTTTTCTAAAACCCTTAAAGATGCACTGGGTTGCCCCAGTGTCATCAACTGAAGACCCATAAATGGGGCCCCACTTTTATGCAAGGGTACAATCCTAAAGGGGGTGCGTGAACAGACCTGGGGGTATATGTGCACAAATCGTTGAAGGTGGCAGAGCAGGTTGAGAAAGCGGTTAAAAAAGCATACGGAATCCTGGGCTTCATAAATAGAGGCATTGGGCTGGATTTTGTCAATGGGGACGTGATGGAGGCGGGACTCCCACTTTTTGGGTTGTAGTCCTGCCTCCATCGACTTGTGGCCAACCCACTGTATTTTCCCTTGATTGACCTTGTTAAGCCGCTTAGCAGGCCAATCAAGGGTCCCTTGGATACAGGTGACGTCAACCATTGAAATTTCATCTGTCAAGAGCTTTTGACAGATGAAATTTCAGTGTTTGACAGCTCTGTGAAGCTGTCAAACACTGACAATATGATTTCTAACTTGAGTCCCTGTACTTAGACTCAGTTAGAAATCAATCCAGCACAGAAAGCAGAGACTGCATTTTGACAGCTCCGCGGCCATTCTGCTTTCTGTGCCGTGGATGTGAGGGACTCCCGACACCTTAAGGAAGCTAGCCTGCAGGACAAAGTTAAGGTAAGTAAAAGTTCTTAAAACACTTTACACACACCAAACACACTTACCTCTGCACTCATGCACCCATCACTCACCTGCACACCGGACATCTCGACCCCTCCAAGCCCTCCAGACCGACGGTCCGCCTCGCTAAATCGGCGTGGTTCGGACCTGTCGGGAAGCCCACACTTCAGGGCTAAAAATAGGGATTAGGCAAAAAAACTGCCTGTTAACTACCTGTTAACAGGCAGTTTATTGGCACTAATCCCCTTCCCGCCTCGGGGAGGCGGGTCCCAGCACAGGTCGGGTACTCGCCTCCTGGGAAACTGGCATGGAGGTGGGTTGGGGGCGGGATGGGTTCGGGACCCCCGAATCTGCTATTTTCACACCACTCCCGCCTCCAAACCTGCCTCCACGGGCCGATGGAAATTCAGCCCATTGAATACAAAAGCAAGGAAGTTATGATGAACCTTTATAAAACGTTGGTTCGGCCTCAACTGGAGTGTTGTGTCCAATTCTGGGCACCGCACTTTAGGATGGATGTGAAGGCCTTAGAGAGGATGCAGAAAAGATTTACGAGAATGATTCCAGGGATGTAGGACTTCAGTTACGTGGATAGACTGGAGAAGCTGGGGCTGTTCTCCTTAGAGCAGAGAAGATTGAGAGGAGATTTGATAGAGGTGTTCAAAATCATGAGGAGTCTGGACAGAGTAGATAGAGAGAAACTGTTCCCATTGGCGGAAGGGTCGAGAACCAGAGGACACAGATTTAAGGTGATTGGCAGAAGAACCAAAGGCGACATGAGGGAAAACCTTTTTACTCAGCGAGTGGTTAGGATCTGGAATGCGCTGCCTGAAAGGGTGGTGGAGGCAGATTCAATCTTATCTTTCAAAAGGGAATTGGATAAATACCTGAAGGGAAAAAATTATCAGGGCTACGGGGAAAGGGCGGGGGGAGTGGGACTAGCTGAAGTGCTCTTGCAGAGAGCCGGCACGGGCGCGACGGGCCGAATGGCCTCCTACTGTGCAAATATGTGTTCATTAATGAAATGCACTCTCTATTTAAAATGATTATTTACAGTATTATGGGTGACTCATTGATGCTGCCAACAGCAGATCTCTAGTTTGCTCTAATCCTCACTGCTGCCTGCAAAGTTTCTCTTCTGAAGATCACCTCTTTAGTGGGTCGCTTAAGTCTCTTTGAAAAGGCAATTCGCAAATATCTCCAAATTACAATCCCACAATAGTTGAAATATCCCATTTCTTAAAAGCTTAAAATTGATCTTTAATCTTGGCTATAAGAGGTGTGCAGACTACTGTACCTCATTGGCAGCCAGCTTCACCAGGTCATCACAACCTTAATGAGTATCGGTGCTCGAGCAAGAGAGGGGGAGTGTGTCTCGCAGCACTGGGCAAGATGGAAGATTGGTTCTTCCTAGAAAGGGCACAAATTGAAGTGAACTGATTTGAAGCACCAAACGTTATCACCTTATTACGGATCTCATTGGTGAGCGCTGACTGGCGAATAAACGTGCTGAGCACTTTTGATATCTTTGCGGGAGAGAATAGAGGCCTCTTTTGGCATCTTCTCAAGTTATTATGGGTTCAAAGATTGCTGCTTCTTTCAAGATAAGCCTCTCACAGAGAAATTCAGCGAATTCGCGTGGCCTTGTTCAAAACCAGCTAAATTGTTTCCCCCAAAAAAAGGATAAGGCGTTCCACTTTATTTTTTAACTTTTTTTTTCCAACTTGCCCTGACTTTAATCTTCCGGGGTTAAAATGCTATCACCATGTCCCGGAATGGCTGTGGAGAGAAAGGGCACATTCGATCAGTTGCAAATTACGGACTCGCAGCATTGTGACTGCTTTTGTAATGGATTTATTTCAGCTGGCTACGGCGTCTGAACATAAGAACATAAGAAATAGGAGCAGGAATAGGCCACTTGGCCCCTCGAGCCTGCTCCGCCATTCAATAAGATCATGACTGATCTTGGGCTCAAAGCCACTTCCCCGCCCGCTCCCCATAATCCTTCACTCCCTTATCTTGCAAAAATCTGCCTATCTCCACCTTAAATGTATTTAATGACCCAGCCTCCACGTCTCTCGGGCAGAGAATTCCACAGATTTACGACCCTCTGAGAGAAGAAATTCCTCCTCATCTCAGTTCTAAAAGGGCGACCCTTTATTCTGAAACTATGCCCCCGAGTTCTAGATTTCCCCACGAGGGGAAACATCCTCTCTACATCTACCTTGTCGAGCCCCTTCAGAATTTTATATGTTTCAATAAGATCACCTCTCATTCTTCTAAATTCCAATGAGTATAGGCCCAGCCTGCTCAACCTTTCTTCATAAGTCAACCCCCTCATCTCAGGAATCAACCGTGTGAATCATCTCAGAACTGCCTTATCAACCTCATGGCAGGCGGCAACGGCGACTTTTAACCCTCTTGGGATCTCATTGCTCTCTTCCATAATTGCGGTTTTCATGGAGAAGTGGCCTGAATCAGGGGCAAGCTACCCCAAAACCCTATTTCAAAAATCCTGGAATCTCAAGTCAAAATGGAATCTCACTGATTGGACGGGGAGGACTTGGGCATAAACCAACTCGTCTGCAACAGGACATAGAAAGACTAGCAGAACGGGCAGACAAGTGGCAGATGGAATTTAATACAGAGAAGTCTGAGGTGATGCATTTTGGCAGAAGGAACCGGGAGAGGCAATATACACTTAATGGCACAGTTTTAAAGAGTGTGCAGGGACAGAGGGACCTGGGAGTTAATGTGCCATAGGTCCCTGAAGGTGGCAGGACATATTGAGAGAGTGGTTAACAAAGCATATGGGATCTTGAGTTTCATAAATAGAGGTATTGAGTACAAAAGTAGAGAAGTTATGCTGAACCTTTATAAAGCGCTGGTTAGGCCACAACTGGAGTATTGCGTCCAGCTCTGGTCACCACACTTTAGGAAGGATGTGAAGGCCCCTGAGAGGGTACAGAGGAGATTTACCAGAATGGTTCCGGGGATGGGGGATCTTAGCTACAAGAACAGGTTGGAGAAGCTGGATTTGTTTTCATTAGAGCAAAGGAGGTTGAGGGGTGATTTGATAGAAGTGTACAAGATTATGACGGGTTTGGATAGGCTAGACGGGGAAAGGCTGTTCCCACTAGTTGATGGTACAAGGACTAGGGGACACAGATTTAAGGTTTTGGGCAAGAGATACAGGGGGGGATGTGAGGGAAAACTTTTTTACGCAGCGAGTGGTGAGGATCTGGAACTCGCTGCCGACGGAAGTGGAGACACTCAATGTTTTCAAGGGGAGACTCGATGGGCACTTGAGGGAAATAAACTTGCAGGGCTACGGGGATAGAGCGGGGGAATGGGACTGACTGGATTGCTCTACAGAGAGCCAGCACGGACTCGATGGGCCGAATGGCCTCCTTCTGTGCCGCTATGACTCTATGGCTATGAATCGTGCAAACGCGGCGCGTCATCAAGTAGTGGCAATGAAATGGTGGCTCATATCTGAGTGCGTTCAGGATAAATTATTTCAAAACCGAAAAACTCCGGGTGTCTGTAGCTCTGTGGCTCTGCTGGGACTCAACCTTCCGGCCAGCGCAGTCTGTGTTGAGGTCAAACAATGATCAGCTAGCTGCGGGCTTTGTGTAAGTTGCGACTCCTGTCCGTCTGTGGCAGTATCACCACGGCAAAGGCGGGTCCACAACTTCACCTCACAGTACTACACCGGACAAAGCAACAACTTCACCTGATTACATTTTAAGGGCTGGATTTTGCCAGCCCTGCGGAGGCGGGTTTGGAGGCGGGACTGCCGGGAAAATGGCAGAATTTGGGGGCGGGTGCCATCTTGCCAGGAGGTGGGTAGCCGCCCCGCGCCGGGTCCCGTCTCCTTGGAGGCGGGAAGGGATTACAACCACTTAACTGCCTGTTAACAGGCAGAAAATAGGATTATCCCCATTTTCCCACACAAGTGCGGGCTTCCCGAAGGCTCGAAACCCGCCAGGGTCACTGAGGCGAGTAGTGGGTCTGTGGGGGTCGGGGGGGTGCAAAAGTGTACTGTGAAGGTATGCAAGGTATGCTTGATGGGTGCAAGAGTGGAGAGGTGAGTATCTGAGGTAAGTGCAAAGTGTTAGAAAAAGTGTACTTACCTTTGTTTACTTACAGGCTTCAGTCGGTGGGTATGCGGAGAGTCTCGCACCTCCGCGGCAGAGATGACAGATGGCCATTGCATTCTCCAATGCAACAACCATCTCATTTTTACAAAAGAAAGAGGTTTGATGAGGTCTTGAATTCAAGAACTCATCAAACTACAGAGAATGCCAGTGTTTGACAGCTTCACAGAGCTGTCAAACGATGACAATTCGTCTGTCAAAAAATCTTTGACAGATGAAACGTCATACGTTGACGTTCTCTGTAACCGGCTTCCCCTTAATTGGCCTGCTAAGCCTGCTGGGCGGGTATAACAAGGTCAATCAAGGGAAAATAGCGTGGATTGGCCAGAAGTTGATGGAGGCGGGACTGAAACCCGACAAGTGGGAGTCCCGCCTCCAAAACCTCTCCATTGGCCAAATCCAGCCCCAAGTATCAGAGTTAAGCCATTCAGGCCTCTTTTTTTTTTGTCCTTGTGTGCAGTTTAACTCGTCGGGGCTTTATCTGAGTTGAAAATTGTACTAAAATAGTATGAATATGAATCTGACAAGAATGTGTTAACCAGGGTGCTAAAAATAGTGCACGCTGGGACTTTTCTTCTGCCTGGTCAACTGGTTAGCATTAAATTCCTTTACATGTTATTTTCATACACTCGTTCAACCCTGAGGATGTGTTAAAATAGCACACAGAGGCTTTTGATGCAAAGAATGAACGACCAGAGAACATTTAACCCCCAGTGCATTGTGGAATCCAGACACATTTTATTCTTTTCCCTCCCTCCTTCCCTGTTTCCCCTCTTTGTTTTTCTCCTTTCATTCCAAGCCAGCAGACAGAGGATTCATAGGCATTATGAGTGGAATTAGCACTTAATCCAACATGTGCATTTCTGGCTCGCTTTTTAAAACCTGCCCATTTATACGGGACATGTTTTTAGAAGCCAGCTGTTCGTATGGGGCAAATGGGAATAAGAACATAAGAAATAGGAGCAGGAGTCGGCCATTCGGCCCCTCGAGCCTGCTCCGCCATTCAATAAGATCATGGCTGATCTTCCACCTCAACTCCACTTTCCTGCACTATTCCCATATCCCTCGATTCCCTTAATATTAAAAAATCTATCGATCTCGGTCTTGAATATACTCAACGACTGAGCCTCCACAGCCCTCTGGGGTAGAGAATTCCAAAGATTCCCCACCCTCTGAGTGAAGAAATTTCTCCTTATCTCAGTCCTAAATGGCCGACCCCTTATTCTGAGACTGTGACCCCTGGTTCGAGACTCCCCAGCCAGGGGAAACATCCTCCCTGCATCTACCCTGTCAAGCCCTGTAAGAATTTTGTATGTTTCAATGAGGTCACCTCTCATTCTTCTAAACTCTAGAGAATATAGGCCTAGTCTACTCAATCTCTCCTCGTCGGACAATCCCCCCATCCCAGGAACCAGTCTGGTGAACCTTCGTTGCACTCCCTCTATGGCAGATATATCCTTCCTTAGGTAAGGAGACTAAAACTGTACACAATACTCCAGGTGTGGTCTCACCAGGGCCCCATATAATTGCAGTAAGGCATCTTTACTCTTATACTCAAATCCTCTTGTAATAAAGGCCAACATACCATTTGCTTTCCTAATTGCTTGCTGTACCTGCATGTTAACTTTCAGTGATTCATGTACAAGGATACCCAGGTCCCTCTGAACACCAACATTTCCCAATCGTGCTCCCTTCCTCCTTGTGCAGTCGATTCATTTACTTTGTGAAAAACCTCTCTGAGTGAGAGTGCCCACCAGAAACTGGATTGTGGCTCCCCGCATAAAATCCATACAGCCAGCAGAGGAGACTTACTTAAACATTTCTGGTACAAAGAAAGAAAGACTTGCATTTATATAGCGCTTTTCACAACCCCAGGACGTCCCAAAGCACTTTACAGCCAAGGAAGTACTTTTGAAGTGCAGCTAATTCATGCACAGCCAGGTCCCACCAACAGCAAGGCGACAATGACCAGATCATCTGTTTCTTTTGGTGATGTTGGTTGAGGGATAAATGTTGGCCCCAGGGATCTTTTATGCCCACCTGAGAGAGCAGACGGGGCCTCGGTTTAATGTCTTATCTGAAAAACGGCAGCTCCGACAGTGCGACGCTCCCTCAGTACCGCCCCTCCGACAGTGCGGCGCTCCCTCAGTACTGCCCCTCCGACAGTGCGGCGCTCCCTCAGTACTGCCACTCCGACAGTGCGGCGCTCCCTCAGTAGTGCCCCTCCGACAGTGCGGCACTCCCTCAGTACTGCCCCTCCGACAGTGTGGCACTCCCTCAGTACTGCCCCTCCGACAGTGCTGCGCTCCCTCAGTACTGCCCCTCCAACAGTGCGGTGCTCCCTCAGTACTGCCCCTCCGACAGTGCGGCGCTCCCTCAGTACTGCACCTCCAACAGTGCGGTGCTCCCTCAGTATGCCCCTCCGACAGTGCGGCGCTCCCTCAGTACTGCCCCTCCGACAGTGCTGCGCTCCCTCAGTACTGCCCCTCCAACAGTGTGGCGCTCCCTCAGTACTGCACCTCCGACAGTGCAGCATTCCCTCAGCAATGCAGTGGGAGTGTCAGCCTGGAATTTTGTGCTCAAGTCTCTGGAGTGGGCCTCGAACCCACAACCTTCAGAATCAAAGCCAAGAGTACTACCAACTGAGCCACAGCTGACTCCTCAGTTGTATAATCAGAAAATCTGTCCACAGTCAGGTTCTCTGGCGTAATATACCAAAGTTGTAGCATGTGAAATTTCTCGAACCACACCAATCTCAGCTAGTAGCGTCTTGGGAGATGCTGAGCAGAGGAACGGTGCCAGTACTCAAGGAGGCAGGGAGTCACTGGGTGAAATTCGTTACACTCCCCGTAAAGACTGGCTATGGACACAAGATCGGGGAAGGGGCTCCCCTTGGCAGCTCGAGGGCTGAAGGCACTGAGCCAGGTTCAATCTCTAGTCTGTACCACCAGAGGAGCTGCCAGGATCACACATGATAACTCGGTCCGGGTCCCAGAAGGCTGGCAAGCTCCTGAAGGGTGTTGTTGGCTTTCCGACCTCACCATGGCATGGCTCAGTGCTTTCAGGATAACTGGCCATCCTCCAGTGATGTCGCGGCATCACCACTCCACGGATAGCCCTGGTCAGAAATCTCACGGCCGGTTAGCGCATGCGCAGAGTGGACAGCCTCACAGCGCAGGTGACGTGCAGGGAGCCTAACTTCTTCTTCTTCTTCTTAGGCAGTCCCTCGGAACCGAGGATGACTTGCTTCCACTCTAGAAATGAGTTCTCAGGTGACTGATGAGTCCAATGCGGGACCTACAGTCTCTGTCACAGGTGGGGCAGACGGTGGTTGAAGGGACGGGTGGGTGGGGTGCTTGGGTTGACGTGCGTTCCTTGCACTGCCTGCGCTTGGCTTCCGCTTGCTCCCGGCGAAGAGACTCGAGGTGTTCGGCGCCTTCCCGGATGCTCCTCCTCCACTTTGTGCGGTCTTGGGCCAGGGATTCCCAGGAGTCGGTGGGGATGTTGCACTTTTTCAAGGAGGCTTTGAGGGTGTCCTTGAAGCGTTTCCTCTGCCCACCTGGGGCTCTCTTGCCGTGTCGGAGCTCCGAGTAGAGCGCTTGTTTTGGGAGTCCCGTATCAGGAATGCGGACGATGTGGCCCGTCCATCGGAGCTGATCGAGCGTGGTCAAAGCTTCGATGCTGGGGATGTTGGCCTGAGCGAGAACACTGACGTTGGTGCGCCTATCCTGCCAATGGATTTGCAGGACATTGCGGAGGCAGCGTTGGTGGTACCTCTCCAGTGCTTTGAGGTGCCTGCTGTACATGGTCCATGTCTCTGAAGGCATACAGGAGGGCGGGTATCACTACTGCTCTGTAGACCATGAGCTTGGTGCTGGGTTTGAGGTCCTGGTCTTCAAACACTCTCTTCCTCAGACGAGCCGAACTATACTAACTGTGACTGAATGCAGGCGGAGGGTGCAGTTTGCTCGCTCGCCCAAGACCTGAGCTGCGATGTAAAAGCAGCTTTTGAGCATAATGTATTTCCCGAGTGTCAGGAGAGTTAAATGGAAATATTAGTCGAACAGCTGAAACCCAAATCCCTGCTCGCTGCTGAAATTGTTAATGGTGTGCACAAGTCCAGCAGGCCAGTGAGTTTATCTGCCGGCTGGAAGAGGTGGCGATTTCATGGGCCCCTTTTGATCTGTGGCCCCGGTGCTAATAGGACAAAGAACGTAGACAAGTAACATTGTGTAAGTAGATTTGAAACTGCTGGAACCTCGGACTATAAATAGCTATAAATATAGCAGCAGATAAATGCAATTGCTGGGACCGTGTGGGGAGACGTCAGAGAGCTGAGCTCTGGATGATTGTGTTGGTTAATCTGCCAAGGCAGCAACTGTTGTGAGTGCTTAGGAAATGAAAGGGACTTTAAAGAAGAGCGTCTCGCAGTCAAAAATGATCAAGAAAGACTGGCTTAGTTTTTGGACAGGATTAAGTGTTGGATCACAGGCATGCGCTTTGTAAATTTTAAATGGAATCATCAAAATTCACACGTTGAACCCGACAGTACCACTGAATCCGTACCGCACCATTTTCTATTTAAAAAAAATAACTATCTCAAGGACACAGCGCAGACAGACCAGGTTTGATCCCCTAACTATGCTGAATTAGTTGACCCCGGGCAGGACAATAGCGGGCACATTTGGCCTCAGCATTTGGAGGGTGGGAGGGGAAAAACTCAGCCTGGGTTTCCCACTCCTGATCACTGGCCAGGGACCCCTGCTGGAAACTTAGGGGGTGATTTTCTCAATGGGGAGCTTTTGGAGGCGGGGCTCCCCACTTGTCGGGTTTCAGTCCCGCCTCCATCAACTTCTGGCCAACCCACGCTATTTTCCCTTGATTGACCTTGTTAAGCCCGCCCAGCGGGTTTAGCCGGCCAATTAAGGGGAAGCCGGTTGCAGAGAACGTCAGCGTATGACGTTTCATCTGTCAAAAAGTTTTGACAGATGAATTGTCATCATTTCACAGCTCTGTGAAGCTGTCAAACAGTGACGTTCTCTGTAGTAAACCTCTTTCTTTTGCAGAAATTAGGTGGTTGTTGCATTGGAGAACATCGCATGCAAGTCGGCACCTACATCAGATAAGGCCGCAAGATCCTTGGCAGGATAGGCGCACCAACGTCAGTGTTCTCGCTCAGGCCAACATCCCCAGCATCGAAGCTTTGACCACACTCGATCAGCTCCGATGGACGGGCCACATCGTCCACATGCCCGATACGAGACTCCCAAAACAAGCACTCTACTCGGAGCTCCGACGCGGCAGGAGAGCCCCAGGTGGGCAGAGGAAACGCTTCAAGGACACCTTCAAAGCCTTCTTGAAAAAGTGCAACATCCCCACCGACACCTGGGAATCCCTGGCCCAAGACCGCACAAAGTGGAGGAGAAGCATCCGGGAAGGCGCCGAACTCCTAGAGTCTCTTCGCCAGGAGCAAGCGGAAGCCAAGCGCAAACAGCGGAAGGAGCGCACGTCAACCCAAGCACCCCACCCACCCGCCCCTTCAACCACCGTCTGCCCCACCTGTGACAGAGACTGTAGGTCCTGTATTGGACTCATCAGTCACCTGAGAACTCATTTTTAGTGTGGAAGCAAGTCATCCTCGGTTCCGAGGGACTGCCGAAGAAGAAGTAGAAGAGTAGAGTTTCTACCGTTCCCTGTCGTGCTAGCTCTTTTGTGCCAGACGCAATGTGGCTCTTTCACCAAACCATCCAGTCCTACGGCCATGTGTGGGTAGTTGTCATTCCGTTCACGTTCAATTGAGTTTATCAGACAGCTCACCCTGTGACACATGCTGATAACTCCCCCCGCCAATTGTTGAGCGATGGGGACTTGACAGCTTGTGTCCTGAGGGCCTTCCAAATCCTGGCTGATGGATCTGTCCAGTCATTTGACTCGCAACAAAAAGCATTCCACCTTGATGGAGACAATTTCTTCTGTTATCTCCAGGTACATTATTACACAGAATTACATCGAACGTACAGCACAGAAACAGACCCTTCAGCCCAACTGGCCCGTGCCGGTGTTTATGGTCCACTCAAACCTCCTCCCACCCCTCTTCCTCTCACCCTATCAGCATATCCCTCTATTCCTTTCTCCCTCATGTGTTTATCCAGCTTCCCCTTAAATGCATCTATACTATTCGCCTCAACCACTTCCTGTGGTAGCGAGTTCCACATTCTCACCACTCTCTGGGTAAAGAAGTTTCTCCTGAATTCCCTATTGGATTTATTAGTGACTATCTTAGATTGATGGCCCCTCGTTCTGGTCTCCCCCACAAGTGGAAACACCTTCTCTACGTCTACCCTATCGAACCCCTTCATAATCTTAAAGACCTCAAACAGGTCACCCCTCTTTTCTCTTCCTCTGCTGTTTTGTCCGATTTCCTCTCATAAGGCCTTCATTTGAGAGGATTCGAGTACAGGAGCAAGGATGTCTTGCTGCAGTTGTACAGGGCCTTGGTGAGACCACACCTTGAGTATTGTGTGTATATTTCGTCGCCTTATCTGAGGAAGGATGTTCTTGCCATGGAGGGAGTGCAGCGAAGATTCACCAGACTGATACCTGGGATGGCAGGAATGACGTATGAAGAGAGATTGGGTCGATTGGGCTTGTATTTGCTAGAGTTTAGAAGAATGAGAGGGGATCTCATTCAAACTTATAAAATTCGAACAGGACTAGACAGACTAGATGCAGGAAGGCTGTTCCCGATGGCGGGGGAGTCCAGAACCAGAGGTCACAGTCTAAGGATAAGGGGTAAGCCATTTAGGACTGAGATGAGGAGGAATTTCTTCACCCAGAGAGTGGCGAACCTGTGGAATTCTCTACCACACAAGGCAGTTGAGGCCAATTCATTAAATATATTCAAGAAGGAGTTAGATATATTTCTTAAGGTGAAAGGGATCAAGGGATATGGGGAGAGGGCAGGGACAGGGTACTGAATTTGGATGATCAGCCATGATCTCATTAAATGGCGGAACAGGCTCGAGGGGCCGAATGGCCTACTCCTGCTCCTGTCTTCTATGTTTCTATAAGATACAATGGTCTCTGCCTCATCTGCTCCCCGTGTGGAGAATAAACAATGGCACTTTCCAACGAAAGGAAACCGAAACGCAAGAGATTTCTGGTTTTACTCCGCCCCACGAGTGTTGCCGGGCTTCTGAATTCAAGTTTACGGTCTGTCTACGCCGTGCACACGGCATCAGTTTTCAGTTGTCAAGAGAGCAGAAAGTCACCCCCAGGATGCTGAAAGTGACCAGAGACGTTAAATCCTCGGAGGGTCTGTTAAAAATTGAACTGATTGCCACCGCACTCTGGGAATCTCTAAGCCTTCCCTCCTGGGATAGACTGGTGTGGATTTTAAAATCCAGTCAGGCTGACCTTACCCTGCGTTTATGAAGGTTTCTTTACCCATTCTGATTTTTAACTGACCTGTGAAATTTCCATAAAATTCTCCAGCCTCCTCCACATTATAGACTGGTTACAGCACAGAAGGAGGCCATTCAGCCCGTCGAGCCCGTGCCGGTTCTCTGCAAGAGCACTTCAGCTAGTCCCACTCCCCCACCCCCCCCGCCCTTTCCCCGTAGCCCTGCAATTTTTTTTTCCTCAGGTACTTATTCAATTACCTTTTGAAAGCCACGATTGAGTCTGCCTCCACCACTCTCTCAGGCAGTGCTTTCCAGATCCTAACCACTCGCTGCATAAAAAAGATTTTCCTCATGTCGCCTTTGGTTCTTTTGCCAAACACCTTAAATCTGTGTCCTCTGGTTCTCGACCCTTCCGCCAATGGGAACAGTTTCCCTCTATCTACTCTGTCCAGGCCCCTCATGATTTTGAACACCTCTCTCAAATCTCCTCTCAACCTGCTCTGCTCCAAGGGGAACAACCCCAGCTTCTCCAGTCTATCCACGTAACTGAAGTCCCTCAGCCCTGGAATCATTCTCGTAAATCTTTCCTGCACCCTCTCTAAGGCCTTGACATCCTTCCTAAAGTGCGGTGCCCAGAATTGGACACAATACTCCCTCCCGTTGAGGCCGAACCAGCGTTTTATAAAGGTTCATCATAACTTCTTTGCTTTTGTACTCTAAGGGCTGGATTTTGATACTGGGGTGGGTTGGGGTCGTGTCATCCGCATTTCGTGTTATCCACCCGACTGCGATTGGATGTGGGAGATTGATGCAATTTTCACCGAATTGGGCAATTGAGTTCCAGCATGTGGGAACCCATGAACCAATTAGTGTTTTCAGTCTGAAAGTCGCCTCTGATGATGTCATCATTGCTGCTGCATTGAAGGTCAGAGACCGCCTGGCCTTTGCTGTGAGAGGACCTGGATGCAAAATAAGCAGCAGCTCTAAGTCGAGAGAGAGAGAATTCAGATTTTGACATTTGCATCCAGGTCCTCTCACAGCAAAGGCCAGGCAGTCTCCGAAGACCTTCAATGCAGCAGCATCAGAGGCGACTTTCAGACCTAATACTACTACTACCTAATACTACTACTACCTTCATCACATCTCCGTTGTAATAGTGGACCTGTAGTTGATAGTCAGCTATCCAAATGTGCTCCCGCCAGGTTTCACAATCGTGCTTCAGAACAGGCGTGCCTCACGTAGAACAAGGGTTAAAATCACAAAGGCCTTTCAAAATGGCATTATAGGGCCAATTTAGTGCTTGTTAAGGGCCTTAACAGCCTATCCCGCCTCTTAAAGGCGGGACGGAGGCGGGACCAGCAGACACGATTTAATGAAAATTGCGTGGAGGCGGGATGAAGGCGGACTTGTGCCCGCCCGCCAGTTTTCGCAATTTTAACCCCCCACACGCCTCCAAACCCGCCTCCACGGGTCAATGAAAATCCAGCCCTATGCCTCTATTTATGAAGCCCAGGATCCCGTACATATTCCCTTTGTTTGCCTCCTAGAATCTGCCACTGATGCACTCGAGGTTTTCTTTTCTGTCCAAAAACCACCAGTTGGACTGGGCACCATTTGGAAAGGGCTACATCAGGGTCCCCCGGGCTACATTCGCGACGTAGCCCTTTTAAAACGGTGCCGGCTGATTCAAAGTAAAGTCCAAAGAAGGATCACAGACTCAACAATCCATTTGGCATCTTTCTCAATTCTATTCTCTTACTCTGCCTGATTGAAGGGCTCAGCGTGGCAGCAGGTTTCAGAAGCCAGTGTCCCTGAGCTTAATTCTTTGGAACACCAGCACACAGCAACCCCTGGGCCATAAATCACTAATCTCTGATGGCCCTGCCATCCAACCGATCAAAACAAGCGCTCCTGTAAACACTGTCCTTTAATTAGCGCCATCTTTGATGCCTCCTCCAAGCCCATAACATGTTTGTAGCTGACATTTCTGCCGTGCAAGCTGTTAAGGTCGGGACAGAGTACACAGTGCTTAAAATCTGACAGTGGTATGTGTATCCTGTGGGAGCTTTACGCTATTTATACAAGAAATTCATGCCATCTGCTGTACCCATCTGAGGAGCCCAATAAATGAGTAGCGCTCTCGTGGCACCTGCACAGCTTTCCCTGAACTCCCTCAATTGTACTCTGGTAGGTTCAGCGTAGATCTTTTGTGGGTTGCTAAGCAGCAGAATGCAGGACCAGCGACACCGAGGCTGCCTGTTCCCTTTGCTGTGGGATTCAGATGGAGGTCTCGACGGTTCTGGAAGTCTCGGGCATTCCTGATTCGGGAATAACAGCACGGTTTCTTTGTTCCTCCCCCGCCCCCCCCCTCCTCCTCACTTTCACCTCTCCTCTCCTGACGGTCACCTTGCCGTGGATGACGTTATACAAAAATGTGCGGGTTAGGTTGATTTGGCTATGATAAATTGACCCTTAGTGTTAGGGGGGGATTAAATATGTGGGGTTATGGGGATAGGATGGGATATGTTAGGGGGAATTAAATACGTGGGGTTACAGAGGTAGGGTAGGATATGTGTACTGTGGGGATTAAAGCAGGGACAGGGTACTGGATTTGGATGATCAGCCATGATCGTATTGAATGGTGGAGCAGGCTCGACGGGCCGAATGGCCTACTCCTGCTCCTATCTTCTATGTTTCTATGTTTCTATGTAACACCGATAGCTCAACAAGTGACCGCCTTTCAGCCTGAACAATGACGTTGACGGCTATTCAACTCCGACGGTACGGCGCTCCCTCAGTACCGCCCCTCCGACAGTGCGCTGCTCCCTCAGTACTGCCTCTCCGACAGTGCGCTGCTCCCTCAGTACTGCCCCTCCGACAGTGCGGCGCTCCCTCAGTACTGCCCCTCCGACAGTGCGGCGCTCCCTCAGTACCGCCCCTCCGACAGTGCGGCGCTCCCTCAGAACTGACCCTCCGACAGTGCGGCGCTCCCTCAGTTCTGCCCCTCCGACAGTGTGGCGCTCCCTCAGTACCCCCCTCCGACAGTGCGGCGCTCCCCCAGAACTGACCCTCCGACAGTGCGGCGCTCCCTCAGTTCTGCCCCTCCGACAGTGTGGCGCTCCCTCAGTACTGCCCCTCCGACAGTGCGCTGCTCCCTCAGTACTGCCTCTCCGACAGTGCGCTGCTCCCTCAGTACTGCCCCTCCGACAGTGCGGCGCTCCCTCAGTACCGCCCCTCCGACAGTGCGGCGCTCCCTCAGAACTGACCCTCCGACAGTGCGGCGCTCCCTCAGTTCTGCCCCTCCGACAGTGTGGCGCTCCCTCAGTACCCCCCTCCGACAGTGCGGCGCTCCCCCAGAACTGACCCTCCGACAGTGCGGCGCTCCCTCAGTTCTGCCCCTCCGACAGTGTGGCGCTCCCTCAGTACCCCCCTCCGACAGTGCGGCGCTCCCTCAGTACTGCCCCTCCGACAGTGCGGTGCTCCCTCAGTACCGCCCCTCCGACAGTGCGGCGCTCCCTCAGCACTGCACTGGGAGTCTCGGCCTGGATTTTGTGCTCAAGTCCCATGGAGTGGGACTCGAACCCACAACTTTCTGACTCAGAAGCGAAAGTGCTACCCACTGAGCCACGGCTGAAACCCTGCACTAGGGAGGAGAAAAATCAGCGAGGGCCCCACTTGTAGTCACGATCCAGTGATCCCTGCTAGAAGCTGCACGTTTGTGGACGTTGATCGAGGACTTGGCTGTGATGCTCTCTCTGGTTGGTTAGGCTGCTGGCATTCAGCTCACAGATGAAGAAAGGCAAAGACACTGGGCTCTGTGAACATAAGAACATAAGAAATAGGAGCAGGACTCGGTCATTCGGCCCCTCGAGCCTGCTCCGCCACTCAATAAGATCATGGCTGATCTGATCTTGGCCTCAACTCCACTTCCCTGCCCGCTCCCTCATAACCCTCGACTCCCTTATCGTTCAAAAATCTGTCACTCTCCACCTTAAATATATTCAATGACCCAGCCTCCACAGCTCTCGGGTAGAGAATTCCAAAGATTCACCACCCTCTGAGAGAAGAAATTCCTCCTCATCTCCGTCTTAGATGGACGAACCCTTATTCTGAAACTGCCCCAGTGTGAGTTGGTGTGTCGGGTAAGGATGGGAGGCCATTGGAAAATTTTTTTTTTTTAAAGACAAGTGCTCATCGATTTTCCAGAGTGGGTTTTACATATGGTGGAGTAACTCAGGTATCCTGCTCGTGTGTGACACCTGCAGCACGAACACAATGGCCTTTGTGTTTAACAGTTATAATTACCATTGAAATTCAATATGTCTATAATTACAACTGAATTTCTGTAAATGGCAATTATACATTAGAGGAACACAATGTCCACCAATTTTCACCCATCAATTTTAACAGTAATAAAATCTGACAACCGCCAAGCTGAAGCACAATAAGTCTCCTTCACTGTAAAACACTGACAGTAATATGAGGCAGTTTAGTTTGCTGCAACTAATAAAACGCTCAGAAGCATGGCAGCGTGGCTTAATTACCTCTGGCATTACTGCGGGAAATAAAAATGGAGAATGGAACGGAAATGGAGCTCAGTAAAGCCAGAGTCACGTTTGAGTATATTTGTTTTGTGTGTGTGTGTGTGTGTGTGTTTGTGAAGTGTGAGGAACAACATGATAGTGTTGCATTTACTGATTTTGTGCTCTGAGCTTACAGCGCCAGGAACTGCGGTTCTCACTTTCTGGTCCTGTGGGCTGGATACGGTTCCTCAACGTTGTTTGAAAATGTTATTCTCGCTCTTTGTGCACTTTGTGCTCATTAACTGCGCATTGGGGAACGCTTTCCATTTCATGCATAATGCCAGCATCGATTCGATCAGTTTAGAGGCAGAATAATGTTGCCGCCAGACTGCCCCGTCGACCACTCCCAGGGCAGGAACAGCACGGGTTAGATACAGAGTAAAGCTCCCTCTACACTGTCCCATCAAACACTCCCAGGGCAGGTACAGCACGGGTTAGATACAGAGTAAAGCTCCCTCTACACTGCCCCATCAAACACGCCCAGGGCAGGTACAGCACGGGTTAGATACACAGTAAAGCTCCCTCTACACTGTCCCATCAAACACTCCCAGGGCAGGTACAGCACGGGTTAGATACACAGTAAAGCTCCCTCTACACTGTCCCATCAAACACTCCCAGGGCAGGTACAGCACGGGTTAGATACAGAGTAAAGCTCCCTCTACACTGCCCCATCAAACACGCCCAGGGCAGGTACAGCACGGGTTAGATACAGAGTAAAGCTCCCTCTACACTGTCCCATCAAACACTCCCAGGGCAGGTACAGCACGGGTTAGATACAGAGTAAAGCTCCCTCTACACTGTCCCATCAAACACTCCCAGGGCAGGTACAGCACGGGTTAGATACAGAGTAAAGCTCCCTCTACACTGTCCCGTCGACCTCTCCCAGGGTAGGTACAGCACGGGGTTAGATACAGAGTAAAGCTCCCTCTACACCGTCCCATCAAACACTCCCAGGGCAGGTACAGCACGGGTTAGATACAGAGTAAAGCTCCCTCTACACTGTCCCATCAAACACTCCCAGGGCAGGTACAGCACGGGTTAGATACAGAGTAAAGCTCCCTCTACACTGTCCCATCAAACACTCCCAGGGCAGTTACAGCACGGGTTAGATACAGAGTAAAGCTCCCTCTACACTGTCCCATCAAACACTCCCAGGGCAGTTACAGCACGGGTTAGATACAGAGTAAAGCTCCCTCTACACTGTCCCCATCAAACACTCCCAGGGCAGGTATAGCACGGGTTAGATACAGAGTAAAGCTCCCTCTACACTGTCCCATCAAACACTCCCAGGGCAGGTACAGCACGGGTTAGATACAGAGTAAAGCTCCCTCTACACTGTCCCATCAAACACTCCCAGGGCAGTTACAGCACGGGTTAGATACAGAGTAAAGCTCCCTCTACACTGTCCCATCAAACACTCCCAGGGCAGTTACAGCACGGGTTAGATACAGAGTAAAGCTCCCTCTACACTGTCCCATCAAACACTCCCAGGGCAGGTACAGCACAGGGTTAGATACAGAGTAAAGCTCCCTCTACACTGTCCCATCAAACACTCCCAGGGCAGGTACAGCACGGGGTTAGATACAGAGTAAAGCTCCCTCTACACTGTCCCATCAAACACTCCCAGGGCAGGTACAGCACAGGGTTAGATACAGAGTAAAGCTCCCTCTACACTGTCCCATCAAACACTCCCAGGGCAGGTACAGCACGGGTTAGATACAGAGTAAAGCTCCCTCTACACTGTCCCATCAAACACTCCCAGGGCAGGTACAGCACGGGTTAGATACAGAGTAAAGCTCCCTCTACACTGTCCCCATCAAACACTCCCAGGGCAGGTACAGCATGGGTTAGATACAGAGTAAAGCTCCCTCTACACTGTCCCATCAAACACTCCCAGGGCAGAAACAGCACGGGTTAGATACAGAGTAAAGCTCCCTCTACACTGTCCCATCAAACACGTGCAGGAGGTCCATTTACCTTGGCTGCTACGAGGCTTCGGCTAAATCAATCTGAGTGACCTGTCTAGTGGCTCAGTTGCAAAGGCACAACCTGGTGTGGTCACAGAGCCACACAGATCAGGAAGGTCCCAGTTGCGATCCCGGGTCTGTGTCCCATTAGCTGGTCTGAGGCTGGGTGGGCAAGGTGCACTATACTAGGTTGCAGCATTCCTGAGCTCGAAGTGGGAAATATCAGCCACAGTTGCTGATTGTTGTCCAGTGGCCCACTGTTGGAAAATGAGGTCCTGGTCTTCAAACACTCTCTTCCTCAGGCGACCGAAGGCTGCACTGGCACACTGAAGGCGGTGTTGGACTTCGTTGTCGATGTCTGCCCTTGTTGACAGTAGGGTCCGAGGTATGGAAAGTGGTCCATGTTGTCCAAGGCCTTGTCATGGATTTTGATAATCGGGGGGCAGTACTGTGTGGCAGGGGCAGGTTGGTAGAGGACCTTTGTCTTACGGATGTTTAGTGTAACGCCCATGCTCTCGTACGCTTCGGTGAAGGTGTTGACGATGGTTTGGAGTTCGACCTCCGAGTGAGCGCAGACGCAAGCGTCGTCTGCATACTCTAATTCGACGACAGAGGATGGGACGACCTTGGTTCTGGACTGGAGGCGACGGAGGTTGAACAGTTTCTCGTTTGTTCTGTAAATTAGCTCCACTCCAGTGGGGAGCTTACTGAGGGTGAGATGGAGCATTGCAGCAAGGAAGATCGAGAAGAGCGTTGGTGCGATGACACAGCCTTGGTTGAACCCGGTTCGTACGTGAATTGGGTCTGTGGTGGAACCGTTGGTCAGGATCACGGCTTGCATGTCGTCGTGAAGCAGGCAGAGGATGGTGACAAACTTTTGAGGGCAGCCGAATTTGAGGAGGACACTCCATAATCCCTCACGGTTGACAGTGTCGAAGGCCTTTGTGAGATCAAAGAAGGCCATGTACAGCGGTTGGTGCTGTTCCCTGCATTTCTCTTGTAATTGACGTGCGGTGAAGATCATGTCCATTGTGCCCCTTAGTGGGCGGAATCCACATTGCGACTCTGGGAGGAGCTCTTCGGCCACTGGGAGAAGGCGATTGAGGAGGATTCTTGCGATGACTAAGCTCATGGTCTACAGAGCAGCAGTGATACCCGCCCTGCTGTATGCCTCAGAGACATGGACCATGTACAGCAGGCACCTCAAAGCACTGGAGAGGTACCACCAACGCTGCCTCCGCAAGATCCTGTAAATCCATTGGCAGGATAGGCGCACCAACGTCAGTGTTCTTGCTCAGGCCAACATCCCCAGCTTCGAAGCTTTGACCACGCTCGATGAGCTCCGATGGACGGGTCACATTGTCCGCATGCCCGATACGAGACTCCCAAAACAAACGCTCTACTCGGAGCTCCGGCACGGCAAGAGAGCCCCAGGTGGGCAGAGGAAACGCTTCAAGGACACCCTCAAAGCCTCCTTGAAAAAGTGCAACATCCCCACCACCGACACCTGGGAATCCCTGGCCCAAGACCGCACAAAGTGGAGGAGAAGCATCCGGGAAGGTGCCGAACACCTCGAGTCTCTTCGCCGGGAGCAAGCGGAAGCCCAGCGCAAACAGCGCAAGGAGCGCACATCAACCCAAGCACCCCACCCGCCCGCCCCTTCAACCACCGTCTGCCCCACCTGTGACAGAGACTGTAGGTCCCGCATTGGACTCATCAGTCACCTGAGAACTCATTGTTAGTGTGGAAGCAAGTCATCCTCGGTTCCGAGGGACTGCCTAAGAAGAGAAGAAGGAGAAGAAGTTGGAAAATGAATGTGTGTGGACAAGTGGGACATAATTTGATGAGGTTATGATGCCCAGCAAGAATCAGCACATTCTGGAGAGAATGAGAGAATAGGAAAAAAGTTGACAGCTATTCATTAGGAATTACATGAAATTTACAGTACAGCAACAGGCCATTCAGCCAATGCCAGTGTTTATGCTCCACATGAGCCTCCTCCCACCTTAATTCATCTCAGCCTATCAGCATAACCCTCTATTCCTTTCTCCCTCATGTGCTTGTGTAGCCTCCCCTTAAATGCATCTGTGCTATTCGCCTCAACCACTCCCTGTGGCAGCGAGTTCCACATTCTCACCACTCTCTGGGTAAAGAAGTTTCTCCTGAATTCCCTATTGGATTTATTAGTGACTATCTTATATTGACGGGCCCTAGTTCAGGCCTACGCCACGAGTGGAAACATCCTCTCTACGTCTAGGAGTGCGGTCTTCAGGAGTACAGCCTCTTTTATAAACCAGGGCCTGGGTCGGTCCACCTCTCACCTAAAAACCTCGGTCGGTCCAGGCAAACTCCTGGAATATCAAACAGCTGAAATATCTCGTGTTTCATTTGAGGCCCAGTCGCATTAGCGAGCAAATCCAACACCCCCTCAACATAGTGGCTGGGGTATTAATGGCTGCCGTGAGCTGGCTCGTGTGCTCACATTCCATTCCATTTCTAATCTCGTGGACAGCTGTGAAATGTCAGGAAACATGCTTGATTTTGAGGGCGAGCTTTGGGCAGGATTAACGTTGTGTACTGAACAACTGGCACGGGAAACCTCCGACTGCTGAAAATGAAATAGTAGATTGAAAAAACAACTTTCAAAAAAATACATCTTTTTAATTAAGTTTCTTACTGTCTCTTGTTCAATTCCCTCCCGCCCCTCCTATTTATTTAAGTTTAACTGGTTATTTTCTACTTTTGATACCGGTCAATCATATTACACGCTACCAGTCTCCCCACCTCAGTTTTTCCCAAGTACTTTCTACACATCAAGACAAATTGTCTGTATTCGTCTGAAATATTTCCCTAATTATATTCCACTTAATCTCGTTCCAGAAGAAATATTGTTCAAACGCTCTCCAATGTGCTCCTAGAAATAAAATTTAGCAAATCATAAACTTGCCCGTAAACTGTGTTCCAATTTCTTCTGGGCTCTTTCCCCATAATAGCATGAAGCCCACTGGCCTGAGCATCCTGGGGGGCGATTTTGCCAATGGGGGCGCGTTGGAGGCGGGACTCCCACCTGTCGGGTTTAAGTCCCGCCTCCATCGACTTGTGGCCAACCCACGCTATTTTCCCTTGATTGACCTTGTTAAGCCCACCCAGCGGGCATAGCAGGCCAATTAAGGGGAAGCTGGTTACAGAGAACGTCTGTACAGATGAATTGTCATCGTTTGACAGCTCTGTGAGGCTGTCAAACACTGAGATTCTCTGTTGTTTGGTGAGTTCTTGTACTCAAGACTCATCAAACCTCTTTTGTGAGCAGAAATTAGATGGTTGTTGCATCGGAGAATGCAGCAGCCATTCTGTCATCTCTGCCGGTGAGATGCGGGAGTCTCCGCATCCCCAACGATTGAAGCCTGCAGGAAGAAACAAAGGTAAGTAAACTTTTTCTATCACTTTTCACTCACCTCACATACTTACCTCTCCACACTTGTACCCATCACTCACCTCCACAGCACACTTTTGCACCCCGCAGACCCATTGCTCGTCTCGGTGACCCTGGCGGGGTTTCCCGACGTCGGGAAGTCCGCACCTCTGCTGGAAAAATGGGGATAATCCTCTTAACTGCCTGTTAACTACCTGTTAACAGGCAGTTAAGTGGCTATAATCCCCTTCCCGCCTCCAGGAGACGGGACCCGGCGCGGGTCGGCTACCCGCCTCCTGGGAAGATGGCACGGAGGCGGGTTGGGGGCGGGATGGGCACCCGCCCCCAGATTCTGCCATTTTCCCAGCAGTCCCGCCTCTAAACCCGCCTCTCCAGGGTTGGCAAGATCGCACCCCCTCTGGTCTCTGGGTACATGTTCGCCCACCACCCCCAACTCCCCGTGCCACCTGGCCATTCAACTAGTCAGTCAGCTGCTTGAAGGTATTGAGTGAGGGCAGGATTGGGTTTGCCTGTGATGCCCTCTGGCTTCGCCTAGCCTGTCAATACTCACTGTCGAGGATCACAGTTGAGGAAAGAAAGAGCTTGCAGTCTCTGTTGGGACACGAGGGGCTGGATTTTGTCTTGGGGTCGGGTTGGGGTCGTGTCATCCGCATTTCGTGTTATCCACCCGCCTGCAATTGGATGTGGCTAAGTAAAGAAATTAAGGATAGTATTCGACTAAAAACAAGGGCATATAAGGTAGCGAAATCTAGTGGGAGGACAGAGGATTGGGAAAACTTTAAAAGGCAGCAAAAAATAACAAAAAGATTGATTAAGAAAGGGAAGATAGATTATGAAAGTAAATTAGCAAAAAATATAAAAACAGATAGTAAGAGTTTTTATAGTTATATAAAAAGAAAAAGGGTGGCTAAAGTAAATGTTGGTCCCTTAGAGGATGAGACCGGGAAATTAATGGTGGGAAATATGGAGATGGCAAAAACACTGAATGAATATTTTGTATCAGTCTTTACAGTAGAGGACACTAAGAATATCCCAACACTGGACAAACAGGGGGCTATAGGGGGAGAGGAGCTAAACACGATCAAAATCACTAAGGAAGTGGTACTCGGTAAAATAATGGGACTCAAGGCGGATAAATCACCTGGACCTGATGGCTTACATCCTAGAGTCTTGAAGGAAGTGGCGGTAGGGATTGTAGATGCATTGGTAATAATTTTTCAAAACTCCCTGGATTCCGCTAAGGTCCCGGCAGACTGGAAAACTGCTAATGTAACACCCTTATTTAAAAAGGGCAGTAGACAGAAGGCTGGTAACTATAGACCGGTTAGCCTAACATCTGTGGTAGGTAAAATTTTGGAGTCCATTATTAAGGAAACAGTAACAGGACATTTGGATAATCATAATTTAATAGGACAAAGTCAGCATGGTTTTACGAAGGGGAAGTCATGTTTGACAAATTTGCTGGAGTTCTTTGAGGAAGTAACATATAGAGTGGATAAAGAGGAACCAGTGGACGTAGTGTATTTAGACTTCCAAAAGGCATTTGACAAGGTGCCACACAAAAGATTATTGCTTAAGGTAAAAAATCACGGGATTGGGGGTAATATTCTGGCATGGATAGAGGATTGGCTATCTAACAGAAAGCAAAGAGTTGGGATAAATGGTTCATTCTCAGACTGGCAATCAGTAACTAGTGGTGTTCCACAGGGGTCAGTGCTGGGTCCCCAACTCTTCACAATCTATATTAACGATTTGGAGGAAGGGACCAAGTGTAACATATCAAAATTTGCAGATGATACAAAGATGGGAGGGAAAGTAGTGAGTGAGGAGGACATAAAAAACCTGCAAGGGGACATAGACAGGCTAAGTAAGTGGGCAGAGATTTGGCAGATGGAATACAACACTGGAAAGTGTGAGGTGATGCACTTTGGCAGGAAAAATCCTAGAGCAATTTATTATCTTAATGGCAAGAAACTGGAGAGTACTGAAGTGCAAAGGGATCTGGGGGTCCTGGTGCACGAAACTCAAAAGGTTAGTATGCAGGTGCAGCAAGTGATTAAGAAGGCAAATGGAATGTTGGCTTTCATTGCTAGGGGGATAGAATATAAAAATAGCGAGGTATTGCTTCAGTTGTACAAGGTATTGGTGAGACCGCACCTGGAATACTGCATACAGTTTTGGTGTCCTTACTTAAGGAAAGACATCCTTGCTCTCGAGGCAGTGCAAAAAAGGTTCACTCGGTTAATCCCGGGGATGAGGGGGTGGTCATATGAGGAGAGGTTGGGTAGATTGGGACTCTACTCATTGGAGTTCAGAAGAATGAGAGGCGATCTTATTGAAACATATAAGATTGTGAAGGGGTTGGATCGGGTGGATGCGGGGAGGATGTTCCCGATGACGGGTGAGACGAGAACTAGGGGACATAGTCTTAGAATAAGGGGCTGCTCTTTCAAAACTGAGATGAGGAGGAACTACTTCACTCAGAGGGTGGTAGGTCCATGGAATATGCTGCCACAAAAAGCTGTAGAAGCTACAACATTAATTAAATTTAAAACAGAAATAGACAGTTTCCTAGAAGTAAAGGGCATTAAGGGTTACGGGGAGCGGGCAGGAATTTGGACATGAGTCTAGGTTCGGATCGGTCATGGCCCTGTGGGTAGTGGAGCGGGCCCAGGGACTGTGTAGCCTGATTCTGCTCCTATTTCGTGTGTGCAATTCTGTTAGATGCAGGAGATGGTTCTGTGATAGATAGTAGATTGGCGGTTAGGATCAGATCAGCCATGATCTTATTGAATGGCGGAGCAGGCTCGAGGGGCCGATTGGCCTACTCCTGCTCCTATTTCTTATGTTCTTATCTTATGTTCTTATGGATGTGGGAGATTGATGCCATTTTCACTTAATTGGGCAATTGAGTTCCAGCATGTGGGAACCCATGAACCAATTAGTGGTTTCAGTCTGAAAGTTGCCTCTGATGATGTCATCATTGCAGGTCAGAGACTGCCTGGTCTCAGAGATTGCCTGGCCTTTGCTGTGAGAGGACCTGGATGCAAAATGAGCAGCATCTCAGAGAGAGAGAGAGAGAATTTTTTTTTTCCATCCAGGTCCTCCAAAGGCCCCAGCAGTCTCTGAAGACATTCAATGCAGCAGCATCAGAGGCGACTTTCAGACCTAATACTACTACTACCTTCATCACAATACTACTACTACCTTCATCACATCTCCGTTGTAATAGTGGACCTGCAGCTGATAGTCAGCTATCCACTTGTGCTCCCGCCAGGTTTCACTGGCATGTTTCACATCAGGTGTACTTCACGTCAGAAAAGGGTTAAACTAGCTAAAATGTTTCAAAATGGCATTACAGAGCCAATTTAGGGCTTGTTAAGGGCTTTAATGGCCTCTCCTGGGACGGAGTCGGGAACCCCGTGACTGATTTTGTCAAAATTGCGTGGAGTCGGGATGGGATCGGGTACCCCGACCCCGCCAATTTAACCCCCCACACGCCTCCAAACCCGACTCCACGGGTTATTCAAAATCCAGCCCTATGCCTCTATTTATGAAGCCCAGGATCCCGTACGTATTCCCTTTGTTTGCCTCCTAGAATCTGCCACTGATGCACTCGAGGTTTTCTTTTCTGTCCAAAAACCACCAGTTGGACTGGGCACCATTTGGAAAGGGCTACATCAGGGTCCCCCGGGCTACATTCGCAACGTAGCCCTTTTAAAACGGTGCCGGCTGATTCAAAGTAAAGTCCAAAGAAGGATCACAGACTCAACAATCCATTTGGCATCTTTCTCAATTCTATTCTCTGACTCTGCCTGATTGAAGGGCTCAGCGTGGCAGCAGGTTTCAGAAGCCAGTGTCCCTGAGCTTAATTCTTTGGAACACCAGCACACAGCAACCCCTGGGCCATAAATCACTAATCTCTGATGGCCCTGCCGTCCAACCGGGATGGGGTCGGGACCCCCGAATCTGCAACTTTAACCCCCCACACGTCTCCAAACCCGACTCCACGGGTCATTGAAAATCCAGCCCATAACAACAGCAGCTTGCATTTATGCAGCGCCCAGAACGTCCCAAGGCGCTTCACAGGAGCGTTATCAAACAAAATTTGACATCGAGCCCCATGAGATATTAGGACAGGTGACCAACAACCAATTTGCGCACAGCAAGGTACCACTAACAGCAAAGAAAATCTGTTTTAAAGATACAATAACAAATTACTGCGGATGCTGGAAATCTGAAATTTAGTGTACTGTATTCTCAGCTCACGATGCGGTCTCCTCTACATTGGGGAGACCACACGCAGATTGGGTGACCGCTTGCGGAACACCTCTGTTCAGTCCGTAAGGGTGACCCCGAGCTCCCGGTCGCCTGTCACTTTAATTCTCCGCTTCACTCCCACTCTGACCTCTCTGTCCTCGGCCTCTTACACTGCTCCAATGAAGCTCAATGTAAGCTCGAGGAACAGCACCTCATCTTTCGATGAGGCACTTTACAGCCTTCTGGACTCAACATGGAGTTCAACAATTTCAGATCATAACCCCTGCCCCCATTTTTCAGGCGGCAGCTATTGATGATTCTGCCATCCCCATTTGCAACATTTAATCTCTCCTGCCTCCTACCCTAGCACAGAATATCTCTTCAGTTCCTTCCTCCCCCTCTCCCTGCCTCTGCACCTGCTTAAAACCTGTTATATCTCTAACCTTTTCCAGTTCTGATGAAGGGTCACAGACCTGAAACTTTGGGCTGGATTTTGATACTGGGGCGGGTTGGGGTCGTGTCATCCGCATTTCGTGTTATCCACCCGACTGCAATTGGATGTGGGAGATTGATGCAATTTTCACCTAATTGGGCAATTGAGTTCCAGCATGTGGGGACCCATGAACCAATTAGTGGTTTCAGTCTGAAAGTCGCCTCTGATGATGTCATCATTGCTGCTGCATTGAAGGTCTTCAGAGACTGCCTGGCCTTTGCTGTGAGTGGACCTGGATGCAAAATGAGCAGCAGCTCAGAGAGAGAGAGAGACATTTTTTGCATTCAGGTCCTCTCACAGCAAAGGCCAGGCACATTCAATGCAGCAGCATCAGAGGCGACTTTCAGACCTAATACTACTACTACCTTCATCACATCTCCGTTGTAATAGTGGACCTGCAGCTGATAGTCAGCTATCCACTTGTGCTCCCGCCAGGTTTTCACTGGCGTGTTTCACATCAGGCGTACTTCACGTCAGAAAAGGGTTAAACTAGCTAAAACATTTCAAAATGGCATTACAGAGCCAATTTAGGGCTTGTTAAGGGCTTTAATGGCCTCTCCCGCCTCTTGGAGGCGGGACGGAGTCGGGAACATTGCACACGATTTTATCAAAATTGCATGGAGGCGGGATCAGGTCCGCCCGCCACTTTTTGCAATTTTAACCCCCCACACGCCTCCAAACCCGACTCCACGGCCCTATGAAAATCCAGCCCGTTAACTCTGTTTCTCTCTCCACGGATGCTGCCTGGCCTGCTGAGTGCTTCCAGCATTTTCTGTTATTTCTGTTTTTCAGATGTTGGTTGAGGGATAAATATTGGCTAGAACACCTCCCTGCTCTTGTTCCATTCGTCCCATCGGATCTCTTACATCCCCGCTGATAGGGAGACAGGGCCTTGGTTGAACATCTCATGTGAAAGATGGCACGTCTGACAGTGCAGCACTAAAGTGTCGGCCTCGATTTTTGTGCTCAAGTCTCCTGGAGTGGGGCTTGAACCGACAACCTTCTGATTCAAGAGGTGACTGTGCTTCCCACTGAGCCACGGCTGACATCCATCTCACCGGACGGTCCTCACTCCTCGCGTGTTTTATGTTTTCGTCATCCTGCACTCCTCCAACAATAATTCTCTGCTCACAGTTGTGCATAGCCCCCCGGACCTGCCTGTGTCGGCTCGAGATTCCCAATTTCCCAAGCTCTGTGTGGTTGTGGCACTCACTAAATAAAATCTGCGAATTGCTGAGGACATTACAACAACTTGCATTTATATAGCGCCTTCAACGTAGTTAAACGTCCCAGATTTCGAGACACAAAAGGCATCGGGGGGTATGGGGAGAGAGCGGCAATATGGTATTGAGACAGAGGATCAGCCATGATCATATTGAATGACGGAGCAGGCTCGAAGGGCCGAATGGCCTACTCCTGCTCCTATTTTTCTATGTTTCTATGTTCTAAGGCGCTTCTCAGGAATATTATCAGACAAGGGGACTTTAGGACATGTGGCCAAAAGCTTGATCGGGGGTGGGTCTTAAACAAAGGAGGAGAGAGAGGTTTGGGGAGGGAGTTCCAGAGTTTAGGGCCTAGACGGCTGAAGGCACGGCCACCGAAGGTGGGACAAAGGAGGTCGGGGATGCCTAGATGATATTGGGCCGTATTTTCCGATGCCTACGGGTGTGTACGGGCTGTGTACACACCCTTAGGCACATCGGAAATGCCGGTTTCAGGCATGCGCTGAAAACCGGTATTTCCGATCTGTCAAGAATGCTCTTGACAGATCGGACGCCTGCCCTGGAGAAGGGCCTCCGCGTGGGGGAGAGTTCCGCTTTCTGCAGAATCTCCGCTCGCTGAAAACCCTTCGAAATCTTACGCCTGGTAAAAGCCTGCGTAAGGCCTGTTTTTACCAGCGTAAGAGTTGAAAAAAGTTTTTTTTTTAATTTTTCACTCATTTATAATTTTAAAATACTGTTAAAAAAGGTAAGTTTATTTTTAGCCCCGTATAATTATTTTTTTCAGAAAATTTAATTTTTGTTTAAAATATTTAATTTATTGTAATTTCAACTAATTTTAAAAACGTGATGGTTTTTTAAAAATGTATTGAATGTTTTTACAGTGTTTTTGGAGTGATCTCCATTCATATATTTGACAGGTCTATCTATTCCCTTCTCCCTTCTCCTATTGGCTCCCCATGGCCCACGTGATCCCAGGGACGCTTGCGACCCGCATGCACCTCTGGGATACGTGGGCCCTGCGCATTTCGAGTTTGGAGAGGCCCAGGAGCGGAAGTATACACACGAGGCCCTGAAATTCGCCTCTCCGGCTTCCCGCGGGGGTAAGGATCGCGCGCGCACTTACCTACCGCGCCTGCTGTTGACCTCTGGGCCCACGGGGACTTCATCTCCTGGGCCTCCTGCAAGCTGCCAGCGCGCAGTGCTTGTGTATCCCAGGGGCGTAGTTAGTGCGATGTATCCCCTGGGATCACGTGGGCCATGGAGAGCCAATGGCAGCAGACCATCTTTCATTCATAGATTTGACAGGAAGACCTGCCAAATCTATGAATTGAAATCGGCCCCAAAAGAACAGCTAAACTTAAAATAAATTTTTTAAAAACCCATCACATTTATAAAATAACTATAAGTTAAATAAATTAACTACTTTAAACAAAAATTTAAATTTTTGAAAAAATTTAAATACTTTTTAACCGTGCTAAAAATAAACTTACCTTTCTTTAAAGTATCTAATAAAGATAAACCTGTTGAAAAAAAAATTAAATTATACTTAATTAACCACTTACCTTGTTGAAAACGGGTCCTGCGCCTCCTTTTTAAAAGCGCAGGTTCTTCAATACTTACCCTCCCGTAGAAACCTGAAAAAAACCCTAAGTTTGCTGCGTGCGCGCAGCCTCTACCGCGCACGCGGTTCACCTAGGAACCGCCCCCTTCACCAGACCGGAAGTTCCGGTTTCCCGCGCATGCGCAGTGCATGCAGGAAACCGGCACTTCAGGAGGCCTTACGGGTGAGTACACAGTGCGTACTCACCTGGGAAGGGCCGAATTTTTGGCCCGGAGCCCTCAGGTAAGTTCGTCGATTTTTTCCAGATCGGAGGCCTCCGCACGAAATTTTGGCACAGCATGCTTTCGATCCATGTTCATAAAGAAGTGGATGAAGGGCGACGAGCCTTCATTTGGCTCAAGATTTCGAACCATTCCCTGAGAGAAGACACTGTTGTTCCATTTGTCAGGATTGAACCTGAGCCCGAGACCCAATGGCAACAAAGCTCCGTGGCACGCAGCCCCTTTAATACTAAGGCAGTGAGGCCCCGCAGAGTTATTTTACAAACAGACACAGCCGTCTTAAACTGCTGCTGAGAGACACAGAGCCCTGTCTAATTGCCATATTGTGTGCTGGGGTTATCTCTGTGTCTGCTGTCTGAGATTGGTGCTTCGTTCTTCTATTGCATTGCTGCAGGTCACTGCACACAGCATGCGATTGTGTCAGAACAAACAGGCACAGCGTGCAAATTAGATTGTAATGCACCTTAGTAGATACTGAAGTCAACAATATTTTTTTCTCACTTTTTCCATTATCTTTCTCCTTTCGGTTTCACCCTTGCCCCCCACCACCCCCCCCCCACCCCCCCCGCCACTCCTCTTCTGAAGACAGCGACTCACGCTAGGTATGGTTCTGGAGGCCACTTTCCATTTGAGTGTCAACAGGCTGTTCCACAATGTGGGCCATCACAGCTGAGACATATCCTGTATCCAATAAGAGACTTGAGCACCCAATCTAGGCTGACACTCCCAGTGCAGTACTGAGGGAGCGCCGCACTGTCGGAGGGGCAGTACTGAGGGAGCGCCGCACTGTGGGAGGGGCAGTACTGAGGGAGCACCGCACTGTCGGAGGGGCAGTACCGAGGGAGCGCCGCACTGTCGGAGGGGCAGTACTGAGGGAGCGCCGCACTGTGGGAGGGGCAGTACTGAGGGAGCGCCGCACTGTCGGAGGGGCAGTACTGAGGGAGAGCCGCACTGTCGGAGGGGCAGTACTGAGGGAGCGCCGCACTGTCGGAGGGGCGGTACTGAGGGAGCGCCGCACTGTCGGAGGGGCAGTACTGACGGAGCGCCGCACTGTCGGAGGGGCGGTACTGAGGGAGCGCCGCACTGTCGGAGGGGCGGTACTGAGGGAGCGCCGCACTGTCGAAGGGGCAGTACTGAGGGTGCGCCGCACTGTCGGAGGGGCATTACTGAGGGAGCGCCGCACTGTCGGAGGGGCAGTACTGAGGGTGCGCCGCACTGTCGGAGGGGCGGTACTGAGGGAACGCCGCACTCTCAGAGGGTCAGTACTGACGGAGCGCCGCACTGTCGGAGGGGCGGTACTGAGGGAGTGCCGCACTGTCGGAGGGTCAGTACTGACGGAGCGCCGCACTGTCGGAGGGGCGGTACTGAGGGAGTGCCGTACTGTCGGAGGGGCGGTACTGAGGGAACGCCGCACTGTCGGAGGGTCAGTACTGACGGAGCGCCGCACTGTCGGAGGGGCGGTACTGAGGGAGCGCCACACTGTCGGAGGGGACAGTACTGATGGAGCGCTGCACTGTCGGAGGGGCGGTACTGAGGGAGCGCCGCACTGTCGGAGGTGCCGCCTTTCGGATGAGACGTTAACCTGAGGACCCGTCTGCCCTCTCTGGTGGACGTATAAGATCCCAGGGCCACTATTGGAAGAAGAGCAGGGGGAGTTCTCCCTGGTGTCCTGGTTAATATTTATCCCTCAACCAACCCACAACTGTACAGGGCGCTGGTGAGACCACACCGTGCAGTTTTGGTCTGCTTATTTAAGGAGGGATATTCTTGCATTGGAGGCAGTTCAGAGAAAGTTCACTAGGTTAATTCCTGAGATGAAGCGGTTGTCTTATGAGGAAAGGTTGAGCAGGTTGGGCCTATACTCATTGGAGTTTAGAAGAATGAGAGGTGATCTTATTGAAACATATAAGATTCTGAGGGGGATTGACAGGGTAGATGCAGAGAGGATGTTTCCCCTCGTGGGGGAATCTAGAACTAGGGGGCACAGTTTCAGGATAAGGGGTCGCCCATTTAAGACGGAGATGAGGAGGAACTTCTTCTCTCAGAGGGTCGTGAATCTTTGGAATTCTCTACCCCAGAGAGCCGTGGAGGCGGAGTCATTGAATGTATTCAAGGCGGAGATTAACAGACATTTGAGCAACTGGGGAGTCAAGGGTTATGGGGAGCGGGCAGGGAAAGTGGAGTTGAGGCCAAGATCAGATCAGCCATGATCTTATTGAATGGCGGGGCAGGCTCGAGGGGCCGAATGGCCGGCTCCTGCTCCTATTTCTTATGTAACATCACGAAAAAAAACTAATCTGGTCATTATCTCAGTGCTGTTTGTGGGACCTTGCTGTGTGTTTTCAACAGTGGCTACACTTCCAAAGTACATCTTTGGCTGTAAAGTGCTTTGGGACATCCTGTGGTCATAAAAGGCGTTGCATACATACAAATTCTTTTCAATTTACACCCGATGACTGGGCACACACACACACACACACACACATTTCAGGAGACATTGGCCAGCAAACAGGAGTGAGAACTCTGACCAATCTTTCCCCTCTAGCTGTGCATGTCGCAATTTTGAAGTTGCGTTAATTTTGGATGGGGGTCGGCGGGGGCGGGGGTGGGTTTAACGCTTCTGAAAATATTACCCAAGTGAACACTTCGAAACGTCACCAGCATTCGGTCTGATTTTCGGCTCTTACTTCAATGTCATTGTCCGATTTTCATTCCCACGCCTGAACACCAGAAAGACCGTAAATCCATTCGGTATAAATCATACGGCAGTCAGTCTAGGGTGGGTGGACAGACTTCAGATCGAGCAGGAAGTGTTGCTGGAAGTCTTGAAGCTGTAAATCTGAATTGGACTTTATGTATTCGAAAGTGCCACTGTCTTTAACCTTTGTGATGCAGAACCTAAATTGTCCTCTGCGACTCCTTGAACAGACGTTGCAACATTACCATACACAGATAACCTAACTTCGAAAATCGCTGTCCATCGCCCCAAAAGACCTGGAATACCCTTGCAATTCTGTCTCTTTGATGTGAGGAAAATATCAGTGCCCCAGACTGCGACCTCCAGCCATGTCTGATCATGGTCTCATCTGTCAGCTTACAGAGATGAAAAGGATTATTGATGGAAAGCAATAGACGGCTCGAAATGAATCGTCTGATCTCTAACTGGCAGGATTAGGGACAGTTGGATTTGCTGTTTGATTGCACTGTTAATCTTTTACAGATCTCTCCAATTTCTTTTTTTTTGATTTCTGGCAAGAGAAAATGTATGAACATGCTTCTATATCGGGCTCGATCCTAAAGAGACTTTATCCTTTTTATTTTCAATTTTCTCACCTCCTCTCCCGAGGACGCTGGCTCCAGCTGGGGTATCATGGGAGCCGGCAACCCTCCTTTTCTTCGCTGAGTGGCTCCCTCGTTGATGAGCCCGAGCAACCATGGGGAGCATCACAGCAGAGTTCAATCCTGCCTTTATCTGACGCCGAGCTAGAAACAATAGCTGGTGGATAGGTGTCAGCCATGGCTCAGTGGTAGTCTGCTCATTCTGAGTCAGAAGGTTGTGGGTTCAAGTCCCACTCCAGGGACTTGAGCACAAAATCTAGGCTGACACTCTAGTGCAGTACTGAGGGAGCGCCGCACTGTCGGAAGGGCGGTACTGAGGGAGCGCCGCACTGTCGGAAGGGCGGTACTGAGGGAGCGCCGCACTGTCTGAGGGGCGGTACTGAGGGAGCGCTGCACTGTCGGAGGGGCGGTACTGAGGGAGCGCTGCACTGTCGGAGGGGCAGTACTGAGGGAGCGCTGCACTGTCGGAGGGGCAGTACTGAGGGAGCGCTGCACTGTCGGAGGGGCGGTACTGAGGGAGCGCTGCACTGTCGGAGGGGCAGTACTGAGGGAGCGCCGCACTGTCTGAGGGGCGGTACTGAGGGAACGCCGCACTGTCGGAGGGGCAGTGCTAAGGGAGCGTCGCACTGTCGGAGGGGCAGTACTGAGGGAGTGCTGCACTGTCGGAGGGGCAGTACTGAGGGAGCGCCGCACTGTCGGAGGGGCAGTACTGAGGGAGCGCCGCACTGTCAGAGGGGCAGTACTGAGGGAGGGCCGCACTGTGGGAGGGGCGGTACTGAGGGAGCGCCGCACTGTCGGAGGGGCAGTGCTAAGGGAGCGCCGCACTGTCGGAGGGGCAGTACTGAGGGAGTGCTGCACTGTCGGAGGGGCAGTACTGAGGGAGTGCCGCACTGTCGGAGGGGCAGTACTGAGGGAGCGCCGCACTTTCGGAGGGGAAGTACTGAGGGAGCGCCGCACTGACGGAGGGGCAGTACTGAGGGAGCGCTGCACTGTCGGAGGGGAAGTACTGAGGGAGCGCCGCACTGTTGGAGGGGCAGTACTGAGGGACTGTCGGAGGGGCGGTACTGAGGGAGTGCTGCACTGTCGGAGGGGAAGTACTGAGGGAGCGCTGCACTGTCGGAGGGGCAGTACTGAGGGAGCGCCGCACTGCCGGAGGGGCGGTACTGAGGGAGTGCCGCACTGTTGGAGGGGCAGTACTGAGGGAGTGCTGCACTGTCGGAGGTGCCGTCTTTCAGATGAAACGTTAATCCGAGGCCCCACCTGCCCTCTCAGGTGGACATAAAAGATCCCATGGCCGCTATTGGAAGAAGAGCAGGGGAGTTCTCCCAGCAGACAGGGTTTAACATCTCATTCGAAAGACTGCACCTCCGACAGTGTAGCAGTCCCTCAGTAATGGCACTAGAGTACAAGGTAAGTGCTGCAGGAGGGAATCCAGTTCGGGGCAGGTGGTTGGGGGGATTCAAGATTTCCTTCTGGGGCCTGGACATATTAGCAACTAATCCTCGGATTCCCACATGCAGTACTTGAGCAATCATCCTCAAGGGACAAGACAGGTTCGGAGCTAAACATCAAAACTGCGCTCCAGACCCTAGCGCACCGATGAGCATCATCACAGGACATTAGATGGTATTTTTAAAAAAGGTCGAAATCTTCGATGATCTGTTCATGTGGCTCTCACTGTTGTTTCCTAAGGCACAGTTGTTTTTTTTCCGACACCATCTCTCTCTAACCCGCAGATCTTGAGGCTTTAACAGTGTTGACGTGTATGGAGAACAGCAAAAAGCTACCGTCTGGTTGAATTTGGTCTCTTTATTTCTATAGATGTCATTCACACGGTGGGGCCCATCGTACAGGGGAAGGAAAGGCTTCCAGAGAAGGTGCTGCAGAGTTGTTATATAAAGAGCCTGAAACTTGCTGAGGACAATAACCTGCGGACAATTGTAAGTCATTATTCTTTACTTAAGTAGGCACAGTAGAGATCGATCCCAATTAAAGAGAGAATCTCAGCATCCTCTTTCACAAAGGACCTGATAGGAGGAGTCTTTGTCCTTTAAAAGGGGCCTCAATAGTTTTCCTCTGCTTTTCTCTCCTCTCATGAAGACACTACTCTTGTTTGATGTGGCTTCAATACTGCCAGGCTCTCTCTCTCTCGTGCCTTGTCCAATTGGCCATTCTTCAAACACCAGTCTCGAGTGGCAGCAGGCTAGTCATAGTTGCTCTGACTCAACAACAACTTGCATTTATACAGCGCCTTTAACGTAGTAACACGTCCCAGGGCGCTTCACACTGGCGTTATCAACCAAAATTTGACATTGCGCCACATAAGGAGATATTAGGACAGGTGACCAAAAGCTTGGTCAAAGAGGTCGGTTTCAAGGAGCGTCTTAAAAGGAGAGAGAGGCAGAGAGGTTTAGGGAGGGAATTCCAGAGCTCGGGGCCCAGGCAGCTGAAGGCACGGCCGCCAATGGTGGAGCGATGGAAATCGGGGATGCGCAAGAGGCCAGAATTGGAGGAGCGCAGAGATCTGGGAGGGTTGTAGGGCTGGAGGAGATTACAGAGATAGCCTCACCTGAAGTACACACGTGCACTTTCCAGTACGAGTCTCTGGATAGCGACTGGGAGCAAGAATCCTGGCTGATTTTTTTCCCCCTTCCCTACCATTGGATACTGAGGCCAATTGTATCACTCGTAACACATGGCTGGAAGCTGCACAGACTCAAAGAAGGAACTAACTTACCTCAGGACGTTATAAAGCGCTTCACAGACAATGAAGTACTTTTTAAAGTGTGGTCACTGTTGTGATATAGGAAACGCGGCAGCCAATTTGCGCACAGCAAGCTCCCACAAACAGCAATAAGATAATTGATCTGTTTTTAGTGATGTTGGTTCGGAACATAGGAGCAACAGGAGGCCATTCAGCCCCTCGAGTCTGTTCCACCATTCAATGAGATCATGGCTGATCTGTGATCTAACTCCATCTACCCGCCTTTGGCCCATATCCCTTAATCCCTTTGGTTAACAAAAAGCTATCACTCTCAGATTTAAAATTAACAATTGATCTAGCATCAATTGCCATTTGCGGAAGAGAGTTCCAAACTTCTGCTGCCCTTTGTGTGTAGAAGTGTTTCCTAACTTCACTCCCGAAAGGTCTGGCTCTAATTTTTAGACTAACCAGCGGAAATAGTTTCTCTCTATCTACCCTATCTGTTCCCCTTAATATCTTGGAAACTTTGATCAAATCAGCCCTTAGCCTTCGAAATTCCAGGGAATACAACCCTAGTTTGTATAATCTCTCCTCGTAATTTAACCCTTGGGGTCCGGGTATCATTCTGGTAAGCCTACGCTGCACTCCCTCCAAGGCCAATATATCCTTCCTAAGGTGTGGTGCCCAGAACTGCTCACAGTGCTCCAGGTGTGGTCTAACCAGGGCTTTGTACAGCTGCAGCATAACTTCTACCCCCTTGTATTCTAGTCCTCTAGATATAAAGGCCAGCATTCCATTAGCCTTGTTGATTATTTTCTGTACCTATTCATGATATTTTAATGATCGATGTACCTGGACCCCCCAAGTCTCTTTGGACCTCCACTGTTTTTAGCCTTTCACCATTTAGAAAGTCCCCTGTTCGATCCTTTTAGGTCCAAAGTGGATGACCTCACATTTGCCTACATTGAAATCCGTTTGCCACAGTTTTGTCCATTCACTTAATCTATCGGTTGAGGGATAAATATTGACCAGGACACCAGGAAAACGTCAAATAGTGCCGTGGGATCTTTTACATGAGGGGCTGGACAGGATCTCAGACCCTTCAAATCTATCGCTGTATACAGGTCAACATCTAGCAACCCAGCTTGGCCATTATATATGGGCAGGATTTCCTCTTGGTGCTGACCAATTGTCTGGAAAGTGGTATAATTATGTGAGAAGTCGCACAACACCAGGTTATAGTCCAACAGCTTTATTTGAAATCACAAGCTTTCAGAGCGCTGCTCCTTCGTCAGGTGAAGTGAAGAGATGCATATCGGCACAGCATATATAGTCAGAGAACACTGCCAGATGACTACAGTTAATCTTTCTAACTGCCCTTTATCACACCTCAGCAGAGAGATAATCACGGCAATCAAAGGTGTGGATGGTGTCCAAACAGGTCAGTCAGGAAAACATTACATCTAAGACAATGAGGTGGGGTCACAAGGAGTCAACCAACGTCGTCCAGTACTTCCCCGGAGCGGAGAAACTACGCCATGTTCTTCGCAGCCTTCAACATGTCATCGATGACGATGAACACCTCGCTAAGGCCATCCCCACACCGCCACTACTCGCCTTCAAACAGCCGCCTAACCTCAAACAGACCATCGTTCGCAGCAAATTACCCAGCTTTCAGGAGAACAGCGACCACGAGACCACACAACCCTGCCACGGCAACCTCTGCAAGACATGCCAGATCATCAACACAGATACCATCATCACACGTGAGGACACCACCCACCAGGTACATGGTACATACTCATGTGACTCGGCCAACGTTGTCTACCTCATACGTTGCAGGAAAGGATGCACCGGAGCATGGTACATCGGTGAGACCATGCAGACACTGCGACAACGTATGAACGGACACCCCACCTCATTGTCTTTGATGTAATGTTTTCCTGACTGACCTGTTTGGACACCATCCACACCTTTGATTGCCGTGATTATCTCTCTGCCGAGGTGTGATAAAGGGCAGTTGGAAAGATTAACTGTAATCATCTGGCAGTGTTCTCTGACTATATATGCTGTGCCTATATGCATCTCTTCACTTCACCTGACGAAGGAGCAGCGCTCCGAAAGCTTGTGATTTCAAATAAAGCTGTTGGACTATAACCTGGTGTTGTGCGACTTCTCACATTTGTCCACCCCAGTCCAACACCGGCATCTCCACATCATGTATAATTATGTGTTAGCGGATTTCTTTCCCGTAGTTACTGTCGCAACGCAAGAGTGTTCGTCCTTCAACAATAACTTCCACGTGATTCGGGCCCGAGTGGTTTTAAACAACAGGCTTTAATATATTGACAGTATTATTCGTATACAACTGTTCTACAGTAATACATTAAATTAGAAGCAGTTAATGCAACCTGGTTTCCCCACGGACTCAAGGTGATCAGTCTTGACCTCCGTGGGCTGCCTTCGAGGCTATGGACTTGCGACTGTCCCGAGAGCTCTAACTTTCTGAGTGCAGCATGCTATTTGGCTGCTTTGTTCTTCATGTACGCGTCTCTGGCCTTATCCCTCAGTCGTTAATTACCCTGCCAAGATGATGCCACGCTACCAACTCAAGGTGAGCTGTTTTACATAGCGTAACTAATCACCTAAACCTACATCTCTGCTTCACAAGCTTGTTTATTGTACTCAGGGATCTCGGCCAGTCTTTATCTGCTTATAGTCCTGACTGCCTTAGCAGTCTTTCAGTGCTGCCAGTTCTGTGGTATGCTGACTTCTCGCTGATCTCGCCGTCCCTCACCTGTGGGCCTGTTTGCTCATGGCTCTGCTCGTTTCGTGGACACAGAGACAAAAAGCTTCCCTCCGGCACCGCCTTCTTGCTAGATGCTTGGATGCTCTGCGAGACGGGACACTTGACCACGCTTGGTTTGAGCCACATTCTTAAAATATACCAACGCTATGTCAGTTCCCTGTCATTGTACAGGAGCAAGGATGTCTTACTACAGTTATACAGGGCTTTGGTGAGACCACACATGGAGTACTGTGTGCAGTTTTGGTCTCCTTACCTAAGAAAGGATATACTTGCCACAGAGGGAGTGCAGCGAAGGTTCACCAGACTGATTCCTGGGATGGCAGGACTGTCGTATGAGGAGCGATTGGGTCGACTAGGCCTGTATTCATTAGAGTTTAGAAGAATGAGAGGAGATCTCATTGAAACGTATAAAATTCTGACAGGGCTAGACAGACTGGATGAAGGGAGGATGTTTCCCCTGGCTGGGGAGGGTCCAGAACGAGGGGTCACAGTCTCAGGATACGGGGTAGGACATTTAGGACTGAGATGAGGAGAAATTTCTTCACTCAGAGGGTGGTGAACCTGTGGAATTCTCTACCACAGAAGGCTGTGGAGGCCAAGTCACTGAATATATTTAAGAAGGAGATCGATAGATTTCTAGACACAAAAGGCATCAAGGGGTATGGGGCGAGAGCAGGAATATGGTATTGAGATAGAGGATCAGCCATGATCATATTGAATGGCGGAGCAGGCTCGAAGGACCGAATGGCCGACTCCTGCTCCTATTTTTCTATGTTTCTGTTATATTAGTGTGAGGCTCCCGACGCATTGAAAGTGCTCATCTTGTGCAAAAGTGACGGTAACCCAGGGTTACAGACCTCAGCCCCTTTTCCCATGCCGTTAAACTCCATGGACTGGTGCACGCTGGGTGTTAATGACACGAGTATCGTCCCTTTACATTCCTTTTGTAATATCGGTTCTTAGCAGCCAAATAGAAGACGGCTGTTGAAGGGGAAACATCCATTCCTTTCATTGCCCTGCTCAATACTGTGCTGGGACTATATCTCAGACATCTTCTTCTTCTTCTGAACAGTCTGTCCTCACTTGTTTAGCACACTTGGACTGCTTGGTATCGCTTGTCCGTTAAGAGCCTGGAAGAGACCAACCCCCCCGCCGCCCCCCCCGCCCCGACGACTCAGTGGGGGAAGGCACTGCCTCGCGCGGTACAGCTTCGTAGACCAGAAGGTTGCACACTTGCTCCCCAGTCTCCAACCTCAGCTGGAATGCTTCATTTGACCTCAGTGACCCTTGGTGAGGGAAGGCGGTGTGAAATAAAATCAGCTTCGGATCACGACCCAGAAACCTATGTCGCAAAATGCGCGTGTGTGGACAGCAGGTGTGGACAGGGCTCGGCTTCGGGTTGCCAACCCTGGTTGGACGTATTCCGGGAGCTCTCATCACATGACCTGCTGCCTCAAACTCCTCAGATAATGAAGCAGTCCATACCCGCATGCAACAAGACCTGGGCGACGTTCAGGTTTGGGCTGATAAGTGGCAGGTAACATTCGCGCCACACAAGTGCCAGGCAATGACTATCTCCAACAAGTGAGAGTCCAACCACCGCCCCATGACATTCAACGGCATTACCATCGCCGAATCCCCCACCATCAACATCCTGGGGGTCACCATTGACCAGAAACTTAACTGGACCAGCCACATAAATACTGTGGCAATAAGAGCAGGTCAGAGGCTGGGTATTCTGCGGTGAGTGTCTCACCTCCTGACTCCCCAAAGCCTTTCCACCATCTACAAGGCACAAGTCAGGAGTGTGATGGAATCCTCTCCACTTGCCTGGATGAGTGCAGCTCCTACAACACTCAAGAAGCTCGACACCATCCAGGACAAAGCAGCCCGCTTGATCAGCACCCCGTCCGCCACCTTAAACATCCACTCCCTCCACCACTGGCGCACCGTGGCTGCAGTGTGGACCATCTACAAGATGCACTGCAGCAACTCGCCAAGGCTTCTTCGGCAGCACCTCCCAAACCCGCGACCTCTTCCACCTAGAAGGACAAGGGCAGCAGGCGAGTGGGAACACCACCACCTCCAAGTTCCCCTCCAAGTCACACACACCATCCTGACTTAGATGTATATCGCCGATCCTTCATCGTCGCTGGGTCAAAATCCTGGAACTCCCTCCCTAACAGCACTGTGGGAGCACCTTCACCACACGGACTGCAGCGGTTCAAGAAGGCAGCTCACCACCACCTTCTCGAGGGCAACTAGGGATGGGCAATAAATGCTGGGCCTCGCCAGCGACGCCCACATCCCATGAACGAATATATAAAAAAAACGCTCCGCCCCCCACTCTCACCGTTGGTCGCCTAAAATGTCCATCTCATGATGCGCCGCCTTCCTAAGCCAATCGGAAAGTGAACAGACGCTGCAATACGCAATTGGATGATTCTTGACTGTCAATCAAACAGCCTTTTTTTCTCCATGTTCAATACTTTTATAAGTAGTAAACAAAAAGTGTTGAAAGAATTGATTTTAAAAAGCAGTGTTTTCAATTGTCCTGATGATTTTTCTCCCAGTTTGCTCACAGCAGCATCCGGGAGACTAGTTGTTAATTCCTGGAGACTCCACAACAACATCAACAACTTGTATTTATATAGCGCTTTTACCGGAGTAAAGCGTCCCAAGGCGCCTCACAGGAGTATTAAAAGATAAAAAATGTGACACCGAGCCACATAAGGAGAAATTAGGGCAGGTGACCAAAAGCTTGGTCAAAGAGGTCGGTTTTAAGGAGCATCTTAAAGGAGGAAAGAGAGGTAGCGAGCCGGACAGGTTTAGGCAGGGAATTCCAGAGCTCAGGGCCCAGGCAACAGAAGGCACGGCCGCCAATGGTTGAGCGAATATAATCAGGGATGCTCAAGAGGGCAGAATTAGAGGAGTGCAGATATCTTAGGGGGTTGTGGGACACAGGGGTGATGGGCGAACGGGACTTGGTGCGAGTTAGGACACAGGCAGCCGAGTTTTGGATAACCTCAGGTTTACGTAGGGTGGAATGTGGGAGGCCTTCCAGGAGTGCGTTGGAATAGTCAAGTCTAGAGGTAACAAAGGCACAGATGAGGGTTTCGGCAGCGGATGAGCTGAGGCAGGGGCGGAGATGGACGATGTTACAGAGGTGGAAATAGGCGGTCTTTGTTATGCTGCGGATATGTGGTCGGGAGCTCATTTCAGGGGACTGTGGCAAGGGCGGAATCCTGATTGGAGGGACTCCAGGGCAGTCTTGGCAGGCTGGCGACACCAGCTAGGCTCGGATGTGATGCTCTCCAGCAGAATTGCCTGCGGATAATCACTGCCCGCAGCCTCACATAAGGCACGGCCGTGGGACCATGGGACTGAGCCCCGGCACAAGGGGAGACGTGGGAGGAAAAAATACCGATTCAGCAAATGTGTTTTGTCTTTGCGCCCTTTTTTCATATTTTAAAATGATTTCACGCCCTATTGACTGGGCAGGAGATACCCAACAGCTCCCTCAGTCAGTGAATTGTGTGGGATACAGGGATCAAGGGGGAAAGAAACACAAGAGCAGAGAAAGGAAAAGTGGGGTCAGTTTTACAAGTTATGCCTCCTGGTGCCAGGCTTTGCGCAAGGGGAGTGCAGATCAGGAATTCGGAAGCATTGGCATCATAGTCCTGCTGCAGTTGTACAGGGCCTCGGTGAGACCACACCTTGAGTACTGTGTGCAGTTTTGGTCACCTTATCTGAGGAAGGATGTTCTTGCCATGGAAGGAGTTCAGCGAAGATTCACAAGGCTGATACCTGGGATGGCAGGAATGACATATGAGGAGAGATTGAGTCGATTGGGCTTATACTTGCTGGAGTATAGAAGAATGAGAGGGGATCTCATCGAAACATATAAAATTCTGACAGGTCTGGACAGACTGGATGCAGAAAGGATGTTCCCGATGGTCGGAGAGTCCAGAACCAGGGGTCACAGTCTAAGGATAAGGGGTAAGCCATTTAGGACAGAAATGAGGAAGAATTTCTTCACCCAGAGAGTGGTGAACCTGTGGAATTCTCTACCACAGAAGGTAGTTGAGGCCAAGTCATTAAATAGATTCAAGAATGAGTTAGATATATTTCTTAAGGCTAAAGGGATCAAGGGATATGGGGAGAAGGCAGGTACAGGGTACCGAGTTTGGATGATTAGCCATGATCTCATCGAATGGCGGAGCAGGCTCGAGGGGCCGAATGGCCTACTCCTGCTCCTATCTTCTATGTTTCTATGTAAGCAGAGGTCAATTCACAGCCCATACAAGTTGCCATCCATTTCAACCAATGGACAGAAAAGAAAGCGGATCAGCCTTGCTGAGCTCCACCACTAAACCCCCGATTACTGGGACCGACACTTGCAGTCGGAGGCTTCCCGCGGGGCGGACGCCTCCGGCCTGTAAAAATATCTACGCATGTACCTGGTGGCCCGGGAGATATGGAAGCTCGCGATCCTGGGCCTCTCCGGGTCCTCGCAGGCAGAGCACGCCGTATCCCAGGGGCGCAGGCAGCTCGTAGGCGCCCCTGGGATCACGTGGGCCGGCCCAACCAATAAAAGAAGAGAATCCCCATTCATACTTTTGACAGGCCCGCACGTACAGAACAGTCAAAAGTATGAATGGGATCACTTGAAAAATACACCAATCAATTTTTTTTAAAATTACATATTTAAAATGAATTAAAATGCCATTTAATTAAATATTTTAAACAAAAGTTTTGAGAAAAAGATATGTTTTTACAGGGCTAAAAATAAACTTAGCTTATTGAAGAGTGTTTTTAATTTATAAATGAGTGATAATATTTTATTTTTCCATTTTTTAAAAGCAGGCCTTACCAGGCGTAAGAATTTGACACAGGCTTTCAGCGGGCGGAAGTTGGGCAAATAGCGCAACTCTCCACCCGCGGAGGCCCATCTCCCGGGGACGCGGAGGATGTGTTGAGAGGATTCTTGACAGATCGCAAGAGCCGGGTCTCAGCACACGCCTAAGCCCGGAACGTGCACGGCCCCTACGGGCTCGTACGCACCAGTATGTACCGGTACGGTTCTTTTCATGGATCTCTGCACCGGGAGTGCGAACGTAACATTTAGCCCAGTGTTCACATCCACCCTCACATCAGCCAGATCGACAGACAACTCCCACCCCGCCTCCCACCAAATAGTGCAACGGCTTTTAAATGAACCTGTGACAATGGAAGGGTTAAATTTCTTCGATGTCAAGACAACAGGAAGGACAAAAGGTCAACGTGTGACACTTAATCCTCACTTAAGTGAGATTATAGTGAAGGAAGTGTCAATTTCCAACATGCTGCTACTCCAGAGGTGTCAGGGCACTGCTTGGGCTCCCTGTCCTCATTGTAAAGTGTGTTGATAAATGAGATAGAGAGCTTGTCACTGCATCTTTTGTCAGTGCCTGTCTATCACCAGCCTCTCAAGGCACTCTTAGCTTGCTTCAACACTGGGAGAGTGGTGCATTACCAGACTCCCAACTCAATCCTCCAAATGCTGCCAAATCCTGCTCATAAAATAGTGACGAGCATATGCTGATCTCTGCATATATGTACAGCCTAATCACATTCAGCCTGGGCTCCTTTTCCGTGGCTCAGTGGGTAGCACTCTCGCCCATGAGTCAGAAGGTCGTGGGTTCGAGCCCATAATCCAGGCCAACACTCCCCGGTGTCAGTACTGAGGGAGTGCCGCACTGTCGGAGGGTCAGTACGGAGGGAGCGCCGCACTGTCGGAGGGTCAGTACTGAGGGAGCGCCGCACTGTCGAAGGGGCAGTACTGAGGGAGCGCCGCACTGTCAGAGGGGCAGTACTGAGGGAGCGCTGCACTGTCGGAGGGGCAGTACTGAGGGAACGCCGCACTGTCGGAGGGGCGGTACTGAGGGCGTGCCGCACTGTCGGAGGGGCAGTACTGAGGGAGCGCTGCACTGTCGGAGGGGCAGTACTGAGGGAACGCCGCACTGTCGGAGGGGCGGTACTGAGGGAGCGCCGCACTGTCGGAGGGACATACTGAGGGAGCGCCGCACTGTCGGAGGGGCAGTACTGAGGGAGCGCCGCACTGTCGGAGGGGCAGTACTGAGGGAGTGCTGCACTGTTGGAAGAACCGTCTTTCGGATGAGACATTAAACCGAGGCACCGTCTGCCCCCTCAGGTGGATGTAAACGATCCCACGACCACTATTGGAAGAAGAGCAGGGGGAGTTCTCCCCGGTGTCCTGGGGCCAATATTTATCCCTCAACCAACATCACTAAAAACAGATGATCTGGTCATTATCACATTGCTGTTTGTGGGAGCTTGCTGTGCGCAAATTGGCTGCCACGTTTGCTACATTACAGCAGTGACCACACTTCAAAACGACTTCATTGGCTGTGAAGCGCTTTGGGGCGTCCTGAGGTGGTGAAAGGTGCTATATAAATGCAAGTCTTATTTCTTTCCAATACAATGCAATAATTTTAGTCCGTGACTGATTTCCTGGTCTTGTTGGCCAACTGAAGCAGAGCTCAGCCGGGCCATCTATTGATAGGATTGATCGGGTGAGATGAAGTACTGTGGGAGGAGGCTCGTGTGGAGCACAGACCCGATTATTTCATTTCCTGCTTTTTTCCAGTTCTGACGAAGGGTCTTCGACCTGAAACGTTAACTCTGTTTCTCTCTCCACGGATGCTGCCTGGCCTGCTGAGTTTTTCCAGCGCTTTCTGTTGTTTGGCCGGTTTCTGTGCTGTAAATGCTACGGAATCTGTAGAAAAACTGGCAACGAGAAGAGTTTTTGAGACAGATCCCACATTTGTTAGCTGGTCTTAGCCGGGGCAGCAGTGGTGGGTACTGCATTTGGCCTCAGTGCACCCCGGACTAGGGAGGTTCAAAATCAGACAGGTTTCCTGCTCCTGACCACTGGTCACTGACTCCTGCGGAACATAGGGCCGGCAGTGCTGATTGGACGCATGCCTGGAGGTTTCATCATGTGACCTCCCGCCGCCAACCTGCCATTGGTCGCCTGACATGTCCATCCCACGGCCAATTGGAAAGTGAGCAGGCTCCTCGTTACCTGATTGGATGATTCCTGACTGTCAGTCAAATAGCCTTTTCTCTTTCCCCCACCCCCATCTCCAAAAACTATTCAAACTAACAAAAGTGTTAAAACAAAAAAGCACACAATGGGCTGGATTTTGATACTGGGGCGGGTTGGGGTCGTGTTATCCACCCGACTGCAATTGGATGTGGGAGATTGATGCGATTTTCACCTAATTGGGCAATTGAGTTCCAGCATGTGGGAACCCATGAACCAATTAGTGTTTTCAGTCTGAAAGTCGCCTCTGATGATGTCATCATTGCTGCTGCATTGAACGTCTGCAAAGACTGCCTGGCCTTTGCTGTGAGAGGACCTGAATGCAAAATGAGCAGTAGCAGCCCTAAGTCTACTCCCAGATATTTTTACATCGAGAGAGAGAGAGAGAGAGAGAGGTGCTCCCGCCAGGTTTCACAATCGTGGTTCAGAACAGGCGTGCTTCACGTCGAACAAGGGTTAAAATCACAAAGGCCTTTCAAAATGGCATCATAGAGCCAATTTAGTGCTTGTTAAGGACCTTAACAGCCTATCCCGTCTCTTAGAGGCGGGACGCAGTCGGGACCAGCAGACACGATTTCATGAAAATTGCTTGGAGGCGGGATGGAGGCGGACTTGTGCCCGCCCGGCAGTTTTCGCAATTTTAACCCCCCACACGCCTCCAAACCCGCCTCCACGGGTCAATGAAAATCCAGCCCATAGTCTCTAAAATTTAATGCCCTCATGATTTTTGCTCGCCGCAGTGTCCAGGAGATGAATCTTTAACTCCTGGAGACTCCAGGGCAACCCTGGCGGGTTGGCGACTCTTGGCTGCAAAGCGTGCATGTGTGTGTATCAGGTGAGGGCAGGATTAGGACACTCGCTGTTCAGACTCGTGCATTAAGAATGGCCATTGAGAGAAGGTGCTCGAGGAGACCCCAGGCGCAAGCCACGGCACCACAGCAAGGGCTGCACGCCCTTAGGGCAGGAGAAAACTGGAGGGGAGCAAATACAAGAGGTCCGCCGAGAACCAAAGAAGAAAATAGGCACAGGGAGCACAGGTTGGCGTAACACCAATTCACAGCCTTAGCATTCCTCTTCACTGCAAGTACATCAGGGACAGGATTCTACAAGACTGCTCGGCAGCCTGCTATTACACTGATCCTTTGCTTGCATTGTTCTACCTAACAATGTGATTACCAGCATGTGATACGAGTTGGCTGCAGGCTGCCCTCCAGAATGTCTCTGGCTGTCTCCTCAGTCTCGTGTCTCCATGTTACACAGCACAGATGATTGAAAGCCAGATGAGAGCTGCAGTGCTTTGATATCATTTTTTTTTTTTGGTTTGTCTTTGTCGTGCTTTTGTTTCAATTCACTCAGCCGTTTCCCCCGGCCCCCCTCCACTGGGAGAGTGGGCAGGCAGGCTGTGGACTGCTCTCCCTGTGTTTGTAAAAGGATTCTGATTTTCTGCAAGTTGTCGGTGTCGAGGAATGAAATATGTTGGCAACCAGTGCCAGTATTAAGCACTCCCACGTTAGATACAGAGTAAAGCTCCCTCTACACTGACCCATCAAACACTCCCAGGGCAGGTACAGCACGGGTTAGATACAGAGTAAAGCTCCCTCTACACTGTCCCATCAACAATCGCCAGGCAGGATTGTTACCTCCCAGTCGGGGAACACTTCAGCAGTCAAGGACATTCAGCCTCGGATCTGCGGGTAAGCGTTCTCCAAGGCAACCTTAGAAACACACGACAACGCAAAATCATCGAGCAGAAACTGATAGCCAAGTTCTGCACTCATGAAGACGGTCTCAATCGAGATCTTGGGTTTATGTCACGATACATGACGTGATCCGGACTCGAGTCGTCGTTAGCTTGTTCACAGATGTGATTCCCAGTAAAAAAGTAAAAATTTTCCCAGTAAAAAAGTAAATTTTTTTTTTAAAGCTTTTCGTTTTACATACAGACGGCAGCTTTTGACACGTTAGAACCCCTGCGACTTCACCTCATTGTCTCAGTTGTATCTTGCTATGTCTTTTGATGTGGTACCTTCCTGGCTGACTTAATTAACTTTATCACACCTCGGCAGATAGTCAGGATGATTTAATTTATTGGTCTGCAATTGTAAAGTACACATGCTTTTTTTTCCATCTATATATGCTCTGACGATTCTGTATCCAATTTACTTCACCTGAGGAAGGAGCGATAGTTCCGAAAGCTTGTGATTTCAAATAAAACTGTTGGACTATAACCTGGTGTTGTGCGACCTCTCAATTTCATCAAACACTCCCAGGGCAGGTACAGCACGGGTTAGATACAGAGTAAAGCTCCCTCTACACTGTCCCATCAAACACTCCCAGGGCAGGTACAGCACGGGTTAGATACAGAGTAAAGCTCCCTCTACACTGTCCAATCAAACACTCCTAGGGCAGGTACGGCACGGCTTAGATACAGAGTAAAGCTCCCTCTACACTGTCCCATCAAACACTCCCAGGGCAGGTACAGCACGGGTTAGATACAGAGTAAAGCTCCCTCTACACTGTCCCATCAAACACTCCCAGGGCAGGTACAGCACGCGTTAGATGCAGAGTAAAGCTCCCTCTACACTGTCCCATCAAACACTCCCAGGGCAGGTACAGCACGGGTTAGATACAGAGTAAAGCTCCCTCTACACTGTCCCATCAAACACTCCCAGGGCAGGTGCAGCACGGGTTAGATACAGAGTAAAGTTCCCTCTACACTGTCCCATCAAACACTCCCAGGGCAGGTACAGCACGGGTTAGATACAGAGTAAAGCTCCCTCTACACTGTCCCATCAAACACTCCCAGGGCAGGTACAGCACGGCTTAGATACAGAGTAAAGCTCCCTCTACACTGTCCCATCAAACACTCCCAGGGCAGGTACAGCACGGGTTAGATACAGAGTAAAGCTCCCTCTACACTGTCCCATCAAACACTCCCAGGGCAGGTACAGCACGCGTTAGATGCAGAGTAAAGCTCCCTCTACACTGTCCTGTCAAACACTCCCAGGGCAGGTACAGCACGGGTTAGATACAGAGTAAAGCTCCCTCTACACTGTCCCATCAAACACTCCCAGGGCAGGTACAGCACGGGTTAGATACAGAGTAAAGCTCCCTCTACACTGTCCCATCAAACACTCCCAGGGCAGGTACAGCACGGGTTAGATACAGAGTAAAGCTCCGTCTACACTGTCCCATCAAAGATTCTCAGGTCAGATTCAATGTAGTCCTCCCTCTACTAAGGCTGACATAGTCCTCCTTAGGAGAGCACTGCAAAAACCATGACGTTTCCATTCCTCAAGTCAACCATTCTGCTGACCTTTCTGAGTGAATTTGCCAATTACTGATCAATTATGGGCAGGTTTATTTTGGAGCGACTGCTATTGAGAGGTCAGCGGATCAGTGCTACACGTTCTACGAAGATGCATTCAGGGGGTTTGGCACTGTCCCGATAAATATCATGAAGGCCTTTTTGCTCATCGATCAATCTGTTTCTCAAGGCTGGCCCAGTAGGCACCAGAGGAATGCCTGGAGATTCTTACAACATAAGAACATAAGACGTAGGAGCAGGAGTCGGTCACCTGGCCCCTCAAGCCTGCTCTGCCATTCAATAAGATCATGGCTGATCTGATCTTGGCCTCAACTCCACTTCCCTGCCCGCTCCCCATAACCCTTGACTCCCTTATCGTTCAAAAATCTGTCCATCTCCACCTTAAATATATTCAATGACTCTGCCTCCACTCCTCTCTGGGGAAGAGAATTCCAAAGATTCATGACCCTCTGAGAGAAGAAATTCCTCCTCATCTCTGTTTTAAAAGGGTTTCCCCTTATTCTGAAATTATGCCCGAGTTCTAGATTTCCCCACGAGGGGAAACATCCTCTCTGCATCTACCCTGTCGAGCCCCCTCAGAATCTTATATGTTTCAATAAGATCCCCTCTCATTCTTCTAAACTCCAATGAGTATAGGCCCAACCTACTCAACCTTTCCTCATAAGACAACCCCCTCATCTCCGGAATCAACCTCGTGAACCTTCTCTGAACTGCCTCCAATGCAAGAATATTCTTCCTTAAATAAGGAGACCAAAACTGTACGCAGTACTCCAGGTGTGGTCTCACCAGCGCCCTGTACAGTTGTAACAGGACTTCCCTACTTTTATACTCCATTCCCTTTGCAATAAAGGCCAACACTCCATTAGCCTTCCTAATTACTTGCTGTACCTGCATGCTAACTGTTTGTGATTCATGTACAAGGACCCCCAGATCCCACTGTACCTCAGCATTTTGTAATCTCTCCCTGTTTAAATAATAATTTGCTTTTTTATTTTTCCGACCAAATTTTCTTGGATGAGACAATGGAAGGTTTCACCCCCTGCACCATTAAACCTGTCTTTCTGTAAATGCTTGCTGACCTACTCTGCATTTCCAGCATGTTTTGTTTGAGTGGAGGATTTCCAGCATTCACAATATTTTTTCTTATCGCTTGAGTGAATACACAACAGGCCTGACTGCCAGACGTCCTGATGACAGACTTATTCATCCAGTACGTTTGGCGGTTTCATTAACATAGAACATAGAACATAGAACAGTACAGCACAGTACAGGCCCTTCGGCCCTCGATGTTGTGCCGAGCATTGTCCGAGACCAAGATCAAGCTATCACATCTTTAACTTGCATCTTCAGGAAAATAACGCAGCCGAGTGTCACTTAGTGTCGCGAGTTAGTGAGAGAGATTGGAATTTAAAAATCGCGAAACTCATTGGATTTTGGTGCAAAACTATTTTGGGGGCAGGGGGGGGTGGATAAAGCCCTGCATCACATTGATTAATTGTGTTGAATAATAATGAGAAGTCACACAACACCAGGTTATAGTCCAACAGTTTTATTTGAAATTACGAGCTTTCGGAGCGCTGCTCCTTCGTCAGGTGAAGTGAGGGAATACAAATCAGTTACAAAGCATATATAGACAGAGAACAATGGGGGAGAAATTCAGTATCGCCCCATTTGGGGCGCAATTATCGGCCGGGCGCAAAGATTAGCGCCTGGCGCTAATTATCGCCACCGACTGCAAACTTGACTTTTATCGCCCCTGGAGGTGATTGGAGCGCTAAATCAGGCGCTTCACACCTGTCTTAAGGCGCAAAGGCCGAGGAGCGAGGCGCTACCTCAGAGCGCTGGCGAAGCTCATGTGATGTCAGTCAGCAATGGAACACACACACAATGGCCCCGGCCAGTTCTTAAAGGGGAGGGTTGATCTTGCTTTCCATCCACATCCTGCTCATTGCAGCCTTGAATCTCGGCCTGGAGAGACCTGCACATCAAATCTGCTGGGAAGAACAATGGAGAGTACCAGGGAAAGAGCTCAGAGTGCAGCCCCCACAGTCTCTTCTAAATCGATACAAGGAAGGGCTAATCAAAATGAACCTGCAAAGTGCTGCTCAGTACCCAAAACTCCTTCACACAGCGTTGAATCTCTCCAGAAGTCTCTCTCTCTCTCTCAGATTGCGTGGTTCAAAAATGGCACCAACAATAAAAGGCAGGAAGCGGTCGCCTTTAAATAGCGCTCCCCCAGTCCCTTCATGACTGCAAAACGCTCCCCTCAACCTGTCGTTGCTAGCGTCAGGCGGTAAGGCAGGGGGCACCACTCAATATCCGCTCCGGGGCGATACCGGGGCATTGCGCACTCGACTGACGTCACGATCTGCCTGCGCAGGAGATCGTGGCGGTAGTGTTTAGCGCCGCCGCAAAATGTCTAGTTAATTTTGCGAGCGGCGCAAACATCGCCGCGCCTGGGCGCTAGAGGCTTTGCGTCCCATTAGCGCCCTCTTAAGGCGCTAACGGGAGGTGCAACCAACTGAATTTTTCCCCCAATGTGTCTGCAGAGATACAATCCGTCAGGGAGGCATTATAATGACTGCCGGTTGCTGAGGATATTAGTTGAGAGCTGGTTTTCCTGCTAGCAGTCGGAATGTGTATAGCCCCGTGCACTGGGGCTTCAGATGTAGCAGCTGGATTCAGCCTAAGACGTGCCCTTGTTCACGGTGAGCAGTGGGAAGGAGGGAGTCAGCCAGTCCTCCTGATTATTTGTGTCGGTGACGTGTTTAGGCCACGGTCGGAGCCGGACCTCAAACCAAGCTCATTTTCCACAGAGCAGTAGTGATACCCGCCCTCCTGTATGCCTCAGAGACATGGACCATGTACAGCAGGCACCTCAAGGTACCACCAACGCTGCCTCTGCAGGATCCTGCAAATCCATTGGCAGGATAGCCCCACCAACGTCAGTGTTCTCGCTCAGGCCAACATCCCCAGCATCGAAGCTTTGACCACGCTTGATCAGCTCCGATGGACGGGCCACATCGTCCGCATACCCAATACGAGACTCCCAAAACAAGCGCTCTACTCGGAGCTCCGACAAGGCAAGAGAGCCCCAGGTGGGCAGAGGAAACGCTTCAAGGACACCAACAAAGCCTCCTTGAAAAAGTGCAACATCCCCACCGACACCTGGGAATCCCTGGCCCAAGACCACACAAAGTGGAGGAGAAGCATCTGGGAAGGCGCCGAACACCTCGAGTCTCTTTGCCGGGAGCAAGCGGAAACCAAGCACAAACAGCGGAAGGAGCGCACGTCAACCCAAGCACCCCACCCACCCGCCCCTTCAACCACCGTCTGCCCCACCTGTGACAGAGACTGTAGGTCCCGCATTGGACTCATCAGTCACCTGAGAACTCATTTTTAATGTGGAAGCAAGTCATCCTCGGTTCCGAGGGACTGCCTAGAGAAGAAGAAGAAGAAGGCACTGGTATCGAGCACTGGTTCGCAGCGTGCTTCATGTTCCACAGGTTAAATCAGACTTGCATTCCTGTGGAATAGGTACCAGGAAACAATCTGATCACGGGGTTCGGACAATGCCATAAACTGCAAAGCGGTTTATCAACGTCATCAATTCTCTCCCGTTTTCTCTCTTCGCCGTTTTGCCCAAAGACTTTTGAAGGAAATAAAAAGGAAGACTTGCATTTATACAGGGCGACCCAAAGCGCTTCACAGCCAATGAAGTACTTTTGAAGTCGCTGTTGTAATGTCGGAAACGCAACAGCCAGTTTGCGCACAGCAAGCACCCACAAACAGCAATGAAATAATGACCAGATCATATGATTCCCTGTTGTTGGTTGAGGGATAAATGTTGGCCAGGACACCGGGGAGAACTCCCCTGCTCTTCTTCGAATAGGGCCATGGGATCTTTTACGTCCACCTGAGAGAGCAGACGGGGCCTCAGTTTAACGTCTCATCCAAAAGACGGCACCTCCGACAGTGCGGCACTCCCTCAGCACTGCCCTAGTGCTGCACTCCCCCAGTACCGCTCCTCCGACAGTGCAGTGCTCCCTCAGTACTGCCCCTCCGACAGTGCGGCGCTCCCTCAGTACTGCCCCTCCGACAGTGCGGCGCTCCCTCAGTACTGCCCTTCCGACAGTGCTGTGCTCCCTCAGTACTGCCTCTCCGACAGTGCAGCGCTCCCTCAGTACTGACCGTCCAACAGTGCAACGCTTCCTCAGTACTTCCCCTCCGACAGTGCGGCGCTCCCTCAGTACCGCCCCTCCGACAGTGCGGCGCTCCCTCAGTACCGCCCCTCCGACAATGCGGCGCTCCCTCAGTACCACCCCTCCGACAGTGCGGCGCTGCCTCAGTACCGCCCCTCCGACAGTGCGGCGCTGCCTCAGTACCGCCCCTCCGACAATGCGGCGCTCCCTCAGTACCACCCCTCCAACAGTGCGGCGCTCCCTCAGTACCGCCCCTCCGACAGTGCGGCGCTGCCTCAGTACCGACCCTCCGACAGTGCGGCGCTCCCTCAGTACCGCCCCTCCGACAGTGCGGCGCTCCCTCAGTACCGCCCCTCCGACAGTGCGGCGCTGTCTCAGTACCGCCCCTCCGACAGTGCGGCGCTCCCTCAGTACCACCCCTCCGACAGTGCGGCGCTCCCTCAGTACTGCATTGGAGTGTCAGCCTAGCTTACGTGCTCAAGTCCCTGGAGTGGGACTTGAACCCACAGCCTTCTGACTCAGAGGCGAGAGAGAGAGAGAGAGAGAGAGCTAGCCACTGAGCCACGGACGGCTAACTCACTTCCTGACTTGGTTATGGTTCTACTGCTCATCCACCAGTTGCGTGCCCTTTCCTCCTGTTGAGCCTGGTCAGTGAGCTGTGGGATGGCTATACGACCAAATGACAGACAAGTCCAGCCCTGTCCTCAGCCAATAGCCACACATATGCACTTCTCAGTGAGGCAGGGGAGGGATGAGTGTGTTTTTTTTTAACTCACTTATGGGATGTGGGCGTCGCTGGCAAGGCCAGCATTTATTGGCCATCCCTAGTTGCCCTGGAGAAGGTGGTGGTGAGCCGCCTCCTTGAACCGCTGCAGTCCGTGTGCTGAAGGTGCTCCCACAGTGCTGTTAGGGAGGGAGTTCCAGGATTTTGACCCAGCAACAATGAAGGATCGGCCGATATATTTCTAAGTCGGGATGGTGTGTGTGACTTGGAGGGGAACTTGGAGGTGGTGGTGTTCCCACTCGCCTGCTGCCCTTGTCCTTCTAGGTGGTAGAGGTCGCGGGTTTGGGAGGTGCTGCTGAAGAAGCCTTGGCGAGTTGCTGCAGTGCATCTTGTAGATGGTACACACTGCAGCCACGGTGCGCCGGTGGTGGAGGGAGTGAATGTTTAAGGTGGTGGATGGGGTGCCAATCAAACGGGCTGCTTTGTCCTGGATGGTGGCGAGCTTCTTGAGTGTTGTTGGAGCTGCACTCATCCAGGCAAGTGGAGAGTATTCCATCACACTCCTTACTTGTGCCTTGTAGATGGTGGAAAGGCTTTGGGGAGTCAGGAGGTGAGACACTGAATAGTGATCAGGAGTGGGATCCTTGGCTAATTTACCCTCACTGTCGGCAATTACAGTCGCCCAACCAGTGTCCTGGCTGACATCAGCAAGCTCAGCACAGACCAGGAATGAGAACTAGGACCACACACACAGTCACTATGCCTCTGAGCTATCAGGGTAGGTAGGGGAGCTGCAGTTTTTATAAGATTGTGAATTTTCTTTTGAAGTTCTGGCATATAGCTGTCAGCATGATCGGTACCTCAGTCTGCTAATTCTGTGTGAAGATGGGAGCGGTGTTGCTTGATTTAGAATAAAGGGTATTACTGATTCTTGGACACAAGGCCTGGGGGTATGTTTGATGGTGAAGCTTGACCTATGGTTAATATTTAAAAATGGATTGCAGAACACTTCAGGACGGGAGATGGCTGCCTGTGAGTTACAGAGCCGTGGTTTAATCAGGCAGTTCCCGCTGTAAAAAAACACATGAATGAAGATGAGAACTGACGCTGATCTTTCTCCTTGCAGCTCACTGCTGACCACAAGTTATTCCCCATTTCTCCTGAAGGTGCTGCCGCTTGCTGTGGGGTACAGTTCCACAGACTCTGCCAGCCTTCCCCCAGCTCTCCCCAAGTTCTCAAGTGCAGGCCCAGGCAGTAAGTGTCGTAAAGATGATCGCAGTCGAGACCGATCCACTTCACACGCGACACTCGCGCACATGCTCCTTCCAAGTTAGGAAGGCAAATGGTATGTTGGCCTTCATTGCAAGAGGATTTGAGTACAGGAGCAAGGATGTCTTACTACAGTTGTACAGGGCCTTGGTGAGACCACACCTGGAGTACTGTGTGCAGTTTTGGTCTCCTTACCTAAGAAAGGATATACTTGCTATAGAGGGAGTGCAGTGAAGGTTCACCAGACTGTTTCCTGGGAAGGGCAGGACTGTCGTATGAGGAGAGATTGGGTCGACTAGGCCTGTATTCACTAGAGTTTCGAAGAATGAGAGGGGAATCTCATTGAAACGTATAAAATTCTGACAGGGTTAGACAGACTGGATGCAGGGAGGATGTTTCCCCTGGCTGGGGGGGGGTCTAGAACGAGGGGTCACAGTCTCAGGATACGGGGTAGGACATTTAGGACTGAGATGAGGAGAAATTTCTTCACTCAGAGGGTGGTGAACCTGTGGAATTCTCTACCACAGAAGGCTGTGGAGGCCAAGTCACTGAATATATTTAAGAAGGAGATAGATAGATTTCTAGACACAAAAGGCGTCAAGGGGTATGGGGAGAGAGCGGGAATATGGTATTGAGATAGAGGATCAGCCATGATCATATTGAATGGCGGAGCAGGCTTGAAGGGCCGAATGGCCTACTCCTGCTCCTATTTTACTATGTTTCTAAGAGGGATCGCTGGGCAGGGATGAGGAGTGGGAGCCCTAGCTGTGATTCTCTTTTTTCCTTCTTAGTTGCTGGGGCTCTGTGGTCCCCATCAGCTAGTCCAGCTGTGATCAGCTCACTGAGAATCGAACCTTTGTACTTAAGTGTTGCACTTAACTTAAAGACTTGCATTTCTATAGCGCCTTTCACAACCTCAGCATGTCCCAAAGCGCTTTCCAGCTAATTAAAATACTTTTGAAGTGCAGTCACTGTTGTAATGTAGGAAACACGCCAGCCAATTTGCGCACAGCAAGCTCCCACAAAGAGCAATGTGATAATGACCAGATCATCTGTTTTTAAGGTGTTGTTTGAAGGATAAATATTGGCCCAGGACACCGGGGAGAACTCCCCCTGCTCTTCTTCAAAATACTGTTGTGGGATCGTTTACATCCACCTGAGAGGGCAGACGGTGCCTCGGTTTAACGTCTCATCCGAAAGACGGTTCTTCCAACAGTGCGCGCTCCCTCAGTATGTCCCTCCGACAGTGCGGCGCTCCCTCAGTACCGACCCTCCGACAGTGCGGCGCTCCCTCAGTACTGCCCCTCCAACAGTGCGGCGCTCCCTCAGTACTGCCCCTCCGACAGTGCGGCGCTCCCTCAGTACTGCCCCTCCGACAGTGCGGCGCTCCCTCAGTACTGCCCCTCCGACAGTGCGGCGCTCCCTCAGTACTGCCCCTCCGACAGTGCGGCGCTCCCTCACACTGGGCTGTGCCTTTACCCGTGCAGCCATCAGCAGGTAGTGCAGTGGGTTAACTTGGTTGATGGCAGGGGCTCAACAGGCGTGACCGGATCGTTTGTTTTGGTGCTTGCCGATTACCAGGAAATATGGAGTGAGTAATTGGCGTTGCATGGTTGGCCCATTGGACTACACTTAACCGTGTTGCATCAAGGAATATAATTCCATGTTATTCCACCTCTACTGTTGTGTGACCATATCCTATTCAGGAAACTGGTTATCATAACTCGAGGGTGTGCAAGGAGAAGGAGCACATAGCCTTTGACATCAGTGTGCACCGTTCATTGCCAACATTGTGCTAGCCCAGCCCCGAGATACGTACTTATCAGATGAGTCCAGCACTACAGAAAGAGCATTAAGGGTCTGCTTTGCTTGCCTTGTTCCGCTCAGATTAACATTGTGATAACCCACGTGTGATGGAAGCTAACTGCAGGGTGGCTTCCGACAAAGCCTGCCGTCTTGTTAGCAGCTCTTTGTCTGGGACTATAATGTGGCAGAGCTGTTGACAGGCGAGGAGGAAGAGCGCCAATTGATTCTGATTGCATTGTCTTCACCCACCCATCACCGAGTGTAAACACAATTGCCTCTAGGGTTTCCGCTGAAGGGTTTGTGAACGCACTGACTAATGGGACACTTAGGGAGATGCTTCATTATTTATGATGCACGCTTTGAGCGGAAGATTTATTTCTCTTGGTACCGTTTCTCTTCAGTTTGGCTTTTTTTGCACTACCAATAGCATTTTGGGTTTTAATTCTCCTGCATTTCTCTCAACCCCACCCCCTCCACTGTCTCTGTGCCGCTTGTCCGACGTCCGGCTTTGGATCAACCGTAACTTCTTCCAGCTATACGTCGGAAAGGTCGAAGCCACTGGCCTGTGAGGTTGGCTGCGCACCGCCCGTTTTTCGGGCGCTAACTGGGCCGACGAAGCCCCAGTATGGCCAGCAGGAAACGCGCCCGCAATTCCGGCCAGAAGTGCCCCGGCCGCCATATTGGGAAAGGAAAATAAAACCTGGCATTAGGCCCTTTGTATATGCAAGGAGCCTAACGCGTTGAGGTAAAACCAGACCATGGGACCACCTGCTAACAATAAGGTAAGTTTTTGAAATGCAATTAATCCAGGAAAGCTCCTCCCGAATCCACATTAAAAGAACTCGGGCCGCCATTTCCTCCCCCCACCACCCCCCCCCCCCTGCCCTCGGGCCTCACCATTCAGGCACAGACCCTGTGTCCCCCCGCCCGCCCAAAATTGGGCGCATCCAAATTTCGGCCCCTGACCGAAACACTGTCTCCTCCTACACTGATGCGGAGATGCCGGTGTTGGACTGAGGTGAACAAAAGTGAGAAGTCGCACAACACCAGGTTATAGTCCAACAGCTTTATTTGAAGTCACAAGCTTTCGGAGCGACCTGACGAAGGAGCACTGCTCCGAAAGCTTGTGATTTCAAATAAAGCTGTTGGACTATAACCTGGTGTCGTGCGACTTCTCTCCTCCTACACTGACTCCATCCTCCTTCCAGGCCACAGTCGTAGGGTGAAACAGACTTTTCGCATTCTCGGCATCCACTCCCTATCCTCTCCATCACAAAGACTGCCTATTTGCACCTCTGTAACATTGCCCACCTCCCTCTCTGCCTTAGGCCTCCACCTGCTGCTGAAACCCTCATTCGTGCCTTTGTCGGCTCCAGACGCCACTATTCCAATGCTCTCCTGACTGGCCTCCCATTCTCCACCCTCCGTAAACTTCAGCTCTTCCCTGTCCTGCACCAAGTCCCACTCGCCCGCCACTCCTGTCCTTGCTGCATTCGCTCCTGGTCCCCCAGTGCCCCAAATTTAAAATTCTCAAATTTATATTGCTCCATGCCCATCCCTCACTCTTCCTCTCACACCAGCCTCTTTTGCATTTCCCTCTCAGCCACCCAGATCCCACCCTGTGGAATTCCCTGTCTGAACCCCTCCACCCGCCTCTCCTCCTTTAAAACCTACGGGCTGGATTTTCAATGACCCGTGGAGTCGGGTTTGGAGGCGTGTGGGGGGTTAAAGTTGCAGATTCGGGGGTCCCGACCCCATCCCGACTCCATTCCGCCTCCACGCAATTTTGACAAAATCGGTCGTGGGGTTCCCGACTCCGTCCCGCCTCCAAGAGGCGGGAGAGGCCATTAAAGCCCTTAACAAGCCCTAAATTGGCTCTGTAATGCCACTTTGAAACGTTTTAGCTAGTTTAACCCTTTTCCGACGTGAAGTACGGCTGATGTGAAACACGCCAGTGAAACCTGGCGGGAGCACAAGTGGATAGCTGACTATCAGCTGCAGGTCCACTATTACAATGGGGATGTGATGAAGGTAGTAGTAGTATTGTGATGAAGGTAGTAGTAGTATTAGGTCTGAAAGTCGCCTCTGATGCTGCTGCATTGAATGTCTTCAGAGACTGCCTGGGAGGGCTTGGTTGGAAAAAAAAATTCTCTCTCTCTCTCTCTCTCTCCTCTCTCTCTCTCTCTTCTCTCTCTCTTCTCTCTCTCTTCTCTCTCTCTTCTCTCTCTCTTCTCTCTCTCTTCTCTCTCTCCTCTCTCTTCTCTCTCTCTCTCTCTCCTCTCCTCTCCTCTCTCTCCTCTCTCTCTCTCTCTCTCTCCTCTCTCTCTCTCTCTCCTCTCTCTCTTCTCTCTCTCTCTCTCTCTGAGATGCTGCTCATTTTGCATCCAGGTCCTCTCACAGCAAAGGCCAGGCAATCTCTGAGACCAGGCAGTCTCTGTCCTGCAATGATGACATCATCAGAGGCGACTTTCAGACTGAAACCACTAATTGGTTCATGGGTTCCCACATGCTGGAACTCAATTGCCCAATTAAGTGAAAATTGCATCAATCTCTCACATCCAATTGCAGGCGGGTGGATAACACGAAATGCGGATGACACGACCCCAACCCGCCCCAGTATCAAAATCCAGCCCTACATCTTTAAACAAATGGTTCACTCCTCCTAATTACATAAGAAATAAGAGCAGGAGTCGGCCATACGGCCCCTCGAGCCTGCTCCACCATTCAATGAGATCATGGCTGATCTTCGACCTCAACTCCACTTTCCCGCCCGATCCCCATATCCCTCGATTACACTAGAGTCCAAAAATCTATCGATCTCTGTCTTGAATATACTCAAAGACTCAGCATCCACAGCCCTCTGGGGCAGAGAATTCCAAAGATTCACAACCCTCTGAGTGAAGAAATTCCTCCTCATCTCGATCTAATTCTAATCCTAATGTAGCCGAACCATTGCCTGGATTTTAAAATTCTTGTTCTTGTTTTTCAAATCACTCCATGGCCTCGCCCCCTCCCTATCTCTGTAACCTCCTCCAGCCCCACAACCCTTCAAGATCTCTGCGCTTCTCCAATTCTGCCCTCTTGAGCATCCCCCCGATTTCCATCGCTCCACCATTGGCGGCCGTGCCTTCAGCTGCCTGGGCCCTAAGCTCTGGAATTCCCTCCCTAAACCTCTCCGCCTCTCTCTCCTCCTTTAAGACGCTCCTTAAAACCGACCTCTTTGACCAAGCTTTTGGTCGCCTGTCCCTACTATCTCCTTGTGTGGCACGGTGTCAAATTGTGATTGATTTACGCTCCTGTGAAGCACCTCGAAACGTTTTACTACATTAAAGGGCGCTGTATAAATGCAAGATGTTGTTGAACAGACCCCTAGTTCCCCAGTCTCCCCTCATAATTGAAGTCTGTCTGGGTCAGTTATTGACTGCTTGAACTGGCTCACCCACCAAGGAGCTGCCGCAGGTTAGAATATTTCTGCTTCAGTTGGGCGCAGCGAACAGGAGGGGATGGCGTGCGGCGGGGAGCGGGGGGCGTGGAATTCTATTACCAATTTCCCCCCACCCCCGCTCCTCCCACCTCTCTTTCAGCCGCTTCTCCCTTTCATTACTGACTGGATTAAAGTGTGAGATGGGAGGCCGTTTCGAGGCTGCTGAGTGATCTCTGTTTGTAATGAATTTTATGATTGACGATTTAGTGCGGCGAGCTCCTGGGACCTGTCCAGTGTTGCCGAGATGGCAGCCAACCAGTTTAAACTGGATTAACGTCGCTCACCTCCTACACCTGGAGAAGAGCTTTCTCACTTGATCCATATTGATCAGCGGCTCTTTAATTGTCACCGTGTCTGGGATATAAATTCCTGTCTTCTTTCAGCGAGTGGCTCTCTCTTTCTACCTCAGACAGGTTTTAATGGAGTGAGGGGGAAGGGTGGATAAAGTATGTGACCCACTTTTATTTTCCAGCGCATCTGATGCAGACAGTAGCATTTTCACCTCCCTCAGTTCAGGCCTGAACCGTACAGATTAGAAGGCTCTCAGGTTTGATTCCCAGTCTGCCTCGAGTTAGCGGGGTATGCTAGCATTTATTGCCCATCCCTAGTTGCCCTCGAGAAGGTGGTGGTGAGCCGCCTTCTTGAACCGCTGCAGTCTGTGTGGTGAAGGTACTCCCACAGTGCTGTTAGGGAGGGAGTTCCAGGATTTTGACCCAGCGACGATGAAGGTTCGGCCGATATACTTCTAAGTCAGGATGGTGTGTGACTCGGAGGGGAACTTGGAGGTGGTGGTGTTCCCGTGCGCCTGCTGCCCTTGTCCTTCTAGGTGGTAGAGGTCGTGGGTTTGGGAGGTGCTGCCGAAGAAGCCTTGGCGAGTTGCTGCAGTGCATCTTGTAGATGGTCCACACTGCAGCCACGGTGCGCCGGTGGTGGAGGGAGTGAATGTTTAAGGTGGTGGACGGGGTGCCGATCAAGCGGGCTGCTTTGTCCTGGATGGTGTCGAGCTTCTTGAGTGTTGTTGGAGCTGCACTCACCCAGGCAAGTTATATGCAGTTAATTAAATAAATCTGGAATTAATAAGATAGTATCAGTAATGGTGACCAAGAAACTACCGGATTGTCTGAAAAACCCAACTGTCCTTTAGGGAAAGAAATCTGCCGTCCTTACCCGGTTTGGCCGATGTGTGTCAGCTGTGGCTCAGTGGGTAGCACACTTGCCTCTGAGTCAGAAGGTTGTGGGTTCAAGTCCCACTCCAGGGACTTGAGCACATAAAGCTAGGCTGACACTCCAGTGCCAGTACTGAGGGAGTGCTGCACTGTCGGAGGTGCCGTCTTTCGGATGAGGCGTTAAACCGAGGCCCCGTCTGCCCTCTCAGGTGGATGTAAAAGATCCCATGGCACTATTTCAAAGAAGAGCAGGGGAGTTCTCCCCGGTCTCCTGGGGCCAATATTTATCCCTCAACCAACATAACAAAAAACAGATTATCTGGTCATTATCACATTGCTGTTTGTGGGAGCTTGCTGTGTGCAAATTGGCTGCCATGTTTCCCACATTACAACAGTGATTACACTGCAAAAGTACTTCATTGGCTGTGAAGCGCTTTGAGACGTCCGGTGGTCATGAAAGGCGCTAGTTTCTTATATGTGACTCCAGACCCACAGCAATGTGGTTGACTCTTAACTGCCCTCTGAAATGGCCTAACAAGCCACTGAGTTTGTACCAAACCGCTACAACACAGTCAGCACTGTGGGAGTACCCTCACCCCACGGACTGCAGCGGTTCAAGAAGGCGGCTCACCACCACCTTCTCAAGGGCAATAAGGGATGGGCTAAAATGACATCATAGAGGGTGTTCAGCATGCAAGTAGCCCTGCGTAATAGCTTCGCTCGGTTTGTACGTCATTGTAAGGCGTGCCTGATCAATGTTCCCTCTGATTTGTTTTTTTTTGGGTGCGCGGCCCCTTTAACTGGCTTTAATTTTGGCGGTTTCTTCCATCGATCAGCCGGTGAGCGGCCTGTGCGGGATCTCCAGACCACTGCTTAGCAGGAACATTGTGCCTGATGCTGCTTCTGGCATGACCTTCTACACTCCGCATTGAACCAGGGTTGGTCTCCTGGTCTGATCAAGGAGTGAGGGATGTGCCGGGCCATGAGATTACAGGTTAAGCAGCGCCTCGATTTCAAAATTCTCATCCTTGTTTTCAAATCCCTCCATGGCCCTCGCCCCCCCTCCCTATCTCTGTAATCTCCTCCAGCCCCACAACCCCCCGAGATATCTGCGCTCCTCTAATTCTGCCCTCTTGAGCATCCCTGATTATAATCGCTCAACCATTGGCGGCCGTGCCTTCTGTTGCCTGGGCCCTAAGCTCTGGAATTCCCTGCCTAAACCTCTCCGCCTCGCTACCTCTCTTTCCTCCTTTAAGACGCTCCTTAAAACCGACCTCTTTGACCAAGCTTTTGGTCACCTGCCCTAATTTATCATTATGTGGCTCGGGGTCAGATATTTTTCTTATAATACTCCTGTGCAGCGCCTTGAGACGTTTTACTACGTTAAAGGCGCTATATAAATACAAGTTGTTGTTGTTGTTGTTATTGCTGAAATGCAGTTCTGCTGCTGCTGATGGCCCACAGCTCCTCACGGATGCCCAGAGGTGAACTGCTGATCGGTCCTTAGTCTGTCCCACTTTGCATGTTGGAAGTGCCACACTACACAATGGAAGATGTCCTCATGGTGGAGATGAGACTTTTGTCTTCACAAGGACTGTGCGATGGTCACTCTACCAATACTGTCAGAGGCAGCTTGTCTGTGACAAGTAGGTTGGTGAGGACACGATCAAGTAGGTGACTTCCTCTCGTTGCTTACCTGACATGGCCCCAGTCTGGCCGCTATGTCTTTCAGGACTCAGCCAGTGACATGAATCTTGTCATTCATCTATGAAGTAATACTGGGCGGCCTGCTGGTGGCGCTGTCCAGGGAGAGCATAAATACTCGGGCATGGGCCCAGCTTGCTTAGGGCATTCCTCAACAGGAACTAGTGAAGGGCACAACTAGATCTCCATGTTGAAAAACAGTTGATTAAAGCTTTGTTTAACGCTTAGACCAAGTGCCTAGTAGTTTTCTTAATGTCAGCCAGCTTGCTCAGTCGTGCTAATCTGGGTGGTGGCCATTGAAATAACCTACCCAGAGTGCATTCTGTGCCCTTGCTTCCCTCAAGCAATGTTCAATATGGCGGAGTACCGATCCATCAGTTGAGGGGCAGTGGTAGGTGCTGATCAGCAGGAAGTTTCCTTGACCTGAAGCCAGGAGAAACCCAGGGCCATTCCCACCTGACTGCATATCACCGTGTTCCCCCCTATCTTTGGTGGGTCTATCCTACTAGTGGGTCACAACATACCCAGGGATGATGATGAAGGAGTGTGGAACGTTGGCTGATTGACAGCTATGGGTACAGTTATAGAAACATAGAAACATAGAAGATAGGAGCAGGAGTAGGCCATTCGGCCCCTCGAGCCTGCTCCGCCATTCGATGAGATCATGGCTGATCATCCAAACTCAGTACCCTGTCCCTGCTTTCTCCCCATATCCCTTGATACCTTTAGCTTTAAGAAATATATCTAACTCATTCTTGAATATATTTAATGACTTGGCCTCAACTACCTTCTGTGGTAGAGAATTCCACAGGTTCACCACTCTCTGGGTGAAGAAATTCTTCCTCATTTCTGTCCTAAATGGCTTACCCCTTATCCTTAGATTATGACCCCTGGTTCTGGACTCTCCGACCATCGGGAACATTCTTCCTGCATCTAGTTGTCAGGCTGTTGCTCGACTAGTCTGTGGGGCAGCTCTCCCAATTTAGGGCACCAGCCCCCAGATGTTAGTGAGGCGGACTTTACAGGGTCAACTGAGATTCCTTTAGTCTTATCCTGATCTGATGCCGAGGTCATTACCAATAGGTCCATCTGATTTTCTTCTTCCTGAACTTATTGCTTGGAAGGCTCATTTGAACTGACCTTGAAAATTTCCCTTTTAATAGAAGCAAGCGTCCCAGGCCACAACCCCTTCTTCGGGAAACATTTTCACAAGTTAGTTCCTGGAATAACTGCATGAACATCCTGGGCTGGCTTCATATCTTGACCAGCTGGTGCTGGGTTGGTGCTACGATCTAACAGCTTGCCTTGGACTGGCTCAACACTGTCACAAGCTGGTCCCGGGTTGACTCAGCACCCTGGCAAGTATCGTGTTGGCCCTTTGATATAATTTAGTGAGGAATTATGCTATTTACAGAATAATTAAGCCAGTTGATTTTAATTCCTGGCTGTACCAGCGTGTCTTACACACACAAGATTAAAGGTTGACGGCTCGGGTCTGTTCCACCACATCAACATGTCGCTCCCAGATTCCAGAATCAGCACATTTTTCTAATAAACAGATTGTACTGGGATCAAGCAACCATTATCCCAGTGAAGAGAGGAGGCTGTTCTCATCCGATGGCCTTGGCACCAAGCCAACTTGTTCTGTGCGCCCGATCTCCGAGCTCTAACCTGGCTGTTCCTCAGTCGTGCTCAGTCGGAATACTTTACCTCATCGTAACCACATGTCAAGGGAGGGAGGCAGGAACTTGGGGCTTTCGCTGAATGGAGACCCGATAGTCCATCACTCAGAAGGGACCGACCGCTCCCTCCGCGACACCCTGGTCCACTCCTCTATCACCCCCAACACCCCTTCCCCTTCGCCCGGCACCTTCCCGTGCAAGCGCAGGAGATGCAACACCTGCCCTTTTACTTCCTTCCTTCCCACTGTTCAGGGCCCCAAACACCCCTTCCAGGTGAAACAGCGATTTACTTGTACTTCTTGCAATTTAGTATACTGTATTCGCTGCTCACGATGCGGTCTCCTCTACATTGGGGAGACCAAACGCAGATTGGGTGACCGCTTTGCGGAACACCTCCGTTCAGTCCGTAAGGGTGACCCCGAGCTTCCGGTCGCCTGTCACTTTAATTCTCCGCTCCACTCCCACTCTGACCTCTCCGTCCTCGGCCTCTTACACTGTTCCAATGAAGCTCAACGTAAGCTCGAGGAACAGCACCTCATCTTTCGATTAGGCACTTTACAGCCTTCTGGACTCAACATCGAGTTCAACAATTTCAGACCATAACCTCTGCCCCTATCTTTTTTTCTCTCTCTCTCACATGGCAGCTGTCGATCATTCTGCCATTTACACTTCATCTAGAGTCATCTTTTGTTTCTTAACTTGTCCCATGACCATCTCCTTTTGCCTCGCACCATCATCTCTTTTGTCTCTTATCTCTCCTGCCTTCTATCCTATCACAGAGCTTCCCTTTTGTTCTTTCCTCCCCTCCCCGCTTTCCCTGCCCCTACACTTGCTTAAAAACCTGTTACATCTCCAACTTTTTCCAGTTCTGACGAAGGGTCATCGGCCTGAAACGTTAACTCCGTTTCTCTCTCCACAGATGCTGCCTGACCTGCTGAGTATTTCCAGCATTTTCTGCTTTTAACTCAGACATATAGCCCTGGCATTTGGAATGCTCTGTACAGTTCTGGTCTCCATAGTCCATTAAAGAAATCGAGGCACTGCAGAAGGTGCAAGAATGGATGATGCCAGAACTGAGAGGCTATACCTATCAGGAAAGACTGAAGAGGCTGGGGCTGTTTTCTCTCGAAAAGAGAAGGCTGAGGGGTGACCTGATCGAGGTCTTTACAATTATGAAGGTGGTTCAATAGGGTAGACGTAGAGAAGATGTTTCCACTTGTGGGGGAGACCAGAACTAGGGGCCATCAATATAAGATCGTCACTAATAAATCCAATCGGGAGTTGAGGAGAAACTTCTTTCCCCAGAGAGTGGTGAGAATGTGGAACTGGCTACCACAGGGAGTGGTTGAGGCGAATGGCATAGGTACATTCAAGGGGAAGCTCGATAAACACATGAGGGAGAAGGGAATAGAAGGATATGCTCCTGGTTAAGCAACGCCACGATTTCAAAATTCTCATCCTCGTGTTCAAATCCCTCCATGGCCTCGCCCCCCTCCCTATCTCTGTAATCTCCTCCAGCCCCACAATCCCCCGAGATCTCTGCGCTCCTCTAATTCTGCCCTCTTGAGGATCCCTGATTATAATCGCTCAACCATTGGCGGCCGTGCCTTCTGTTGCCTGGGCCCTAAGCTCTGGAATTCCCTGCCTAAACCTCTCCGCCTCGCTACCTCTCTCTCCTTCTTTAAGACGCTCCTTAAAGCCGACCTCTTTGACCAAGCTTTTGGTCACCTGCCCTAATTTATCCTCATGTGGATCGGTGTCAAATTTTTTGTCTTATAACACTCCTGTGCAGCGCCTTGGGACGTTTTACTATGTTAAAGGCGCTATATAAATACAAGTTGTTGTTGTCCCAGACAGTCATGATGCCTGGATTGTGCTTCCACACAGCAATATTTAATATAGAGTCAGGCTACAATGGTTAATTCCTGTACCTATTCGCCGCCCCAATGCATTAGTGAGTAAACGCACTGCGCGTTGCGGTACTGAGACAGGAGGGTCCCAGGTTGAGTCCCTGGTCTTTGCCGAGCTCAGTGACCTCAGCAGTTGGTGTCAGTGTTTCCTCAGGAAGGGAGGGGAAAAATTGGCCGGGGTTTTCTGCTTCTGATCCTTGGCCCATGACCGCCCCCCTGCTGGAAAGTTACGGTCAGGTAAAGAGGAGATCAGGTTCTTCACGGCAGCCTGCACGGTTGAATAGCCTACCGACACTCCCTGCCCAGGCTCACGTGGGGGGCGCGGGAGTACGGGACGAGAGAAAATAAAACGGATAAGAGAATGGTGACTTGGCTGGAGTGCTGGAGGACTACAGAAGGCCGTGGAACTTCTTCTTCTTAGGCAGTCCCTCGGAACCGAGGATGACCTGCATCCACATTAAAAATGAGTTCTCAGGTGACTGATGAGTCCAATGCGGGACTTACAGTCTCTGTCACAGGTGGGGCAGACGGTGGTTGAAGGGGCGGGTGGGTGGGGTGCTTGGGTTGACGTGCGCTCCTTCCGCTGCTTGCACTTGGCTTCCGCTTGCTCCCGGCGAAGAGACTCGAGGTGTTCGGTGCCTTCCCGGATGCTTCTCCTCCACTTTGTGCGGTCTTGGGCCAGGGATTCCCAGGTGTCGGTGGGGATGTTGCACTTTTTCAAGGAGGCTTTGAGGGTGTCCTTGAAGCGTTTCCTCTGCCCACCTGGGGCTCTCTTGCCGTGTCGGAGCTCCGAGTAGAGCGCTTGTTTTGGGAGTCTCGTATCGGGCATGCGGACGATGTGGCCCGTCCGTCGGAGCTGATCGAGCGTGGTCAAAGCTTCGATGCTGGGGATGTTGGCCTGAGCGAGAACACTGACGTTGGTGCGCCTATCCTGCCAATGGATTTGCAGGATCTTGCGGAGGCAGCATTGGTGGTACCTCTCCAGTGCTTTGAGGTGCCTGCTGTACACGGTCCACGTCTCTGAGGCATACAGCAGGGCGTGGAACTGTTCCCCCAGCAGGGGGCAGCGTCTTCAGGAGAGGAGACAGTCCCCAGGAGAAAAACACTTGCGAGATAAAAGAAGGAAAGAAATGAGTTCTTCATTGGCCACCTGTTCCTATTAGATGTGTTAATGGAAGTGTCTCTCTCGCTATCAACATGCTGCCCACTCACAGGCAGCAGCTGCAGACTGACAGTTTAATGATTTGTGGATCTTTGTCTGACTCCAGCCTTTCTAAATTTATTTTCTGCAGAAACCACCTTCCCAGGTTAAAATTTATCCACCTGTACTTTCTGATAAAATCAGGCTACGAATTAGGAGCAGGAGTAGGCCCCTCGAGCCTGCTCCGCCATTCAATAAGATCATGGGCTGATCTGATTACTCCGCATTCCCGCCTACCCCCGATAACCTTTCACCCCCTTGCTTATCAAGAATCTATCTACCTCTGCCTTCAAAATATTCAAAGACTTTGCTTCCACCGCCCTCTGAGGAAGAGAGTGCCAAAGACTCACCACCCTCTGTGAGAAAAAATTTCTCCTCATCTCTGTCTTAAATGGGCAACCCCTTATTTTTAAACAGTGACCCCCTAGTTCTAGATTCTCCCACAAGAGGAAACATCCTCTCCACATCCACCCAGTCAAGACCCCTCAGGATCTTATGGGGACTAAATTCGGTTGATTTGCACCTCGCATTAGTGCCCTAAGAGGGCGCTAACGGGGCGCAGATCAACTAGCGCTAGTTAAAGGGGAGGTGGCGGGCGGCCATTTTTGTTGCTGGCAGCCTGCCAGCACCTGCCCCCGTTGCTGTCCCCGGCCTCCATGAAGCCCCCCCGCGGGGTGCCAGCTGCTCTCCGCGAGCCCGGCACTCCTCTTGAGTGCCGGGCTCGTTTGCCAGTACTCCCGATCCCTGGTGGCCCAGCTGGGCACTGCGGCACATAGCGCCGCGATATTGGCTCGCAGTGCCCCAAGAGGGACGCGGGACGCTACCTGGGAAAATCGGCCGCGGGGGGCACTAACTTTATCGGGGCGCTAAAATTAGCGCCCCAGCGAAGGTAGCGCCCCAAACGGGGCACTACCCAATTTTTACCCCTTTATGTTTCAATCAAGTCACCTCTTACTCTTCTAAACTCCAAACTTCTAAACTATGCTTAGATATGGATTTGTAGAGCAGATTGGTGAATGTTGTGCACTGTGCCATGAATGCAAGGTGCAGAGTGGCACTACCGCTTGCCCACACGGTGCGCAGAATCTTCTTGTCGGAAGGGTGGCGGGCATCCTTACGCCAAAGGGAGGGCGAAGCCAGCTTGTTCATTCTGCGAGATCGGACAGGTAATGGTCTGGGGCCTGGGGGGCAGCGGGAGTACAGGACGAGAGAAACAAAACGGACAAGAGCCGAGGGCAGGAGAAAAAATGTCAGCCCCTTGGTCAGGGGGGTGTCGGTCAGCAACATCTCCAACAATGGACCCACCAGGAGCAACTGTTCAAATGACACAGGTTTGGGCAACTCCTCCCACGAACCCTGATCTGAATCCCCCTCCCCACACACACACACCCTGGGTATTATACATACCGTCATTTCCACTTGGTGTCTGGCTGGGACCATATGGCAGCTGTGCAACTAGTGCCAGCTCATTTCCATATTCACCAGGGATCTCGCCTTCTTATCGTCACTTTAAATTAAATGCCGGTAGTTAGCAAAGTCCTCCAGCTCATTTTAGCAGCCGTTGGCAGCGAGCGTTCTTGGCCACCAGGTATCGAGGGGTTTGTGCGATCTCCTATCACTAGCGCTTGCACCTTTGATAAGCTGTACCATCTACAAGATGCACTGCAGCAACTCGCCAAGGCTTGTTCGGCAGCACCTCCCAAACCCGCGACCTCTTCCACCTAGAAGGACAAGGGCAGCAGACGCATGGGAACACCACCACCTCCAAGTTCCCCTCCAAGTCACACACCATCCTGACTTGGGAATATATCGGCCGATCCTTCATCGTCGCTGGGTCAAAATCCTGGAACTCCCTCCCTAACAGCACTGTGGGAGCACCTTCACCACACGGACTGCAGCGGTTCAAGAAGGCGGCTCACCACCACCTTCTCAAGGGCAACTAGGGATGGGCAATAAATGCTGAGCCTTGCCAGCGATGCCCACATCCCATATAAAAAAAAGTTGCTGCACTCACAGAATCCCCACAGTGCAGATAGAGACCATTTCGGCCCATCGAGCCTGCACCGACACATATCCCACCCTATCCCCATAACCCCACGTATTTAATCCCCCTAACACTAAGGGTCAATTTATCATAGCCAAATCACCTAACCCGCACATCTTTGGACTGTGGGAGGAATCCAGAGCACCCGGAGGAAACCCACGCAGACACGGTGAGAATGTGCAAACTCCACACAATCACCCGAGGCCGGATTCGAACCCGGGTCCCTGGCGCTGTGAGGCAACAGTGCTAACCACTATGCCACCATGTATGCACTGTTCTCCTGCCCCACAGGCACTGGGCTAGGATAAAGAAGGCCAGCTCAGCTCCTCTGACCTTTTCGGCCCCGAGCTCATGGCCTCCAACAAACCCAGCACACCGCAAGGAAAACAGTGAGAGCCGTGTTTGTAGGTCACAGGTCTCCGAGAAGAAAGGACTCCCATTTCTACAGCGCCTTTCACGACCTCAGGACGTCCCAAAGCGCTTTACAGCCCATGTAGTATTATTTGAAGTGCAGCAGTAAGTTGACACCCAAGGCCCATCAGGGAGCTGTTGTAAACCATTCCGAGATCATTGGTTGGATGCAGATTGTACCCTAGCCTGTCCTTCCTGCCAGAAACAACAGGAGATCCTTTCATGTTTCGTGCTTTTGTGTTGGAAAGGGATTTCAACTTAATTGGCGGATTGATTTGGGTCGCCAACCCTGGTTGGACGTACTCCTGGCGGTTTCATCACAGAATGGATTGCTGGCTGGCTTCAGGACAGAAAGCAGAGAGTAGGAGTAAAGGGTAGCTATTCTTCTTCTTCTTCTTAGGCAGTCCCTCGGAACCGAGGATGACTTGGTTCCACTCTAAAAATGAGTTCTCAGGTGACTGATGAGTCCAATGCGGGACCTACAGTCTCTGTCACAGGTGGGGCAGACGGTGGTTGAAGGGGCGGGTGGGTGGGGTGCTTGGGTTGACGTGCGCTGCTTGCGCTTGGCTTCCGCTTGCTCCCGGCGAAGAGACTCGAGGTGTTCGGCGCCTTCCCGGATGCTTCTCCTCCACTTTGTGCGGTCTTGGGCCAGGGATTCCCAGGTGTCAGTGGGGATGTTGCACTTTTTCAAGGAGGCTTTGAGGGTGTCCTTGAAGCGTTTCCTCTGCCCACCTGGGGCTCTCTTGCCGTGTCGGAGCTCCGAGTAGAGCGCTTGTTTTGGGAGTCTCGTATCAGGCATGCGGACAATGTGGCCCGTCCATCGGAGCTGATCGAGCGTGGTCAAAGCTTCGATGCTGGGGATGTTGGCCTGAGCAAGAACACTGGTAGCTATTCACAGTGGCCGAAGGTGGGTAGTGGTGTTCCACAAGGATCAGTGCTGGGACCACTGCCGGTCACAATTTACGTTAACGATTTAGACTTTGGAATCAAAAACACAATTTCTAAATTTGCGAATGACACCAAATTAGGGAGGATAGTCAATACTGAGGAGGACTACAATAAATTACAGGAGGACATTAATAAACTTGCAGAATGGGCATATAATTGGCAAATGAAGTTCAACACAGATAAATGTGAGGTATTACATTTTGGTAGAAAGAATAGGGAGGTCACATCACTTGGAGGGTGCGAGTCTAGGCGGGGTAGAGGAACAAAGGGATCTGGGAGTACAAATACACGAATCACTAAAAGTTGCGACACAGGTTAGCAAGGCCATAAAAAAAGCAAACCAAGCACTAGGGTTTATTTCTAGAGGGATAGAATTGAAAAGAAGTGAAGTTATGCTAAACCTGTATCGAACCTTGGTTAGACCACACTTGGAGTATGGCGTACAGTTCTGGTCGCCATATCATAAAAAGGATATAGAGGCACTGGAGAGGGTGCAGTGAAGATTTACAAGGATGATACCAGAAATGCGAGGGTATACATATCAGGAAAGGATGAACAGGCTGGGTCTCTTTTCTCTTGAAAAAAGGCTGAGGGGTGACCTAATAGAGGTCTTTAAAATTATGAAAGGTTTTGATAGAGTGGATACAGAGAGAATGTTTCCACTTGTGGGGAAGATCATAACTAGAGGCCATCAATATAAGATAGTCACCAAGAAATCCAATAGGGAATTCAGGAGAAACTTCTTTACCCAGAGAGTGGTGAGAATGTGGAACTCGCTACCACAGGGAGTGGTTGAGGCGAATAGTATAGATGCATTTAAGTGGAAGCTGGATAAACACATGAGGGAGAAGGGAATAGAGGGTTATGCTGATAGGGTGAGATGAGGAAAGACGGGAGGAGGCTCGAGTGGAGCATAAACGCCGGCATGGACTGGTTGGGCCGAATGGCCTGTTTCTGTGCTGTTTATCCTATCCTACATCCTTGCGCCTCCAACCGCGCCCCCTCCCCCGCCTTCGCTCAAACAGCCTTCTCTCCCATCTCCATTGTTTTTCGAAGTCATAAACGAAAGTGTTCAAAGGAAATGACAAGAAACACAATTTATATTAACGCCCCAATGAGTTTTCTGCTGGGTCACTCGCAGTCGTGCCCTGGAGATTAATTGCCAATCCTGGAGTGCTGGCAACCCAACTCTTGGGTATTCCCCCCCCGCCCCCCCCGGAGACCAGCTGAAAAGTGGGATTGAAAGACGACCAGGACCCCCTCACCTGCTTGGAATAGCATGTGGCACATGGGAGCATTAAAGCACATGAGAAAATACATTTAAACGCAGGGGGGCCGAAAAACAGGCTCGTGAGCCAATTAATAAGGCAACAATGTTCCTTTAAAAATGCAGAGTGATTCAGTAAGAAACACAAACTGATTGGCTGTCTGTTTTATTGCAGGCGTTTCCCTGTATCTCGACTGGAGTCTATGGTAAGTTATAAAGTCGTCTTTATTAATTCTTCAGCTTTTTGCCTAGTAACTTACGAAGCCATTTTCCAGTGTTAGGCGCTGTCGGATGCGGGAATTACTACCGGGGAAAATCGTCAGCTCCTGTTCAGGAGCTGCTGTTTCTTAACATAGGGACAGGAGGAGGCCATTCAGCCCCTCGAGCCTGTTCCGCCATTCAGTGAGATCGCGGCTGATCTGTATCTTAACTCCATCTTCGCGCCTTGGTTTCCGTAACACATAATACCCTTACCCAACAAAAATCTTATCGAGTAATAAGTGAATAAAAATGAAATGGTACATCTGCTTTAAATGATTGCGTTGGAGTCGGCCAAAGTCTTGCTTGAACGCACTGTAAGCGGCTGGAAAGAAAGAAAGCCTGGCATTTCTACAGCGCCTTTCACATCAAGCTAGGCTGACACTCCAGTGCAGTGCTGAGGGTGTGCCGCACTGTCGGAGGGGCGGTACTGAGGGAGCGCCGCACTGTCGGAGGGGCAGTACTGAGGGAGCGCCGCACTGTCGGAGGGGCAGTACTGAGGGAGCGCCGCTCTGTCGGAGGGGCGGTACTGAGGGAGTGCCGCACTGTCGGAGGGGCGGTACTGAGGGAGTGCCGCACTGTCAGAGGGGCAGTACTGAGGGAGCGCCGCACTGTCGGAGGGGCGGTACTGAGGGAGTGCCGCACTGTCAGAGGGGCAGTACTGAGGGAGTGCCGCACTGTCAGAGGGGCAGTACTGAGGGAGCGCTGCACTGTCGGAGGGGCAGTACTGAGGGAGCGCTGCACGGTCGGAGGGGCGTTAATGAGGGAGCGCCGCACTGTCGGAGGGGCAGTACTGAGGGAGCCCCGCACTGTCGGAGGGGCGGTACTGAGGGAGCGCCGCACTGTCGGAGGGGCTGTACTGAGAGAGCGCCGCACTGTCGGAGGGGCAGTACTGAGGGAGCGCCGCACTGTCGGAGGGGCAGTACTGAGGTAGCGCCGCACTGTAGGAGGGGCAGTACTGAGGGAGACAGCACTGTTGGAGGGGCAGTACTGAGGGAGCGTCGCACTGTCGGAGGGGCAGTACTGAGGGAGCGCCGCACTGTCGGAGGCTCAGTGCTGAGGGAGCGCCGCACTGTCGGAGGGGCAGTACTGAGGGAGCGCCGCACTGTCGGAGGGGCAGTACTGAGGGAGTGCTGCACTGTCGTAGGGGGCAGTACTGAGGGAGTGCTGCACTGTCGGAGGGGCGGTACTGAGGGAACGCCGCACTGTCGGAGGGGCAGTACTGAGGGAGCGTCGCACTGTCGGCGGGGCGGTACTGAGGGAGCACCGCACTGTCGGAGGGGCGGTACTGAGGGAGCGCCACACTGTCGGAGGGGCGGTACTGAGGGAGCGCCACACTGTCGGAGGGGCGGTACTGAGGGAGCGCCACACTGTCGGAGGGGCGGTACTGAGGGAGCGCCACACTGTCGGAGGCTCAGTGCTGAGGGAGCGCCGCACTGTCGGAGGGGCAGTACTGAGGGAGCGCCGCACTGTCGGAGGGGCAGTACTGAGGGAGCGCCGCACTGTCGGAGGTGCCGTCCTTTGGATGAGACGTTAAACCGAAGCCCCGTCTGCTTTCTCAGGTGGATGTAAAATATCCCACGGCACTCTTTGAAGAAGAGCAGGGGAGTTCTCCCCGGTGTCCTGGGGCCAATACTTATCCCTCGATCAACGTAACAAAACAGATGATCTGGTCATAATCACATTGCTGTTTGTGGGAGCTTGCTGTGCGCAAATTGGCTGCCGCCTTTCCCACATTACAACAGTGACTACACTTCAAAAAGTACTTCATTGGCTGTGAAACACTTTGGGATGTCCTGAGGTGGTGAAAGGCGCGGGAGAAATACTGGTCTTTCTCTTCTTTCCATGCCCAGCACAGCTCTATGCATTACAGTGCTAATCAGAGCTTACAGTGCTCAGTCACTGAAACGTAATTTTCAAACTTGCTTTTGTGAGCTGCGTTGGACATGGTTGAGCATTCCACTGCTGGATCGGCGACATTTGGGAGATTTATATTTGTTAAATGCTTCATTAGCTACTTGAGAAGCGGAAAAGCGTTGTCAGCACAGATTCCTCATGATTGGCAGATACTTGTTTGTTACCACCAACAGCTAAAAGCTCGTCAGAGTCGCGTATTTCACCGTGGTGGCGGGGAGGGGGGGAAATGAAGTCCTCTCACCTTATTCATGAAAAGAAATTCATGTCTGGGGTATCTGTGTCTCTCAGGGAAACTCACCCCCGTGGAATTATTAATGTCTAAATAATTTGCTCCGTGATCCATGCGATCTCCTGGACTGGGCTTCGATCACCTGAGGAATTTTTCTCTTATTGGCCCTGTTTTTTTTTCCGCCTTTCCCAGCAGATTACATAGCTGCAGGGTGATTGGGGGCAGGGGAGGGAAGTAGTGTCTGGTCACCATGCTCCGGCCATCATGAGCGTGGGGCAGGCTTTGACGGACCAGCTGGTCTTTGCACGTCCGTCAGTTTTGTCCGTTCACTTTCCCAGCTTTCTGGAGCTCCCTGGATAACTCGCGCCCAGATCTGTATTGCTCTCTGGGCAACCCTCTGGCTCGCTCGCTCTCAGGTCTCGGTGCAGCTCATTCCCTCGTTAATAAGAACGCAAGAAATCGGAGCGGGAGGAGGCCATTCGGCCCCTCGAGCCTGCTCCGCCATTCAATCAGATCATGGCCGATCTTTGACCTCAGCTCACCCTCCCGCCCGATCCCCATATGGTTGCTGTTATTTTCCGTGTAACTCACTCACAGATCTCTCTCACTTTCCGATAGCTCACGTCTAGGGGGGAAAAATTCGGTATCGGCCATTTTGGGGCGCTAATATCGGCCGGGCGCTGGCGCTAATTATCGCCTCCGACTGCAAAATTCGTCTCTGTCGCCCCCCTGGAGGTGATTGGAGCGCTAAATCAGGCGCTACACACCTCTCTTAGGGCACAAACGTCGGGGAGCGAGGCGCTACCTCAGAGCGCTACCGAAGCTCAGGCGATGTCCGTTACCATGGAAGCCAGACAGACTGGCGCCGTCCAGTTCTTAAAGGGGAGGGGCCAGCCACACCCTGCTCATTTCAGCCTTGAATCTCGGCCTGGAGAGACCTCCAAAGCAATTGTGTTGGAAGCACTAATGGATAGGCCCAGGGAAAGAGCTCGGTGCACAGGAACCTCAAAAGTGGTGCTGAGGGCCACAACTCCTCAGGACAGCGTTAAAACCAAAAATTTTGCCGACAAGAAAAGGCAGGAAGCGCCCACCTTTAAATAGCGCTCCCCCAGCCCCTTCCCGACTGCAAAACGTTCCCCTCTACCTGTCGTTCCTAGCGGCAGGCGCTAAGGCAGTGGGGGCGACTCAATATCCGGTCCGGGGCGTTGCACGCTTGACTGACGTCACGATCTGCGGGCGCAGGAGATCGTGACGGTAGTGTTTAGCCCAGCCGCAAAACGACTGGTCAATTTTGCGAGCGGCGCTAAAATCGCCGCACTCGGGCGCTAGGTTCCTAGCGCCCCCTGGAGGCGCTAACCAACCGAATATTTCCCCCCCCCCAGATCTTTATTACTCACGACCGGGTCTCCACTGCTTGTTTGTGTCACTCACTCCCACCTCTCTCTCTATTACTGCCTGGGTTACTAGGGTCGCCAGCCCTCCGGGATTGGCCCTGGAGTCTCCAGGAATTGAAGACTAATCTCCAGGACACTGCTGGACCCAGGAGAAAAATCAGAGGGCCAATAAAAAATTACATTTTTCTTTGAAAACTTTTGTTTACGAGTTATTAAAATTTGGGGAGTGGCGGGGGGGGAAATGGCTGTTTGACTGAGAGTCAGGAATCTCCCATAGAAACATAGAACATAGAAAAATAGGAGCAGGAGTCGGCCATTCGGCCCTTCGAGCCTGCTCCGCCATTCAATATGATCATGGCTGATCCTCTATCTCAATACCATATTCCTGCTCTCTCCCCATACCCCTTGATGCCTTTTGTGTCTAGAAATCTATCTATCTCCTCCTTAAATATATTCAGTGACTTGGCCTCCACAGCCTTCTGTGGTAGAGAATTCCACAGGTTCACCACCCTCTGAGTGAAGAAATTTCTCCTCATCTCAGTCCTAAATGTCCTACCCCGTATCCTGAGACTGTGACCCCTCATTCTAGACCCCCCCAGCCAGGGGAAACATCCTCCCTGCATCCAGTCTGTCTAGCCCTGTCAGAATTTTATACGTTTCAATGAGATCCCCTCTCATTCTTCTAAACTCTAGTGAATACAGGCCTAGTCGACCCAATCTCTCCTCATACGACAGTCCTGCCATCCCAGGAATCAGTACTGGTGAACCTTCGCTGCACTCCCTCTATGGCAAGTATATCCTTTCTTAGGTAAGGAGACCAAAACTGCACACAGTACTTCCAATCGGGTAACCAAGAGTCTGTTCGCTTTCCGATTGGTGCAGGAAGGCAAGGATGGACATGTCGGGCGGCCAATGGCAGGACTGTGGGCGGGGGGGGGGGGGTGGGCGGGGCGGTTGGAGGCACGAGAGGCCACGGGGTGACGCTCCAGGGATACGTCAAACCAGAGTTGCCAACCCTATGGGTGATTCACTCCCAGCTCTTTATTATTCTCTGGTTCGGAGTCCGCTCCCAGATCTGTATTATTTTGTGCGTAATTCGTTCCTGGGCCTCCTATTACTTTCTAAGTAATTCACTCCTCGGTATCCATTCTGTGTCGGAATCAGCAATTCGCAGAAACCCCTGGTGAGATAAAATTTTGATTAGCATTTTAAGTGGAAGTTCCTGTCATATTTCCAATATTCAGCTGATTCATGAATATGGATGTGGTTGTGCTTTGCCACTGTGCAGTGTTTCTGTACATTGATAATTTTGAGTAGGGAAAAATAAAGTCGTTTAGCTTATAATGGGCCTGATAACTGAATTGAAATGGAAATAAGCTGGGCCAGTGTTTTAATCTGCAGTGACTGACAGCCATGGTCAGCAAACAAAACAGGCAGTCCCCAACCTCATTACCATCTCTTTGTCTCATATACAATTGAAGAAACTTCTCCATAATGCTTTACAGCGAGGATATTTTACAAGATGTCTCTGTTAGAAATTGGGCAGCGTTGTGTCCGGTTTTTTTTCAGGCGCTGTGCGGCCTCCTACCTCCCCAAAATGGCGGGTAGGAAACGCGCGCGCACTTCCAAAATGGGTGCTCCCGAATTTCCAGGCCAGATTCTTAAAGTATATGTACTGCAGGCAAGGAGTGTTGGTGAGGAGTGTCGTATATCGGAGAGTGGGTGCTGTGGTATATCAGAGATGACCGTAGCACACTGGTTCCAGGCTAGGGTGAGCCTCCTGTATGCCTCAGAGACATGGACCATGTACAGCAGGCACCTCAAAGCACTGGAGAGGTACCACCAACGCTGCCTCTGCAAGATCCTGCAAATCCATTGGCAGGATAGGCGCACCAACGTCAGTGTTCTCGCTCAGGCCAACATCCCCAGCATCGAAGCTTTGACCACGCTCGATCAGCTCCGATGGACGGGTCACATCGTCCGCATGCCCGATACGAGACTCCCAAAAAAAGCGCTCTACTCGGAGCTCTGACACAGCAAGAGAGCCCCAGGTGGGCAGAGGAAACGCTTCAGGGACACCCTCAAAGCCTCCTTGAAAAAGTGCAACATCCCCACCACCAGCACCTGGGAATCCCTGGCCCAAGACCGCACAAAGTTGGAGGAGAAGCATCCGGGAAGGCGCCGAACACCTCGAGTCTCTTCGCCGGGAGCAAGCGGAAGCCAAGCGCAAACAGCGGAAGGAGCGCACGTCAACCCAAGCACCCCACCCACCCGCCCCTTCAACCTCCGTCTGCCCCACCTGTGACAGAGACTGTAGGTCCCGCATTGGACTCATCAGTCACCTGAGAACTCATTTTTAGTGTGGAAGCAAGTCATCCTCGGTTCCGAGGGACTGCCTAAGAGAAGAGAGGATATCAGAGAGTGAGGGATGTGGTATGTTGGGAGAGTGAGTTTGCGTAGCTTATAGAGAGTCAGAAGTGAGGTATATTAGAGAATGGGGTACAGTAAAATCAACAACAACAACAACTTGTATTTATATAGCGCCTTTAACGTAGTAAAACGTCCCAAGGCGCTGCACAGGAGTATTTTAAGACAAAAAATTTGACACCGAGCCACATAATGATAAATTAGGGCAGGTGACCAAAAGCTTGGTCAAAGAGGTAGGTTTTAAGGAGCGTCTTAAAGGAGGAAAGAGAGGTAGCGAGGCAGAGAGGATTAGGCAGAGAATTCCAGAGATTGGGGCCTAGGCAACAGAAGGCACGGCCGCCAATGGTTGAGCGATTATAATCAGGGATGCTCAAGAGGGCAGAATTAGAGGAGTGCAGATATCTCGGGAGGGGTTGTGGGGCTGAAGGAGATTACAGAGATAGGGAGGGGGTGAGGCCGTGGAGGGATTTGAAAACAAGGATGAGAATTTTAAAATCGAGGCGTTGCTTACCCGGGAGCCAGTGTAGGTCAGCGAGCACAGGGGGTGATGGGTGAACGGGACTTGGTGCGAGTTAGGACACGGGGCAGCCGAGTTTTGGATGACCTCAAGTTTAAGTAGGGTGGAATGTGGGAGGCCAGCCAGGAGTGCATTGGAATAGTCAAGTCTAGCGGTAACAAAGGCACGGAAAAGCAAACTGATAGATCAGTCACAATAGATGTCTGAGGCTCCATGCAGTGCTATTTCAGTCAAACAAGCACTGCTTTGCTTCTCCTGAGAACAGCCCCCCTGTTACCCATTGCTTTGAATTTGAATGGGAGATAAATCTGCCTCACAACAGAGATGCAACTCTCAGTAGAATACTTAGCGAGATAAGTGGAAATCCTTCAAATGTATTTTTTAAACAGTGTCATTTTTTTAGGCTGGAGAAAAATGCTGTTTCTCGAGGCCAGTTTTGAGGCACTGAGGAGTGCGGCTTGAGGGCGGACGCAAGCTTCTGTCTCTGGGCAGGCGCTCCTTCACGTTACTGGCCTGATGGCTGACGAACCAATGAAAATGTGGCTCTGCAGTTTGCTCTCAGCTTAAAGCCACTCTTTTCGGTAAACCGAGGGAGTGCGTCTTGTGCAGTCGATTTCTGGATTGTCCAGCGGAGCCTCATCCACCCGAGACCAGCCACCGACACTGAGGGCTGGATTTTGTCAACGGGGACGCATTGGAGGCGGGACTGCTGCTAGTCGGGTTTCAGTCCCGCCTCCATCGACTTGTGGCCAACCCACGCTATTTCCCCTTGATCGACCTTGTTAAGCCTGCCCTGCGGGCTTAGCCGGCCAATTAAGGGAAAGCCGGTGACAGAGGACGTCAGCGTTTGACGTTTCCTCTGTCAAAATTTTTGACAGATGAATTGTCAGCGTTTGACAGCTTTGAGAAGCTGCCAAACACTGACAATCTCTGTTCTGTGGTGAGCCCTTGCACAAAGGCTCACCAAGACCCCTCTCAGCAGAAATCAGATGGCTGCTGCATCTGAGAATGCAGCAGCCATTCTGTCATCTCTGCCGTTGAGATGAGGCACCTCCAGATCCCCAAGGGTTGAAGCCTGCAGAAAGAAGCAAAGGTAAGGAGACTTTTCCGAACACTTTACACTCACCTCTATACTTACCTCTCCACACTTGCACCCATCACTCACCTCTACAGCGGACTCTTCGACCCCTCTCACCCCCGCAGACCCACTGCTCGCCTCGCTGACCCTGGTGAGGTTCGCAGCCGTCGGGTATCCCACACTTGTGTGGGTAAAATGGGGATAAGCCTGTTAACTTACCTGTTAACAGGCAGTTAAGTGGCTGTAATTCCCTTCCCGCCTCCCGGAAGATGGCACGGAGGCGGGTTGGGAGCGGATTCGGTACCCGCTCCCAGTTTCGGCCATTTTCCCGGCAGTTCCGCCTCGAAACCCGCCTCCCCAGGGCTGGCAAAATTCCCCCCTCTGTGTAAAGCGGAGACAGATCAGGATCTCTTGACCCCTGAATTAAATCTCAAAGTAAAAGTGCCTTTTGATTCACTCCCCATTGTAATAGTTGTGTTGCCTCATACTGGAAATGTCTGTACCGATGGTAGGTATTTATATTGGGGGGTATTTTTGTACTGGAATGGGTGTTTTGTGTTTTTAGGGTATCAGAAGGACAGCACTCTGGAAAATCCGCAAACCATGACCCGTACTCTCCCCCGAAACCTCCATTTCTACAGCGCCTTTCACGACCTCAGGACATCCCAAAGCGCTTCACAGCCAACGAAGCACTTTTAAAAATGTAGTCGCTGCTGTGATGTAGGAAACGCGGCAGGCAATCTGCGCACAGCAAGATCCCGGGAGTCCTCAAATTGCCGAATAAAGATGACCCTCCACCCAGGTAGCAGCTGGAGCAGGCAGTGATTCTCTGGAGCTAGCTAGGAGCAGGAGGAGGCCGTTCAGCCCCTCGAGCCTGTTCCGCCAATCAATCAGATCGCGGCTGATCTGTATCTTGACTCCAGGAAAGTGAGCAGATTTCCAAGAAGTCTTACTTAGCACCTGCTGATGGCGAGGGTGGTGGGCGGGGAGGCTGCGGGGAGAGGGGGATGCACGAGCAGGGAGAGTACGTGCAAGGTCATGTTTCTAGTGCTTCAGGATGTATGGACTAGCCTGGTTCTAATCCAAGGACCATGGCCGTTCAAGTTTGACACAGTATCATTGTGCATCTTTCTGATGAGACGTTAAACCGAGGCCCCGCCTGCTCTCTCAGGCGGACATAAAAGATCCCAAGGCCACTATTTCGAAGAAGAGCAGGGAAGTTGTCCCCGGTGTCCTGGCCAATATTCATCCCTCAATCCGCATAACATCTCATTGAAACTTATTAAATTCTGACAGGACAGGACAAACTAGATGCAGGAAGGATGTTCCCGATGGTCGGGGAGTCCAGAACCAGGGGTCACAGTCTAAGGATAAGGGGTAAGCCATTTAGGACAGAAATGAGGAGGAATTTCTTCACCCAGAGAGTGGTGAACCTGTGGAATTCTCTGCCACAGAAGACAGTAGAGGCCAATTCATTAAATAGATTCAAGAAGGAGTTGGATATATTTCTTAAGGCTAAAGGGATCAAGGGATATGGGGAGAAAGCAGGAACAGGGTACTGAATTTGGATGATCAGCCATGATCGCATTGAATGGCGGAGCAGGCTCGAGGGGCCGACTGGCCTACTCCTGCTCCTATCTTCTATGATTCTATGATTCTATGAACAAAAAAACCCCAGATTATCTGGTCATTATCACATTGCTGTTTGTGGGAGCTTGCTGTGCGCAAATTGGCTGCCGCGTTTCCCACATTACAACAGTGACTCCACTTCAAAAGTACTTCATTGGCTGTAAAGCGCTTTGAGACGTCCGGTGGTCGTGAAAGGCGCTATATAAATGCAAGTCATTCTTTCTTTATCTGTTAACTTCTGCTGAACATTTCATTAACTGTCCTTCATTCTACACGCAGGTTATCCCAACGGACAGGCTGCAGAAACCGTCTTGAAGACTGTCAGAGAGTATCTAGCGGAACACAGAAACTCAGTAAGTCCCCGGACAGCTGCACCGATACAAATCGATCGACGGCACTTGAGAAATTTCCCACGAGGCACCCCAGCTAGCCTTTAAACTCCCAAGCACAGAGAAATGCCCAAATACAACCCAACGAAGGGTGTCCACTGCTAAGTGGATTATCTTAAGGGCAGGGAGCTGCTTTCATTCTGCTTCTCTCAAGCTGCGCCACTTGGAGTCCAGTGACATTCCTATCGGTGTCTGTGGCCTGGTTTCTCCTGCCCATCTCACTTTTTTTCCCCATTCGTTCCTGGGTTGTGGGCGTCGCTGGCAAGGCCCAGCATTTATTGCCCATCCCTAGTTGCCCTTGAGAAGGTGGTGGTGAGCCGCCTTCTTGAACCGCTGCAGTCCGTGTGGTGAAGGTGCTCCCACAGTGCTGTTAAGGAGGGAGTTCCAGGATTTTGACCCAGCGACGATGAAGGATCGGCGATATACTTCTAAGTCAGGATGGTGTGTGACTTGGAGGGGAACTTGGAGGTGGTGGTGTTCCCATGCGCCTGCTGCCCTTGTCCTTCTAGGTGGAAGAGGTCGCGGGTTTGGGAGGTGCTGCCGAAGAAGCCTTGGCGAGTTGCTGCAGTGCATCTTGTAGCTGGTACACACTGCAGCCACGGTGCGCCGGTGGTGGAGGGAGTGAATGTTTAAGGTGGTGGATGGCGTGCCGATCAAGCGGGCTGCTTTGTCCTGGATGGTGTCGAGCTTCTTGAGTGTTGTTGGAGCTGCACTCATCCAGGCAAGTGGAGAGTATTCCATCACACTCCTGACTTGTGCCTTGTAGATGGTGGAGAGGCTTTGGGGAGTCAGAGATGAGACTTGGCTGTACGTCTCCGAATGCGAGGAGAGAAAATAGCACAGTTCACACGGGTAAATTCTGGAAGCTGATCTGGTTGCTCAGTACGCCCCCCCCTCCACTTTGGCTTTGAACTGTGCGCTCCAAGAAGGTTCGAGCTTTAGTCTCTGTGCTGAGCTCCATACCTGATCACGGTCAGGCCGCTGATGTGGACCAAGAATTGGCCACCGTGCCCCCAGTCCAGGAAGAGGAATAACTGCCCCAGGTTCCTGCTCCTTATTGCTAATATGCGGGTAATGTGTGAGGGTAGGATCAGGCATGGGGTGTGCTGCCTCCTCAGGTAGCATAGCCCCATACATAAAGAATAGTCACTTGGGAAAGGTACCAAAAGACAGCGTACAGAACCATAGCACAGCTCGAATCAGCACCTTCAGGAGTGGAGAGGAGAAATGGAAATAGACTGCCAACATCTCAAACAGCCACCATATCGCTCTGATAGCTTTGGATCGTACCATACTGATCCAAATTCACTGACATCTGTGCCCAAAATCATAAAATTGACATCTTGGGGGAAAAATTCGGTTGCTTTGTGACTCATTAGCGCCCGAGCGCGATGTTCGGTAGCACCCCCTGACTTACCGCCGGACGCTATGTGCGACGGGGTCAGGGGGGCCGACCTGCGGCCGGGGCGGCGCTAATTAAAGGCGAGGTGCCGGACGGCCATTTTTGTTGCTGGCCGCCTGCCAGCACCTACCCCCTCTGTCGTCCCCGGCCTCCCCTGCAGCCCCCGCTTTAAGAAGGGGAGGAAGGCCTGCAGTAGCGCGACGTGACGTGCCGCAGTGTGGGGGCGCTGCGGCACATAGCGGCGTGATATTCACTCGCAGTGCCCCAAATGGGAGGGGGAGCGCTTCCAGTAGCGCCCCGCTTACCTCTTGGGGCGCTTCCGATGAATTTCGACCGGGGGGGGGGGGTGGGTGCTAATTTTTTCGGGGCGCTGAAACTAGCTGGGTTAGACTTAGACTGGTCAGGGTGACCAATGGGATTCTTCCCCTCCCTTTCCTTGAAAAATGGTCATTGGCTGCTGGCAACTCCTACATGGGACCACGGCCAAAACCAGTCAAGGCTTTTAATAATAAAAGAGCATTAGACCGAGCAGAAACGTCCAGCATTGATTCTAAATAATAGAGGATAAAAAGAAAACTAATCTAATCTCACCTGCTTTATGATATCATCTTAAATGCCCTTAGATTAAATTACAGGCGTATTACTCACTCCCTGCTCACTGCTGTCCCTGGATGTGCGTTCTGTGTTTATTGCTGTGGATTCTATCCGTCGGAGACTGAAATTCCCTTTCAATTCCATGCGACGCAGGGGAATGGTGCTACCTGCTCGGCTCCGACTCCAGTCCTTTTCTCTGAGCTTCTGTCAGCAAAGATTGTTTAACCCTCCTGAGGTCGTGAAGTAACCAGCGGGGTGGGATCAGTGGTCGGAGACCTTTTTCTCAGATGGTTAATTTGCTGAGCTACATTAGCATGACTTATGAGGAAAGGTTGAGCAGGTTGGGCCTATACTCATTGGAGTTTAGAAGAATGAGAGGTGATCTTATTGAAACATGTAAGATACTGAGGGGGCTCGACAGGGTAGATGCAGAGAGGATGTTTCCCCTCGTGGGGGAAATCTCGAACTCGGGGGCATAGTTTCAGAATAAAGGGTCGCCCTTTTAGAACTGAGATGAGGAGGAATTTCTTCTCTCAGAGGGTCGTAAATCTGTGGAATTCTCTGCCCCAGAGAGCCGTGGAGGCTGGGTCATTAAATACATTTAAGGTGGAGATAGACAGATTTTTGCAAGATAAGGGAGTGAAGGGTTATGGGGAGCGGGCGGGGAAGTGGCTTTGAGCCCCAAGATCAGCCACGATCTTATTGAATGGCGGAGCAGGCTCGAGGGGCCGAGGGGCCTACTCCTGCTCCTATTTCTTATGACTGTGGTTAAATGAAAATCCATATGAACCAATGATCGTTAAGATGTTTAGGCTGCATTTACATTGTAGAACTGCTTCAGAAGTGGTTTGGCAATAAGATGTGGCTACCTGCGCCCAGGGCAGATTGGGAGACCTCAGAAGCACTGGATTTGCATCTGCACAGTCACAACTTTACTGTCCTGGTTTCATCCCTTCCCCACTGTCAAGGATAAGTCTGTAAGACCAACAAGTGCCAGGCAATGACTATCTCTAACAAGCGAGAGTCTAACCACCGCCCCTTGACATTCAATGGCATTACCATCACCGAATCCCCCACCGTCAACATCCTGGGGGTCATCATTGACCAGAAACTTAACTGGACCAGCCACATAAATACTGTGGCAACAAGAGCAGGTCAGAGGCTGGGTATTCTGCAGCGAATGTCTCACCTCCTGACTCCATCTACAAGGCACAAGTAAGGAGTGTGATGGAATACTCTCCACTTGTCTGGATGAGTGCAGCTCCAACAACACTCAAGAAGCTCGACTCCATCCAGGACAAAGCAGCCCGCTTGCTCGGCACCCCATCCACCACCCGAAACACTCACTCCCTCCACCACCGGCGCACCGTGGCTGCAGTGTGCACCATCTACAAGATGCACTGCAGCAACTCGCCAAGGCTTCTTCAGCAGCACCTCCCAAACCTGCGACCTCTTCCACCTAGAAGGACAAGGGCAGCAGGCGCATGGGAACACCACCACCTCCAAGTTCCCCTCCAAGTCACACACCATCCTGACTTAGAAATATATCGGCCGTTCCCTCATCGTCGCTGGGTCAAAATCCTGGAACTCCCTCCCCAACAGCACTGTGGGTGCACCTTCACCACACGGACTGCAGCGGTTCAAGAAGGCGGCTCACCAGCACCTTCTCGAGGGCAATTAGGGATGGGCAATAAATGCTGGGCCTTGCCAAGCGACGCTCACATCCCTGGAACAAATAATAAAAAATGTTTTTTAAATCATTGCTGGTCTCTACAGAAGGTCCCACAATCAACGTGAAATGGTCGATCTAAAAGCAAGCGTCGCTGGCTGTGGCCACACACGTTTGCAGCCGTGGCTCATTTGGTATCCATGTTCCCTGTAAACTGCGCTTCGTTGTGCCCGGCCTTTTTATTTTACCACGCGGTCACTTTAAAATCTGCGTCTGCCCGGTATTTCCAATGGGAACGCTTGTGATCAGCCCGCGCAGTACAGATTACTGCGCGGCCGCTAACGCAGCTTAGAGGGAACATTGGTTGGTATCACTCTCGCCTCCAAGTCAGTGGGTTCAAGTCCCACTCCAGAGACTTGGAACACAAGATCTAGGCTGACACTCAGTGAAGTGCAGAGGGAGCGCTGCACTGTGGGAGGGACGGTACTGAGGGAGCGCCGCACTGTCGGAGGGGCAGTACTGAGGGAGCGCCGCACTGTCGGAGGGGCGGTACTGAGGGAGCGCCGCACTGTGGGAGGGGCGGTACTGAGGGAGCGCCGCACTGTCGGAGGGGCGGTACTGAGGGAGCGCCGCACTGTCGGAGGGGCGGTACTGAGGGAGCGCCGCACTGTCGGAGGGGCGGTACTGAGGGAGTGCCGCACTGTCGGAGGGGCGGTACTGAGGGAGCGCCGCACTGTGGGAGGGGCAGTACTGAGGGAGCGCCGCACTGTGGGAGGGGCAGTTCTGAGGGAGTGCCGCACAATCGGAGGGGCGGTACTGAGGGAGCGCCGCACTGTCGGAGGGGCAATACTGAGGGAGCGCCGCACTGTCGGAGGGGCAATACTGAGGGAGCGCCGCACTGTCGGAGGGGCAGTACTGAGGGAGCGCCGCACTGTCGGAGGGGCGGTACTGAGGGAGCGCCGCACTGTGGGAGGGGCGGTACTGAGGGAGCGCCGCACTGTCGGAGGGGCGGTACTGAGGGAGCGCCGCACTGTCGGAGGGGCGGTACTGAGGGAGCGCCGCACTGTCGGAGGGGCAGTACTGAGGGAGTGCCGCACTGTCGGAGGGGCGGTACTGAGGGAGCGCCGCACTGTGGGAGGGGCAGTACTGAGGGAGCGCCGCACTGTGGGAGGGGCAGTTCTGAGGGAGTGCCGCACAATCGGAGGGGCGGTACTGAGGGAGCGCCGCACTGTCGGAGGGGCAATACTGAGGGAGCGCCGCACTGTCGGAGGGGCAGTACTGAGGGAGCGCCGCACTGTCGGAGGGGCAGTACTGAGGGAGCGCCGCACCGTCGGAGGGGCGGTACTGAGGGAGCGCCGCACTGTCGGAGGGGCAGTGCTGAGGGAGCGCCGCACTGTCGGAGGGGCAATACTGAGGGAGCGCCGCACTGTCGGAGGGGCAATACTGAGGGAGCGCCGCACTGTCGGAGGGGCAGTACTGAGGGAGCGCCGCACTGTCGGAGGGGCGGTACTGAGGGAGCGCCGCACTGTGGGAGGGGCGGTACTGAGGGAGCGCCGCACTGTCGGAGGGGCGGTACTGAGGGAGCGCCGCACTGTCGGAGGGGCGGTACTGAGGGAGCGCCGCACTGTCGGAGGGGCAGTACTGAGGGAGTGCCGCACTGTCGGAGGGGCGGTACTGAGGGAGCGCCGCACTGTGGGAGGGGCAGTACTGAGGGAGCGCCGCACTGTGGGAGGGGCAGTTCTGAGGGAGTGCCGCACAATCGGAGGGGCGGTACTGAGGGAGCGCCGCACTGTCGGAGGGGCAATACTGAGGGAGCGCCGCACTGTCGGAGGGGCAGTACTGAGGGAGCGCCGCACTGTCGGAGGGGCAGTACTGAGGGAGCGCCGCACCGTCGGAGGGGCGGTACTGAGGGAGCGCCGCACTGTTGGAGGGGCAGTGCTGAGGGAGCGCCGCACTGTCGGAGGGGCAGTACTGAGGGAGCGCCGCACTGTCGGAGGTGCCGTCTTTCAGATGAGATGTTAAACCGAGGCCCCGTCTGCCCTGTCAGGTGGAGGTAAAAGATCCCACGGCCACTATTTTGAAGAAGAGCAGGGGAAGTTCTCCCCGGTGTCCTGGGCCCAACATTTATCCCTCAACCAACACCACTAAAAACAGATCATTCGATCATTATGTCATTGCTGTTTGTGGGAGCTTGCTGTGCGCAAACTGGCTGCCGCGTTTCCTACATTACAACAGTGACTACACTTCCTGTAATACTTCATTGGCTGTGAAACACTTCGAAGTGTCCTGAGGTCGTGAAAGGCGCTATATAAATGCAATTCCTGTCTTTCTTCTGGCCACCAGCACTTTGCCTCCACAAACAGAGGAAAACCACCTCAACAATTGCATTCCCTGTTTCCAGAGGCCATTATCCTGCCTCTTTTGTATCTCAGGGCTTCCTCTGAAAGCACTGCTATGATATGTAGACGAATAGTACAGAGGGGAGGGGAGAATTCCCAATCTCGACCACTATCCAGTGATCCCCTGCTGAAAAAACGTGCGTGTGTGGATGTCAAGTGGGGACACGATCGGTCATGGCTGAGATGCCTAGATAAAGTTTTTCTTTATTCGTTCATGGGATGTGGGGGTCGCTGGCAAGGCCCAGCGTTTATTGCCCATCCCTAATCGTCCTCGAGAAGGTGGTGGTGAGCCGCCTTCTTGAACCGCTGCAGTCCGTGTGGTGAAGGTGCTCCCACAGTGCTGTTAGGGAGGGAGTTCCAGGATTTTGACCCAGCGACGATGAAGGATCGGCCGATATACTTCCAAGTCAGGATGGTGTGTGACTTGGAGGGGAACTTGGAGGTGGTGGTGTTCCCATGCGCCTGCTGCCTTTGTCCTTCTAGGTGGAAGAGGTCGCGGGTTTGGGAGGTGCTGCCGAAGAAGCCTTGGCGAGTTGCTGCAGCGCATCTTGTAGATGGTACACACTGCAGCCACGGTGTGCCGGTGGTGGAGGGAGTGAATGTTTAAGGTGGTGGATGGGGTGCCGATCAACCAGGCTGTTTTGTCCTGGATAGAGTGGATAGAAAGGACCTATTTCCCTTAGCGGAGGGGTCAACAACCAGGGGGCATGGATTTAAAGTAATTGGTCGGAGGTTTAGAGGGGATTTGAGGGGAAATTTCTTCACCCAGAGGGTGGTGGGGGTCTGGAACTCACTGCCTGAAAGGGTGGTAGAGGCAGAAACCCTCATCACATTTAAAAAGTGCTTGGATGTGCACTTGAAGTGCCGTAACCTGCAGGGCTACGGACCAAGAGCTGGAAAGTGGGATTAGGCCAGATAGCTCTTTGTCGGCCGGCGCGGACACGAAGGGCCGAAACGGCCTCCTTCTGTGCCGTAAATTTCTACGATTCTATGATCCGTGTTCAAATAATCTGCGGCCACACTGTCATGCATGTGGCAAGGTCCGTTGGGCAAAGTACTGGAGGGCAGCCGATTCCCGTGGAAATGTACCTCGGCACGAGTCAACACCTTCGGGAGAAAAGGGGAGAGCATTGGGAAAAAAATGCAATCTCGGGTTCGCAGTGTTTATTTTTCTGGAATCAAACGGCGCCGCGAATGAGACTGCTGATATGCTTGGCAGGGTATAAGTGTGGGCATAACAATAGCGAGACAACTCCGAGACAACCACACATTCTGTCAGCCTTTGAAGGAAGAGTTTCAAGCTGTGAAAATGAAATTATTTTTTTTGAAAGGCTTTATTTAAATCCAAACGGTAACTCTGATCCGATAATGAGCAGGCCCTTTGCTGAAAAAACATTCTCGGCTCTGGGAAGCTTCGCGCAGTCATTGCAGCATCCAGATTCTTTGCCTTCTACGTTCTCGCCTGGAGCCCGTTGTGTGATAAGTGCAACAAAAGCAAAATACTGCGGATGCTGGAAATCTGAACTAAAAACAGAAAATGCTGGAAATACTCAGCAGGTCAGGCAGCATCTGTAGAGACAGAAACAGAGTTAACGTTTCAGGTCGATGACCCTTCGTCATAACTGGAAAATGTTGGAGATGGAACAGGTTTTTAAGCAAGTGCAGGGGCAGGGAAAGCAGGGGGAGGGGAGGAAGGAACAAAAGGGAAGGTCTGTGATAGGATGGAAAGCAGGAGAGGTTAAGGGGGAAAAATTCGATTGCTTTGCGTCTCCCATTAGCGCCAAGCAACTAGCGCCCGGGCGCGGCGCCGCCAACGCCTCCCGCGAAATTCAGCGGGAGGTTAGCAGCGGCGGTAACCATTAGCGCCCCACAGCGCCGTGCACAGCGCCCCGCTCGCGCCCCGGCCGCGATCTTCGGGAGCGCCCCCTGACTTACCGCCGCACGCTATGTCTGACAGGGTCAGGGGGGCCTACCTGCGGCCGGGGCGGGGCTATTTAAAGGCGAGGTGTCGGGCGGCCATTTTTGTTGCTGGCCGCCTGCCAGCACCTGCCTCCGCTGCCGTCCCCGGCCTCCTGACCCCCCCCCCGCCCCCCGCGGGGTGCCGGCTGCGCTCCGTGAGCCCGGCACTTCTCTTGAGTGCCGGGCTCCTTTGCCGGCACTCCGATCCCGGTGGCCCAGCTGGGCCCCGGGTCGCCCTGCGCAAGGCCCCTCTCCTTTAAGAAGGGGAGGATGGCCTGCAGTACCGTGACGTGTTGCAGCGCCCCAAAAGTAGTGCCCCGGCAAAGTTAGTGCCCCAAAGGGGGCGCTAGTCAATATTTCCCCCTAAGAGACAAAAGGGATGATGGTGCAAGGCAAAAGGAGATGGTAATGGGACAAGTTAAGAAACAAAAGATGACTCTAGCTACTGCCTGACAGCAGTCCCAAAATTTGCCTTTCCCAGTTTATACCTATGTCCCCTTGTCCGATAGTCATACGGGTATGTAGTGTAGTGGCTGTGGCACTGGACCAGCAACTCTGGGGTCATGACTCCACCACAACATGTGGTTAAACTGAATTCAATAAATCTGGTCATTTATGGATCAGCGCCGGAAGAATGACAATGCAAGCTGCCAGATTGTGTTAAAGAAAAAAAACACTGATTCACTGATCTTCTTCAGGGAAGGCAACCTGCCTCATTCGGGGGGGCGGGGGGGAAAGGCCATTCAACCCATCCTGCCTGCGCCGGCTTTTTGAGAGCACTCCCGAGCCACAGAATGTGATGATTGTTAATCCAAAGTGGCCTTGCCAACCGTTCAGTTGTTCCGGCAACTAGGGATGTGCGACAAATGTGGCCTTACCAGCATCACCCACATCCCAAGAATAAATAAAAAGAACGGTTCTGGTTTAGCTGTCAGTGTCAGCCGAGGCTCAGTGGGTAGCACCCTCGCCTCTGAGTCAGAAGGTTGTGGGTCCAAGTCCCGCTCCAGAGCACATAAAGCCAGGCTGACACTCCCAGTGCAGTACTGAGGGAGTGCTGCACTGTCAGAGGTGCCGTCTTTCGAATGAGATGTTAAACCTAGGCCCCCGTCTGCTCTCTCGGGTGGACGTAAAAGATCCCACGGCACTATATCGAAGAAGAGCAGGGGAGTTTGTCCTGGGGCCAATATTTATCCCTCAACCAACATCACAAAAACAGATGATCTGGTCATTATCACATTGCTGTTTGTGGGAGCTTGCTGTGCGCAAATTGGCTGCCGTGTTTCCCACATTACAACAGTGACCACACTTCAAAAGTACTTCATTCACTGAAAAGGGCTTTGGTCATGAAAGGCGCTATATAAAGGCAAGTCTTTCTAACTTGAAATCATGTTCAGGATTAACCTTCTTTATTCACTTAGATCCCCTTTCATTCACCCCCTTTCGAGGCTGAAGTTCCAGAAGCTTGTCTTCTGTTTTCTATCAATGCTAAACGTTCCCTATGTGCACCCGTCCTCATGGGCCATCCTCCGTGACGTACAACTAGACAGGAATAACTCATTGCCTTTGGCTAGGCTTGTATTCCTTTGTTTCTAGAAGATTAAGGGGTGATCTAATCGAGGTTTAAGCTGATTAAAGGATTCGATAGGGTAGATAGAGAGAGAAACTATTTCCTCTGGTGGGGGGAGTCCAGAACAAGGGGGCAGAATCTTAAAATTAGAGCCAGGCCGTTCAGAGGTGATGTCAGGAAGCACTTCTTCACACAAAGGGGAGTGGAAATCTGGAAGTCTCCCCCCGCAAAAAAGCTGTCGAGGCTGGGGGTCAATTGGAAATGTCAAAACTGAGATTGATAGATTTTTGTTGGGTAAGGGTATTCGGGGAAATGGAACCAAGGCGGGTAGGTGGGGTTAAGGTACAGATCGGCCGTGATCTGATTGAATGGTAGAACAGGCTCGAGGGGCTGAATGGCCTCCTCCTGTTCCTATGCATGTATGTGCTTGTGTATACGTTCTTGATTGACACTGAGACGGACACGATACCTTGTAACAATTTAACTTGCCAGTTGTATGACCGTCTAGTCATCGGAGATGCAAATATGAACTATTGACTCTCATCACAGATTCAGAACAGCCATTTTAAATTCCTGGTTAAGGTTTTACAACAACAACAACTTGCATTTATATAGCGCCTTTAACGTGGTAAAATGCCCCAAGGCGCTGCACAGGAGTATTTTAAGACAAAAAATTTGATGCCGAGCCACATAAGGATAAATTAGGGACAGGCGACCAAAAGCTTGGTCAGAGAGGCTGGTTTTAAGGAGCGTCTTAAAGGAGGAGAGAGAGAGACGGAGAGGTTTAGGGAGGGAATTCCAGAGCTCGGGGCCCAGGCAGCAGAAGGCACGTCCGCCAATGGTGGAGCGTGTATAAGGTGCTGTGGATCCTGTCATTTCAAACATCCAATAATATTTAAAGCTCATTAACATAAGGGATGTGCCTGCTGAAAAGCTGGACAGTTCCCCCATTTGATTTCAAGGGTAGGACACAAGAATGAGGAAAGGCCACTCGGTCCATCAGAACTCATCCCTAATGTCTTTGCTGCTACTTCCTTGCCTGATTATTCCAAAGATTTCTTAACCTTTTCAGCAAAGAGCTTTTCTCGAAGATCAGTTCCAACTTTCCTCAAATGTAATTTGGTCTCCTCTGGTCGACCTGTTTTGGGCTCTATTGTGCATGTCTTTTTTCGTAGCCTGATGACCAAAATTGAAGGCAGTATTCCAGGTGAGCCCTGAGCAAAGCGCTCCACGCTCAGTTGCATACCCGTGCTAGGTTGCTGACAAGCGCCAATGGTGGGGTCACTCCCTCAACCGTTCAACTCCAGCACCATCTACTGGTCGCTCACTACCTTGCAAGGCAGCTTGGGCTCATGAAGGGAATCGAATCGAGGCAGTGTTGTTCACTGTGGCGAAAGTTCAAACAGCAGGGGGAAAAACGAGCTGAATTCGTTACTTCTCTGCCCGCCTTTGAAAATAAAACAAAACCTCCTCAAAACCTGTCTCTTGCATTGGAGGCAGTTCAGAGACGATTCACTCGGCTGATTCCTGAGATGAGGGGGTTGACTTATGAGGAAAGGTTGAGCAGGTTGGGCCTATACTCATTGGAGTTTAGAAGAATGAGAGGTGATCTTATTGAAACATATAAGATACTGAGAGGGCTCGACAATGTAGATGCAGAGAGGATGTTTCCCCTCGTGGGGGAATCTAGAACTCGGGGGCATAGTTTCAGAATAAAGGGTCGCCCTTTTAGAACTGAGATGAGGAGGAATTTCTTCTCTCAGAGGGTCGTAAATCTGTGGGAATTCTCTGCCCCAGAGAGCCGTGGAGGCTGGGTCATTAAATACATTTAAGGTGGAGATAGACGGATTTTTGCAAGATAAGGGAGTGAAGGGTTATGGGGAGCGGGCGGGGAAGCGGCTTTGAGCCCAAGATCAGCCATGATCTTATTGAATGGCGGAGCAGGCTCGAGGGGCCAAGTGGCCTATTTCTGCTCCTATTTCTTATGTCTCTTCAGCCCTGCTTTTGGTCGTCTCTTCAATCATTCTCGCTATCTCCCCGCTGTGGAGAATCTGCTACTTTAAAACTGCCAAGCAAATGCAAATTGTTACTGCAGTTGTGTTATGAGAAAGAATGTGAATTTATGTAGCGCATTATCGCGTCCTCGGGAAGTACCTGAACAACAGGAACAGCCACTTTTAAAGTGCAGTCACTGTAGCTGTGTGGGAAAACGCAGCTGTCAATGTGTGCACGGCAAGATCCCGTATAACGTGGATAAATGTGAAGTTATCCACTTCGGTGGGAAAAACAGAAAGGCAGAGTATTATCTAAATGGTGATAGATTGGGAAATGTTGATGTACAAAGGGACCTGGGTGTCCTTGTACACCAGTCACTGAAAGCAAACATGCAGGTGCTGCAAGCAGTTAGGAAGGCAAACGGTATGTTGGCCTTCATTGCAAGAGGATTTGAGTACAGGAGCAAGGATGTCTTACTACAGTTATACAGGGCCTTGGTGAGACCACACCTGGAGTACTGTGTGCAGTTTTGGTCTCCTTACCTAAGAAAGGATATACTTGCCATAGAGGGAGTGCAGCGAAGGTTCACCAGACTGATTCCTGGGATGGCAGGACTGTCGTATGAGGAGAGATTGGGTCGACTAGGCCTGTATTCACTAGAGTTTAGAAGAATGAGAGGGGATCGCATTGAAATGTATAAAATTCTGACAGGGCTAGACAGACTGGATGCAGGGAGGATGTTTCCCCTGGCTGGGGGGGGTCTAGAACGAGGGGTCACAGTCTCAGGATACGGGGTAGGACATTTAGGACTGAGATGAGGAGAAATTTCTTCACTCAGAGGGTGGTGAACCTGTGGAATTCTCCACCACAGAAGGCTGTGGAGGCCAAGTCACTGAATATATTTAAGAAGGAGATAGATAGATTTCTAGACACAAAAGGCATCAAGGGGTATGGGGAGAGAGCGGGAATATGGTATTGAGGTAGAGGATCAGCCATGATCATATTGAATGGCGGAGCAGGCTCGAAGGGCCGAATGGCCGACTCCTGCTCCTATTTTTCTATGTTTCTATGTTTCTAAACCATAAATAAATGACCAGATCATTTTTCTTTTGGGTGGAGTTGGTTGAGGGAGGAATGCTGGCTCAGACATGTTACCAGCGGAGGTAGAGGCAGGAGACGGGGAACATCGCCTCCCACTTTTCATTTACCTCTGGATGCTGGGCCTGTGTGTATTGCAGATTCAGGGCCAGCTCCGCTCCCTCAGGGAAGCCCTAGAAATCCCGGAGCAACACAATCAGGGAACGGGCCCGGCATTAACAGGACTCCGTGCCCTTTTTCCTGACCGTCGTGCCCAGGGAATGGGCATTTCCTGGGGGCTAAAGCAGGAAAATTGGCCCCCCGTTGTGTTTATGGAACACACATCAGGCTGGTGCGCGCTCAGTAAACAGTCTTTCTAAATACTAAACGCACTATGTGTCACACTGCCAGTTTATAGCCACTTAGTCCTGAATTATGGACGCCTTTTAAAAGCACATTGCTCAATTGCTTCTAATCTGTGGCACTGTCATTATGGAATGGTGTGGGGGAGGGGAATGTTCCTGTCATTTTAAGGTTCCTAATCCGGGCACCTCGTGTATGGGAGATGTGTCGGTGGAGATCCTGCAGTCAAGCGCTCCCGATGGCTCAGTTTGGTGAGTGCACTATGCTTGTGGTGCTGAGCAAGGACCCATGTCCGATCCCCAGCCTGAGCTGAGTTAGCCTACAGCGATTGTTGGGTGCTAGGCCAGGCGCGCGGGGGCGGGGGGCGGAGGGTGAAAACCACCCAGCCGGTCCAGGTCTTCTTGGACTATCTCGCGTTGCACCAAACGAGCAATCTCCATGGAGGTTGGCCCATCCCAGCATTCCTCGTGATAGCGAAAGCTCTTTATTAAATCTCTACGGCCTGCCGCGGGCCTGCCCTCTCGCTGTGAATGCTGAGATAGTTTCACCTCCATAGTTGCCTGTTGAGAACCCAAGAGGAAACATCTGCAAGTCTAATAGCCTGGCAGCTGTGAAGAGAATGACAGGGAAAAATAGATCAGAAAGAGGGAAGGAGAATAACATATTAACGTGTCCCTGCGACATATATTACCAAGTATTTACAGCACAGAAACAGGCCATCAGCCACACAGGTCTATGCCGGTGTTTATGTGCCACACGAGCCTCCTCCAATCCTACTTCATCTCACCCCATTACCATATCCTTCTATTCCTTTCTCCCTCATGTACTTATCCAGCTTCCCTTTTAGGGTGACACGGTGGCATAGTGGTTAGCACTGTTGCCTCACCGCGCCAGGGACCCGGGTTCGAATCTGGCCTCGGGTGACTGTCTGTGTGGAGTTTGCACATTCTCCCTGTGTCTGCGTGGGTTTCCTCCGCGGTGCTCTGGTTTCCTCCCACAGTCCAAAGGGTTAGGTTGATTTGGCTATGATAAAAAATTGACCCTTAGTGTTAGGGGGATTAAATACGTGGGGTTACGGGGATAGGGTGGGATATGTGTCGGTGCAGGCTCGATGGGCCGAAATGGCCTCTATCTGCACTGTGGGGATTCTGTAAATGCAGCTACACTATTCGCCTCAACCACTCCCTGTGGTGGCGAGTTCCACATTCTCACCACTCTCTGGGGAAAGAGGTTTCTTCTGAATTCCCTGTTGGATTTATTAATGACTGAATTCCCTATTGGATTTATTAGTGACTATATTATAATTGATGATCCCTAGTTCTGGTCTCCCCCGCAAGTTGAAACATCCTCTCTACGTCAACCCTTTCATCATTTTAAAGACCTCGATCAGGTCACCCCTCAGTCTTCTCTTTTCTAGAGAAAAGAGCCCCAGCCTGTTCAATCTTTCCCGATAGGTATAACCTCGCAGTTCTGGTATCATCCTTGTCAATCTATTTTCACCTTCTCCAGTGCCTCGATATCCTTTATGTAATGTGGAGACTAGAACTATGCACAGTGCTCCAAGTGTGGTCTAGCCAATGTTCGCTACCAGTTTAACATAACGTCTCTGCTTTTCAATTCTATCCCTCTAGAAATGAACCCCCGATGATTTGGTTGGTTTTTTTTTTATGGCCTTGTTAACCTGCGTCGCTACTTTTCGTGACATGTGACAGGCGCCTCTCGCTGCTTGTAGCCGTGTTTGTATTTCTGGTGGGCTCCTCAGCTGCTGACTGAAAATGCGAGACTTTGTCCAGGGTTAATTGCTTCGGTTACACATCGAGTGAGATAGGCAAGGGAGAGCATCTCGGCCTGACACCCTCGCTGTCCTCACTCGGCGTAAAGATAAAGATGTGAAGCGAAATGGAGGTTCCTATCATCTTGACAACAGTTCAGCCACGCCAGCAGGGGAATGAATTCAATTCTGTTTTCAAGGCAAATAATTACAGTTAAATGCAGTGACCTCGGAGAGTGTCCTTTCTTGAGTGCCTGTTGATAAAGGCTTTGTGCACAGCCACTGCATTGTGTTTGAAGCTATCCGCAACCCAGTTTAATTATAATGACCCTTTTCATCTTAGACTCTGAGCGAGTGAATATCATTTTTTGTGGGGGGGGGGGGTTTCCCCCCCGTCTCGGGAGCGATAGAAGAAATTCCCCTGTCAGTGTCAGCAGGTAGCCCTGTTTTAAGTTGCGAGGCCGTGAATTTGTTTTATTAATTGAGACTTCACCCGACGTGTAAATCTCTCCCTGAAATGAATTCTGCAGCGGGTCAGCGTCGAGTGTTGAGCTGCGATAAGAAACGAGTGCTCATTCTCTGGCGGAGCTTTCTGTTATTTTCATGGGGCGGGCGGGGGTGTACGCCAGCGCGTCATAATCGTCGCCGTGCCCTTGGGCAAGCGCTGGCATGCACTTTAATGCTGTGAGGTAACTGAAAGAAACCCACTTTTATTACAGTGTTAAGAATACAGTCCATTCTATATTAAAAGGTTTTGTTAGAAAATAGAGAGCGTCTGAACCTGTTGCATCCGTTGCTGTTAAAGAAAGACTTAAAGAAAGACTTACATTTCTACAGCGCCTTTCACGACCACCGGACGTCTCAAAGCGCCAATGAAGTACTTTTGAAATGCGGTTACTGTTGTAATGTGGGAAATGCGGCAGCCAATTTGCGCACAGCAAGCTCCCACAAATGGCACTGTGATAATGAACGTAGGAACAGGAGGCCATTCAGCCCCTCGAGCCTGTTACGCCATTCAGTTAGATCATGGCTGATCATCACTTCAAGTGCGACTGCTAGTTATCGCACGTTTAAAGAAAGGAGTTGCATTTCCTACTGCGCCTTTCACAACCTCACGACGTCCCAAAAGCGCTTCACAGCCAATGAAGTACTTCCTTATTTAAGGAAGGATATACTTGCATTGGAGGCAGTTCGGAGAAGGTTCACTAGGCTGATTCCTGAGATGAAGGGCTTGTTTTATGAGGAAAGGTTGAGCAGGTTGGGCCTCTACTCATTGGAGTTTAGAAGAATGAGAGGCGATCTTATTGAAACATATAAGATTCTGAGGGGGCTCGACAGGGTGGATGCAGAGAGGATGTTTCCCCTGGTGGGGGAATCTAGAACTAGGGGGCATAGTTTCAGGATAAGGGGTCGCCCATTTAAGATGGAGATGAGGAGGAATTTCTTCTCTCAGAGGGTCGTGAATCTTTGGAATTCTCTTCTCCAGAGAGCTGTGGAGGCTGAGTCATTGAATATATTCAAGGCGGAGATAGACAGATTTTTGCAAAACAGGGAAATCAAGAGTTATGGGGAACGGGCAGGAAAGTGGAGTTGAGGCCAAGATCAGATCAGCCATGATCTTATTGAATGGCGGGGCAGGCTCGAGGGGCCGAATGGCCTACTCCTGCTCCTATTTCTTATGTTCGAAGTGTGGTCACTGTTGTAATGTCAGAAATGCGGCAGTCAATTGGCGCGCACAGCAAGCTCCCACAAACAGCAATTAGGTACATGACTAGTTAAACTGTTTCCTAGTGGTGCTGCTTGAGGGATAAATGTTGGCCAGGACACCAAGGGAATCCCCCTGCTCAAGTTGTGCGCCATCCTCTCCTGTGTCATGTGACACATGGCCAAGCTAAACATTCCATTCCAATGCAGCAAGTTAACAAGAGAATTTAATCCCTTTCACATGGTTTCAGGTGGGGTGGAGAGTGTGGAGATATCGTGATGCGCAAGGCATCACAATTGAGTGGGACAAGCTGGATGGACCAGGGGGTCATTTCCTGTCCGTCATTGTTCATACGTTCGTATCACATGACTCGTATTTCCTCTTCTTGTGAGGTCTATATATTTCTTTGTGTACTTCCCTGAAGCTGTTGGCCCTCGCTGGAGTATGGCTGCACCGGCACCAGTTGTCCTCTTCACCCAAGGTTTCATATGTGACTGAGGCCCAGTCCTGCCCTTACCTGTCAGCTGTGGCTCAGTGGGTAGCACACTCGCCTTTGATGTCAGAAGGTTGTGGGTTCGGGTCCCACTCCAGGGACTTGAGCACATAAATCTCGGCTGACACTCCAGTGCAGTGCTGAGGGAGTGCTGCACTGTCGGAGGGGCGGTACTGAGGGAGCGCCGCACTGTCGGAGGGGCGGTACTGAGGGAGTGCCGCACTGTCGGAGGAGCCGTCTTTCAGATGAGACGTTAAACCGAGGGCCCCGTCTGCTCTCTCAGGTGGACGTAAAAGATCCCATGGCACTATTTCGAAGAAGAGCAGGGGAGTTATCCCAGCTGTCTTGGGGCCAATATTTATCCCTCAACCAACATAGCAAAAACAGATTATCTGGTCATTATCACATTGCTGCTGTATGTGGGAGCTTGCTGCGCGCAATGTGGCTGCCGCATTTCCCACATTACACCAGTGACTCCACTTCAAAAGTACTTCATTGGCTGTAAAGCGCTTTGAGACGTCCGGTGGTTGTGAAAGACGCTGTAGAAATGCGAGTCTTTCTTTCACCTGACATCTGCACATCTGTGTACTTCCCTGGAGGATGGTGATCAGGAGCAGACATCCTGGCCGATCGTTTTTTTTTCCAGGCTAGCTCAATGATGCTGACTGTAATTCGGACACTGCCATGGTCTGATCATCCACCTCAGCACAGACTGGGGACTGAACCTGAGGTTTCTGTCTGATTTAGTACGACAGTGGATGCTGTTTCTATTCACGTTCCCCTTTCGCCACTATTGTGACCCTCCTGCAGCTATGCACCATACCCGAGCTGAGTGGATGGGCTGGCACAGTATTGATCCATTCCATGGTTTGTATCTGACGCTTAATGTAGAGTACTGATCCATTCCAGGTGTATCTGACACTCGCATAATCCGATCAAGGACACTGATGATAGACTGCAGACAACAGGAAATGAAATGTCTAAGAGATCAGAGATCAGAAGGGGAGGGGATCTATAGAAAGCAGTTACAGGCAAAGCTGTGAGCAATAGATTTGAAAAATTCTGAACTACATGTGTCCTGAGCCTTTATTAATTCCCTGGCAGTCTGTAAGGGAGTTAATGCAGAGATAACCTTCCCTCTAGCCTTCCCTCCCTCAATTGTAAGGAAGAGACTGGCCTTCATTTGGCATTCCTCTCCATGCCACGCTGAGATCGAGTGCCCTCATGCAGTATTTATATCCTCGAAACTAGCTCTCAATTCCGCAGCACTGGGAACGCAACTGCTCGCGTGCCGGTTTCCACGTCAACGGTGGTTTTTAAAATTGGGGCCCTTGCGGATTATTTCCTGCCTGTTGAACCCACCTCAGTCACTGTGATGCCTTTTGTGGTTAAGTAGCCAACTGCCCGCTCGCTGTCGACACTCACTCATGATTAGAAGCAGATCCAGGGGAAAAAACGTCTTCACATAATTAGTTGTGATAACGTGGAATGTGGCATAGACCAGAGGTGTTTAAAAAAAAAAGGTGCATGCTTATGTTGGACGCAAGAGCATTAAGGGTAGAGGGACAGAAATTGGGATTTAAGAGATAGAACTGATCGGATCTGATGGACCAAAAGACCTATTCCTGTTCCTATGGGGGCGATTTTGTTAATGGAGGTGGGACTGCAGCTTGGCGGGTCGATGTCCCGCCTCCATCGATTTGTGGCCAACCCACGCTATGTTCCCTTGATTGACCAGCGGGCTTAGCAGGCCAATTAAGGGGAAGCCGGTTGCAGAGCACGTCAACGTATGACGTTTCATCTGTCAAAGACTTTTGACAGATGAATTGTCATCGTTTGACAGCTCTGTGTCATTCTCTGTAGCTTGATGAGGTCTTGCATTCAAGACCTTATCAAACTTCTTTCTTTTACAGAAATGAGATGGTTGTTGCATCTGAGAATGCAACGGCCATCTCTCATCTGCAACGCGGAGGTGCGAGACTCTCCGCATACCCACCGACTGAAGCCTGCAGGAAGAAACAAAGGTAAGTACACTTTTAAAAACACTTGCCTCAGATACTCACCTCTCCACTCTTGCACCCATCACTTACCTTCACAGCGCACTTTTGGACCCCCGCAGACCCACTGCTCGCCTCGCTGAGCTGGCGGGTTTCGGAGCCTTCGGGAAGCCCGCACTTGTGAGGGCAAAAAGGGGATAATCCTATTTTCTGCCTGTTCACTACCTGTTAACAGGCAGTTAATAGGCTTTAATCCCTTCCCGCCGCCAAGGAGACGGGACCCGGCGCGGGACGGCTACCCGCCTCCTGGGAAGATGGCACAGAGGCGGGTTGGGGGCGGGTTGGGCACCGGCCCCCAAATTCTGCCATTTTCCCGGCAGTCTCGCCTCCATACCCACCTCCCCAGGGCTGGCAAAATCGCCACCTATGTTTCTAATGGCCACTTGGGTGAGATACCTGGTGGCCACTGGCGTCTGTGGAATGCAGCCAATAATAATTGATAGAGAAGGGGTGAAAATTGGGGGAAAAAGCTTCTTTTCTCTCACCATTTTAGATCTCCGCCTCCCACAACAACAACAACTTGTATTTATACAGCGCCTTTAACGTAGTAAAACGTCTCAAGGCGCTGCACAGGAGTATTTTAAGACAAAATATTTGACACTGAGCCACATAAGGAGAAATTAGGGCAGGTGACCAAAAACTTGGTCAAAGAGGTGGGTTTTAAGGAGCGTCTTAAAGGAGGACAGAGAGGTAGCGAGGCGGAGAGGTTTAGGGAGGGAATTCCAGAGCTTAGGGCCCAGGCAACAGAAGGCACGGCCACCAAAGGTTGAGCGATTATAATCAGGGATGCTCAAGAGGGCAGAATTAGAGGAGCGCAGAGATCTCGGGGGGGTTGTGGGGCTGGAGGAGATTACAGAGATAGGGAGGGGGCGAGGCCATGGAGGGATTTGAAAACAAGGATGAGAATTTTGAAATCGAGGCACTGCTTAACCAGGAGCCAATGTAGGCCAGCGAGCAACAGGGGGTGATGGGCGAACGGGACTTGGTGCAAGTTAGGACACGGGCAGCCGAGTTTTGGATGACCTCAAGTTTGCGTAGGGTGGAATGTGGGAGGCCAGCCAGGAGTGCGTTGGATTAGTGAAGTCGAGACAGAACATAACCCACCCAAGTGAGATGAAAGGAAGAAGCAGGCTTGCACGAGTGATGTGTGATACTACAGCTGCAGGTCTATGGAGGGATATAATGTGCAGATGAAATTCCTGCTCCGGCAGAGTATGATGTACAGTGCTGACTGGTGAGAGCTGATGGATTGTGTCTTTTCCAGTTCGACCGCATTATATTCTGTGTCTACCTGAAGTTCGATCACATCCTGTACAAGGAGAAGATGCCATTTTACTTCCCATATGGTAAGAGATCTCAATATTCTTAACATTGCATTTTTGAATTTTCTTGTTAACGTAACAGAATGAGATTTGAATACATAGGGGCATCAATCAAATGCAACATTAGTGATGGGTATTGTGAACACTGTCTTAAGCCAAGGCCCTGATGAAGAGTGACGAGGAGTTAGTAAGGGGCACTGGGAAATATAATAATACCAATGGAGATGAAGTTCACTTGGAGGGAGGGAAATGAAACAATCTCCACCCCGATTGATAATTCTCCCACATCACCCACCAGGATATACTGTGGTGGCCACCAATTATTTTTTTTATTCGTTTATGGGATGTGGGCGTTGCTGGCAAGGCCCAGCATTTATTGCCCATCCCTAATTGCCCTCAAGTAGGTGGTGGTGAGCCGCCTTCTTGAACCGCTGCAGTCCGTGTGGTGAAGGTGCTCCCACAGTGCTGTTAGGGAGGGAGTTCCAGGATTTTGACCCAGCGACGATGAAGGAACAGCCGATATATTTCCAAGTCGGGATGGTGTGTGACTTGGAGGGGAACTTGGAGGTGGTGGTGTTCCCATGCGCCTGCTGCCCTTGTCCTTCTAGGTGGAAGAGGTCGGGGGTTTGGGAGGTGCTGCCATAGAAGCCTTGGTGAGTTGCTGCAGTGCATCTTGTAGATGGTACACACTGCAGCCATGGTGCGCCGGTGGTGGAGGGAGTGAATGTTTAAGGTGGTGGATGGGGTCCAATCAAGCGGGCTGCTTTGTCCTGGATGGTGTCGAGCTTCTTGAGTGTTGTTGGAGCTGCACTCATCCAGGCAAGTGGAGAGTATTCCATCGCACTCCTTACTTGTGCCTTGTAGATGGTGGAAAGGCTTTGGGGAGTCAGGAGGTGAGACACTCATCGCAGAATACCAAGCCTCTGACCTGCTCTTGTTGCCACAATATTTATCTGGCTGGTCCAGTTAAGTTTCTGGTCAATGGTAACCCCCCAGGATGTTGATGGTGGGGGATTCGGCGATGGTAATGCCGTTGAATGTCAAGGGGTGGTGGTTAGACTCTCGCTTGTTGGAGATAGTCATTGCCTGGCACTTCTGTGGCGTGAATGTTACCTGCCATTTATCAGCCCCAGCCTGAACGTCGTCCAGGTCTTGTTGCATGCGGGCATGGACTGCTTCATTATCTGAGGAGTTGTGAAAGGCACTGAACACTGTGCAGTCATCAGCGAACATCCCCATTTCTGACCATTATCCCCCCACAATATCAGTGTTCAATGGGCTGTGGGTCACACCTGGCCCGCAGACCCTGGCAATCCAGCCCAGGCAACTCAGCATGCATGCCAACCATCAGCTCTTCATACCAGCGTCAGAGTTTAGGGAGCTTGGTCAGTGTTTGCTGACAAATACCAGCAAGTCCGGGGCCCCACTCTCCTCAGTCCTGTTCCTACTCAAATCCAGCTGCCAACAGATCGGATGCGGCCCTCTGTCCTGAAAATACTGGAAAGGGGGAAATGAAGGGGGCGAGGGAATGGATGGCAATAAAAGGGGATATAGACGGGGGGAAATTAAAGGGAGTTGGAAGAGGCAGGATTGGAATGGAGAGGGAGAAGAGTGGCAGGTTTAACGAGGGGGAGGGTGAATTGAGGGAGAGAGGGAGTATGACAGTCTGAAGTGGGATTAATTGAATAATTCTACCAAAGAGCCGGCACAGGTACAATGGGCCGAATGGCCTCCTCCTGTATCATTCTATCATTCTATGACTTGGGAGGGTTGGAGAAGAGAGCGTCTTTGTGAAAGGATTTGGAGGGCGAAGCAGGCTCGAAGGGCCGAATGGCCGACTCCTGCTCCTATTTCTTCTGTTTGATGGGACAGCGAGAGGGAGCTTTGCTCTGAATGCAAACTGAGCCAGTGGTACGTTGTCCTCTTATGTCCCCATCTCAACCTGAAGGCACTGACTGATGCTGGGATACTGTTTCATGCATCTGGTACTTTGGTCAACTGATAGAGGATCAGCCATGATCATATTGAATGGCGGAGCAGGCTCAACGGGCCGAATGGCCTACTCCTGCTCCTATTTTCTATGACCATTCTTTATGTGTGATACTGGACGATGTGCTGGCAAGCTATTCAACATGGAGGAGCAGCACAGCCGAGCCTGATAACGTTCTGACCTGATGTCCATCAGGAGAGTCACTGGATAGCATTGAGGAGCAGGAAGCTGGCTGATTTTCCCCCCTCCCTATGTCGGACGCACTGAGGCCACTTATAGTTCCTCATTCTCCCACTACCCAGACTATGACCAACTAACCCAGACTGGGAACTGAACCTGGGCCCACTGGTTTATGGCACTACCACCGAACTTGGTGCATTTACCAACTGAGCTTTCACAAGGGTTACTAGAGACACTGCCCAAAGGTCACAGCAGTGACCCTCCCACTGAACGACAACGGATATAGGGGAGACTGACGAGTGAAAGAGAAATGATGAAAACAAAATACCCATCTCCTCCTGTCAGCGGTACAGTCATGTTGTTTTATGGTTTTCATTTATCTTCAGTGGCTCTGACTCCAGAGCCTCCAAAGGAGAAGCCCAACACTGCTGATAAAGATGATAACCAGACCGAGAAAATGCTGAATCCCGGGAACAAGCAAGGTTTGTGTCTGTACTTTATTGCGGTTTAGTGATTTACGGTGTTGCAGCAACGACAAGACATCCACTTCCTTCAGCCTCCACTTCCCTTCTTCTTTTAATAAAACTCCCACTACACTGTCCTATCGAGCATTCAGAGCAAAGCTCCCTCTCACTGTCCCATCAAACATAAGAAATAGGAGCAGGAGTCGGCCATTCGGCCCCTCCTCGAGCCTGCTCCGCCATTCAATGAGATCATGGCTGATCTTCGACCTCATCTCCACTTTCCTGCTCTATCCCCGTATCCCTTGATTCCCTTAATATCCAAAAATCTATCGATCTCTGTCTTGCATATACTCAACGACTGAGCCTCCACAGCCCTCTGGGGTAGAGAATTCCAAAGATTCACCGCCCTCTGAGTGAAGAAATTCCCTCCTCGTCTCAGTCCTAAATGGTCGACCCCTTATCCTGAGACTGTGACCCCTCGTTCTAGACCCCCCAGCCAGGGGAAACATCCTCCCTGCATCTACCCTGTCAAGCCCTGTAAGAATTTTGTATGTTTCAATGAGATCACCTCTCATTCTTCTAAACTCTAGAGAATATAGGCCTAGTCTACTCAATCTGTCCTCATAGGACAATCCCCCGACCTGTTTATACCTACTCTCTGTTTTCTGTCCGTTAACCAATCCTCAATCCATGCTGGTATATTACCCCCAATCCCATGAGCCCTAATTTTGTTTAATAACCTATTGTGTGGCACCTTATCGAATGCCTTCTGAAAATCCAAATACACCATATCCACTGGTTCCCCCTTATCTATTCTGCTAGTTACAACCTCAAAAAACTCTAACAGATTCGTCAAACACGATTTCCCTTTCATAAATCTGTGTTGACTCTGCCCAATCCTATTATTATTTTCTAAGTGCCCTGTTACCACGTCCTAAATAATAGATTCCAGCATTTTCCCTACTACTGATGTCAGGCTAACTGGTCTGCAGTTCCTCGTTTTCTCTCACCCTCCTTTCTTAAATAGTGGGGTTACATTTGCTACCTTCCAATCCACGGGAACCGTTCTAGAATCTATGAAATTTTGGAAAATGACAACCAATGCATCCACTATCTCTATAGCCACCTCTTTCAAAACCCTGGGATGTAGGCCATCAGGTCCAGGGGATTTATTGGCTTTCAGTCCCATTAATTTCTCCAGTACTATTTTTTTACGAATACTAATTTCTTTCAGTTCCTCATTCTCACTAGACCCTTGGTTCTCCACTATTTCCGGGAAGTTTTTTGCGTCTTCTTCCGTGCCATTTCCTTATTCATCATTATAATTTCTTCTGTCTCAGCCTGTAAGGGACCCACATTTACTTTCGCTAATCTTTTCCTTTTTACATACCTATAGAAGCTTTTACAGTCTGTTTTTATGTCTCTCGCTAGTTTACTCTCATATTCTATTTTCCCTTTCTTTATCAATTTCTTGGTCCTCCTTTGCTGAATTCTAAAATCCTCCCAATCCTCAGGCAATTTAGTATACTGTATTCGCTGCTCATGATGCGGTCTCCTCTACATTGGGGAGACCAACCGCAGATTGGGTGACTGCTTTGCGGAACACCTCCATTCAGTCCGCAAGCGTGGCCCCGAGCTTGCGGTCGCCTGTCACTTTAATTCTCCTCTCCACTCCCACTCTGACCTCTCGGTCCTCGGCCTCTTGCACTGTTCCAACGAAGCTCAACGTAAGCTCGAGGAACAGCACCTCATCTTTCGATTAGGCACTTTACAGCCTTCTGGACTTAACATCGAGTTCAACAATTTCAGAGTATAATCTCAGCCCCTGTATTTCTTTATATATTTTTTTTCTCTTGTTTTCTCACATGGTAGCTGTTAATGTTGCTGCCATCGTCATTCACACCTCATCTAGACCCATCTTTTGTTTCTTAACTTGTCCCATTACCATCTCCTTTTGCCTCGCACCATCATCCCCTTTGTCAGTCAATCTCTCCTGCCTTCCAGCCTATCACAGACCTTCCCTTTGTTCTTTCCTCCCCTCCTCCCTGCCCCTGCTTAAAAATCTCTCCTCTCTAGCCTTTTCCAGTTCTGACGAAGGGTCCCCGACTCGAAACATTGACTCTGTTTCTCTCTCCTCGATGCTGCCTGACCTGCTGAGTGTTTCCAGCGTTTTCTGTTGTTACCTCAGGCTTACTACTCTTTTTGGCAACATTATAAGCCTCTTCCTTTGATCTAATACAATCTTTAACTTCTCTTGTTAACCACAGTTGGACCACTTTTCCTGTGGGGTTTTTGTGCCTTAAAGGAATGTATATTTTTTGTAAATTATGTATAAATTCTTTAAATGCTAGCCATTGCTTCTCTACCATCATACCTTTTAATGTAGTTTCCCAATCTACCTTAGCCAACTCGCCCCTCATACCTACGTAGTTTGCTTTGTTTAGATTTAAGACCCTAGTTTTGGATTTAATTAAATCCACTTTCAAGCTCAATATAAAATTCTATTATATTATGGTCACTCTTCCCTAAAGACCCCTTTACTACAAGGTTATTAATTAACCCTTTCTCGTTGCACAATACTAGATCTAAAATAGCCTGTTTCCTAGTTGGTTCCTCGACAGACTGATCTAGAAAACTATCTTGCATACTTTCCCTGAATTCGTCCTCCACACTATTACTGCAAATTTAGTTTGCCCGGTCTATATGTAGATTAAAGTCCCCCATGATTACTGTATTACCCTTGTTACATGTGCCTCTAATTTCCTGATTTATACTCTGCTCTACATTACAACTATTGTTTGGAGGCCTATAAACAACTCCCACCAATGTTTTCTGCCCCTTGCTGTTGCTTAGCTCCACCCAAACTGATTCTACTTCTTGATTTTCGGAGCCAAGATCCTTTCTCTCTACTGTCTTTATCCCATCCTTTATTATCAGGGCTACCCCTCCTCCTTTTCCATTTTGCCTATCTCTTCTAAAAGTTAAGTATTATGGAATATTAGTTCCCAACCTTGGGCTACATTGCAACCACGTCTCCGTAATGGCTATTCGATCAAACCTGTTCATTTCTATCTGCTCTAGAGCCTTGACATTTCTCTCACTGCTTTTCAAATTGACTCTTTCCTGAATCCTTCCACCCCCGCCTTCATTAGTTTAAAGCCCTGTCTACTGCCCTAGTTATTCGTTTCGCCAGGACACTGGTCCCAGCAAGGTTTAAGTGGAGCCCGTCCCAACGGAACAGCTCCTTCTTTCCCCAGTACTGGTGCCAGTGCCCCATGAATTGAAACCCCTTCCTCCCACACCACTCTTTGAGCCACGCATTTAAACCTCTAGGGGGAGAAATTGGGTATCGCCCCGTTTGGGGCGCAATTATCGGCCGGGCGCAAAGTTTAGCGCCTGGCGCTAATTATCACCTCCGACTGCAAACTTGGCTTCTATCGCCCCTGGAGGTGATTGGAGCGCTAAATCAGGCGCTACACACCTCTCTTAAGGCGCTAACGCCGAGGAGCGAGGCGCTACCTCAGAGCGCTGGCGAAGCTCATGTGATGTCAGTCAGCAATGGAACACAGACACACTGGCGCCGGCCAGTTCTTAAAGGGGAGGGTCGATCTTGCTCTCCAGCCACACCCTGCTCATTGCAGCCTTGAGTCTTGGCCTGGAGAGACCTGTACACGAATTCTGCTGGAAAGAACAATGGAGAGGCCCAGGGAAAGAGCTCAGAGTGCAGCCCCCATAGTCTCTTCTAAATCGATGCAAGGAAGGTCAATCAAAATGAACCTGCAAAGTGCTGCTCAGTACCCAAAACTCCTTCACACAGCGTTGAATCTCTCCAGAAGTCTCTTTCTCTCGGTCAGAATGCGTGGTGCAAAACTGTCGCCGACAAAAAAAGGCAGGAAGCGGTCGCCTTTAAATAGCGCTCCCCCAGTCCCTTCCCGACTGAAAAACGCTCCCCTCAACCTGTCGTCGCTAGCGGCAGGTGGGAAGGCAGGGGGCGCCACTCAATATCCAGTCCGGGGCACTACCGGGGCGTTGCACGCTCGACTGACGTCATGATCTGCGGGCGCAGGAGATCGTGGCGGTAGTGTTTAGCGCCGCCGCAAAATGTCTGGTCAATTTCACGAGCGGCGCAAACATCGCCGCGCCTGGGCGCTAGCTGCTTTGTGCCCCGTTAGCGCCCTCTTAGGGCACTAATGGGAGGCGCTAATCAACCGAATTTTTCCCCCTAATCTGTTTGTCCCTATGCCAATTTGCACGTGGCTCAGGTAACAATCCAGAGGTTATTACCTTTGAGATTCTGCTTTTTAATTTGGTTCCTAGCTCCTCAAACTCCCTCAGCAGAACCTCATTGCTAGTTCTAGCTATGTCGTTGGTTCCTATGTGGACCACGACAACTGGATCCTCCCCCTCCCACTCCAAGTTCTCCTCCAGCCACGAAGAGATGTGTTTAACCTTCGGAACTCTCGGTCGCGGCTGCAGGGAACAGTATCTATCCCCCTGACTATACTGTCCCCGACCACAACTACATTCCCTTTCACTCCCTCCACTTGAATGGCCTCCTGCACCATGGTGCCATGGTCAGCTTGCTCATCCATCCTGCAGGCTTTTCCCTCATCCACACAGGCAGCAAGAACCTCATACCTGTTGGACAAGGGCAAAGGCTGAGGCTCCTCCAGCACTGCACCTGGGGTCCCCTTACCTGCCTGAGTTGCAGTCACACCCTCCTGTCCCTGACCACTAACCAGACCTCTACCACTACCTTATTGTGGCTGCCGCAAAGCACGAATTGAGGCCGAGTCAATATGTGGAGCACATGGCTTTTAATGACATACTCCTTGGCAAAATGGCTGCTACAACTTCTCTCTGCAAAACCCTACTGGTTGAGGGCGACGCCCGCTCTTTTTAAGTTCACACTGAGGGCGACGCCCACTCCTTTTTTCATGCCTTAAAGGCAGCATGCGCCTTAAAGGCAAGGTGCCCGATTTATTGTCCACAGACGAAAAAGTGGATTGCGCCCGTTTAGGTGGCGATCCGCCACAACCTAACCTAAGGGGTGTGACTGGCTCCTGGATCAAAGTGTCCAGGTAACTCTCCCCATCCCTGATGCCCCGCAATGTCTGCACCTCAGACTCCAGTTCAACAACTCTGAGCTGAAGTTCCTCAAGATGCAGGCACTTACTGCAAATGTGGTTGTCCGGGATCACAATGCCCTCCACAAACTCCCACATGGTGCAGTTGCGGTACACCGCCTGCACTACCATCCCTATATGCCCTTGTTTTATTTAATTAAATTTAAATAAATTTGAAATGAGGTAACTTAGTTTACATTGTAGTTTCTTGACTACTTACTCGATCTAGATTAAGTTATAGGTACTCAAATTAAATATCTACCTGTAACACAAAACCCTACAAGTAGTGCAGGCAAAAAGCAACAACTCCTTCCCCCTCTTCTCCAAATTCCCATTCTTTCCAAATTCCCAAATAAAACACTCTGTTTAAGTGCACTCCGTTATAATCCCGCTCTGTGCAGATCGCTCTGTGCTCTGCATACACTCCTAGTATCGATACAGCATGGCTTAAATACCGAGTAAAGCTCCCTCTGCACTATCTCATCAAGTAATCCAAGGCTGGGTACAGCACTGATCTGACAAACAGTAAAACCCCCTCCACTGTATCCCATCATGGATTCCCAGGACAGGTACAGCACGGGTTAGATACAGAGTAAAGCTCCCTCTACACTGTCCCATCAAACACTCCCAGGGCAGGTACAGCACGGGTTAGATACAGAGTAAAGCTCCCTCTACACTGTTCCATCATGGATTCCCAGGACAGGTACAGCACGGGGTTAGATACAGAGTAAAGCTCCCTCTACACTGTCCCATCAAACACTCCCAGGGCAGGTACAGCACGGGTTAGATACAGAGTAAAGCTCCCTCTACACTGTCCCATCAAACACTCCCAGGGCAGGTACAGCACGGGTTAGATACAGAGTAAAGCTCCCTCTACACTGTCCCATCAAACACTCCCAGGGCAGGTACAGCACGGGTTAGATACAGAGTAAAGCTCACTCTACACTGTCCCATCAAACACTCCCAGGGCAGGTACAGCACGGGTTAGATACAGAGTAAAGCTCCCTCTACACTGTCCCATCATGGATTCCCAGGACAGGTACAGCATGGGGTTAGATACAGAGTAAAGCTCCCTCTACACTGTCCCCATCAAACACTCCCAGGACAGGTACAGCACGGGGTTAGATACAGAGTAAAGCTCCCTCTACACTGTCCCATCAAACACTCCCAGGCCAGATGCAGCACGGGTTAGATACAGAGTAAAGCTCCCTCTACACTGTCCCATCATGGATTCCCAGGCCAGATGCAGCACGGGGTTAGATACAGAGTAAAGCTCCCTCTACACTGTCCCATCAAACACTCCCAGGGCAGGTACAGCACGGGTTAGATACAGAGTAAAGCTCCCTCTACACTGTCCCATCAAACACTCCCAGGACAGGTACAGCACGGGTTAGATACAGAGTAAAGCTCCCTCTACACTGTCCCATCAAACACTCCCAGGGCAGGTACAGCACGGGTTAGATATGTCCGCCGGGGTCAGGGGAGGGGCCTACCTGCGGCCACGGCGGCGCTAGTTAAAGGGGAGGTGGTGGGTGGCCATTTTTGTTGCTGGCAGCCTGCCAGCACCTGCCCCCGTTGCTGTCCCCGGCCCCCATGAAGCCCCCCTGCGGGGTGCCGGCTGCTCTCCGTGAGCCCGGCACTCCTCTTGAGTGCCGGGCTCGTTTGCCGGCACTCCCGATCCCTGGTGGCCCAGCTGGGCGCCGGGACGCGCTGCACCAGGCCCCTCCCCTTTAATAAGGGGAGGAAGGCCTGCAGTACCGCGGCACGTAGCACCGCGATATTGGCTCGCAGCGTCCCAAGAGGGATGCGGGACGCTTCCAGCAGTGCCCCTCCTCCCTCTCAGGGTGCTACCTGGGAAAATCAGCCGCGGGGGCGCTAACTTTTTCGGGGCGCTATTGGGGCACTGCCCAATTTTTACCCCCTGGTATTTTGGCCAACATATATCCTTCAACCAGTAGCAGCAAAACAGATTAACTGGTTATTTATCTCACTGCTGTTTGTGGGACCTTGCTGTGTGCAAATTGGCTGCTGCATTTGCCTGCAACGCAATCGTGACACTCCAAAAGTAATTTGCGGCCTGTGCAGCGCTTTGAGACATCCTGAGGGCATGAAAGGGACGATATTAACAGCAGTTGTATCTTTCTTTTAAACGCTACCCATAACTGCAGACATAAAACTGTTTCGTGGACGCCTGACCTTGCGATAAACCAGGTGATAAATTTTTTGAAAAAATCTATACGACTGAACATTAAAATCCAACAGACACTTCCCGAGATTAGCTTCGTGACAATATTGCGTTGATGAGCCAGTGGAACCGTACCCCAGTCAGAGTCGGCGCCCTCGGGACAGGCTGAGAGAAAAACTGCATAAACTGCGGAACAAAGGAAAGGATGAATTTGAGGGTAGCAACAACAACAATAACAACTTGTATTTATATAGCGCTTTTAACGTAGTAAAACGTCCCAAGGCGCTGCACAGGAATATTTTAAGACAAAACATTTGACACCGAACCACATGAGGATAAATTAGGGCAGGTGACCAAAAGCTTGGTCAAAGAGGTCGGTTTTAAGGAGCGTCTTAAAGGAGGAGAGAGAGGTAGCGAGGTGGAGAGGTTTAGGCAGGGAATTCCAGAGCTTAGGGCCCAGGCAACAGAAGGCACGGCCACCAAAGGTTGAGCGATTATAATCGGGGATGCTCAAGAGGGCAGAATTAGAGGAGCGCAGATATCTCGGGGGATTGTGGGGCTGAAGGAGATTTCAGAGATAGGGAGGGGCGAGGCCATGGAGGGATTTGAAAACAAGGATGAGAATTTTGAAATCGAGGCGCTGCTTAACTGGGAGCCAATGTAGGTCAGCGAGCACAGGGGGTGATGGGCGAACGGGACTTGGTGTGAGTTAGGACAAGTTTACGTAGGGTAGAATGTGGGAGGCCGGCCAGGAGAGCGTTGGAATAGTCAAGTCTGGAGGTAACAAAGGCATGGATGAGGGTTTCAGCAGCGGATGAGCAGGCGATATACAGCACTAAATTATAATATTTTGCACTGTGCATATGTTCTTTGAGCCAAATTTAATGACAAATTTAATTACGCAGAATGTACAGCACAGAAACAGGCCATTCGGCACAACGGGTTCATGCTGGTGTTTATTATTTTTTAATTCATTTATGGGATGTGGGCGTCGCTGGCAAGGCCAGCATTTATTGCCCATCCCTAATTGTCCTCGAGAAGGTGGTGGTGAGCCACCTTCTTGAACCGTTGCAGTCCATGTGGTGAAGGTGCTCCCACAGTGCTGTTAGGGAGGGAGTTCCAGGAGGAGGGGTGGGAGGAGGCTCCACCCCTACCTCATCTCACCCTATCAGCATAACCTTCTATTCCTTTCTCCCTCGTGACCACACTCGATCAGCTCCGATGGACGGGTCACATCGTCCGCATGCCCGACACGAGACTCCCAAAGCAAGCGCTCTACTCGGAGCTCCGACACGGCAAGAGAGCCCCAGGTGGGCAGAGGAAACGCTTCAAGGACACCCTCAAAGCCTCCTTGAAAAAGTGCAACATCCCCACCGACACCTGGGAATCCCTGGCCCAAGACCGCACAAAGTGGAGGAGAAGCATCCGGGAAGGTGCCGAACACCTCGAGTCTCTTCGCCGGGAGCAAGCAGAAGCCAAGCGCAAACAACGGAAGGAGCGCACGTCAACCCAAGCACCCCACCCACCCGCCCCTTCAACCACCGTCTGCCCCACCTGTGACAGAGACTGTAGGTCCCGCATTGGACTCATCAGTCACCTGAGAACTCATTTTTAATGTGGAAGCAAGTCATCCTCGGTTCCGAGGGACTGCCTAAGAAGAAGACTTACGTACCTCCCTGCAGTTGAGGAATCTGCCTTACGTGGCGTGCCGGTCCTATTGTGCCATTGTTTAATGGGTGGCGGTTGTCAGTAAGGGGCGCGCGCCCTCCCACACTGCTGATACAGCAGGGTTCAAGCATTAACAGATGGCATGGTTGCGGAGGTGGGGGCGAGGTCAGTTTTATCCTAAACCGATGAGACCGTGTGCAACCCTAGTTTTGCACCCCACCCAGATTTCACTCTCGCTCGAAGTCAGTGAAGAGCAATATCCGGGGAGGGGTGTACAAGCGGTTAAAACTGTCGGGTTAAAATTGCCCCCTTTAACTTAAATATTATCTGGGGCTCTGTCTTCTGCTGGAATGCGAGCAGGATCGCTCAGGAGGAACTGCAAGCTCGCTGGCAGCCTTCCCTGCTGAGTGCGGGGCTCTTATCGCAGGTGACAGCACAGACTATCCCCGTGGAGACGGTGACCCGTCCTGACCTCGGCCCAGCATGTCTTTCTGGAGCCCAGCATTTAGAATTGCTTCGTGCTCGGCTGCTAATGTCGCGCGGCACAGCACGCAGCAGGCATTCACGAGGCAGACCCACCAGCTTGGTGCAGAGAACTAAGAGCCTTGGCACTAAAGGCGCGTACAAGGCCGAGCAAAAGAAAGACAGACTCGCATTTCTCCCCGCGCCTTTCACGACCACCGGACGTCTCAAAGCGCTTCACAGCCAATGAAGTACTTTTTTGAAGTGTGGTCACTGTTGTAATGTGGGAAACATGGCAGCCAATGTGTGCACAGCAAGCTCCCACAAAACAGCACTGTGATAATGACCAGATCATCTGTTTTTAGTGATGTTGATTGAGGGATAAATATTGGCCAAGACAGCGGGGAGAACTCCCCTGCTCTTCTTCAAAATAATGGCGATGGGATCTTTTACGTCCACCTGAGAGAGCAGACGGGGTCTCGGTTTAACGTCTCATCCGAAAGACGGCACCTCCGACAGTGCAGCGCTCCCTCAGTACTGCCCCTCCGACAGTGCGGCGCTCCCTCAGTACTGCCCCTCCGACAGTGCGGCGCTCCCTCAGTACTGCCCCTCTGACAGTGCGGCGCTCCCTCAGTACTGCCCCTCCAACAGTGCGGCGCTCCCTCAGTACTGCGCTCCCTCAGTACTGCCCCTCCGACAGTGCGGCGCTCCCTCAGTACTGCCCCTCCGACAGTGTGGCGCTCCCTCAGTACCGCCCCTCCGACAGTGCGGCGCTCCCTCAGTACTGCCCCTCCGACAGTGCGGCGCTCCCTCAGTACTGCCCCTCCGACAGTGCGGCGCTCCCTCAGTACCGCCCCTCCGACAGTGCGGCGCTCCCTCAGCACTGCCCCTCCGACAGTGCGGCGCTCCCTCAGTACTGCCCCTCCGACAGTGCAGCGCTCCCTCAGCACTGCCCCTCCGACAGTGCAGCGCTCCCTCAGTACCGTCCCTCCGACAGTGCGGCGCTCCCTCAGCACTGCCCCTCCGACAGTGCGGCGCTCCCTCAGTACTGCCCCTCCGACAGTGCAGCGCTCCCTCAGCACTGCCCCTCCGACAGTGCAGCGCTCCCTCAGTACCGTCCCTCCGACAGTGCGGCGCTCCCTCAGTACCGTCCCTCCGACAGTGCGGCGCTCTCTCAGTACCGCCCCTCCGACAGTGTGGCGCTCCCTCAGCTCCACACTGGAGTGTCAGCCTAGCTCTATGTTCTCAAGTCTTTGGAGTGGGACTTGAACCCACAACCTTCTGACTCAGAGGCGAGTGTGCTGCCCACTGAGCCACAGCTGACACTGAAAGATCGCCGCTCGCATGAAACACGCAAACAGACGAGTTCGGAAAATATTACAGTTCCTTCTCCCCTGAAGGTACTGCAAAGCAGTCTGACGGGCAGCAGCACCTCCTTAATCTTTCGCTCGGGTGCCCATTCTTAACATGCTAGTCTGGTATCTGCTGTGTTAGCTGATCGCAGGTGGGCCATTCAACCATGAAGAGCATCACAGTCAAGTTCAATGCTTGTCCTCGCCTGATGTTCAAACCTGCGCACTTTCCGACAGGGGTCACCGGCCTGCGATCAGGAGCGGGAACCCTGGCTGGGTTTATTTCCCCCCCCCACCCCCCACCCCCCACCCCGTCCCCAGCCCCAGAATGTAACTGAGGCCAGTTCTAGCGCCTGAACTGCTGATCATTTACTGATCCATCAGGGGAGTCGTGTGTGCTGAAATTGTAAAGATTGTACTGTTTCGCTGTATTTGATTCCGTTGCCATGGTTCTGCAGTGCAGGACGTGATCACTCCGCATCTGTAATTATTTGCAGCAAATTGCGTGAAGGTCCACTGATTAAGTGAAGGACACCTCATTAAGTGGGTTAAGACCTCTGTTAAAATAGCAGAGAGTGCCGTTGCGTAGAAGTGCACTGAGCATCCATACGATAACGTCAACAACAGTCACTTTTTTGCCCTTTTGTTTTTTTTAACCTGGGCAGTTTTTTAAATCTGTTTCCTGTACTGTTTCTGTATCACATTCATGTTTTTTTCCTCTCTCTCTCACTGCTAACGCTTTAAATGAAGGGAGAGAGACTGGTGTTTAATCCTGTAATTACCCCCTACAAGAGGAGTTCAACGTTTCAACGTGTCTGGACACGGGCCCTGAGAGGAGAGGAGAAGCTTGAGCACAAAAATCCAGGCTGGCAATCCAGTGCAGTACTGAGGGAGCGCCGCACTGTCGGAGGGGCGGTACTGAGGGAGCGCCGCACTGTCGGAGGGGCGGTACTGAGGGAGCGCCGCACTGTCGGAGGGGCAGTACTGAGGGAGCGCCGCACTGTCGGAGGGGCAGTACTGAGAGAGCGCCGCACTGTCGGAGGGGCAGTACTGAGGGAGCGCCGCACTGTCGGAGGGGCAGTACTGAGGGAGCGCCGCACTGTCGGAGGGCCAGTACTGAGGGAGCGCCGCACTGTCGGAGGGGCAGTACTGAGGGAGCGCCGCACTGTCGGAGGGGCAGTACTGAGGGAGCGCCGCACTGTCGGAGGGGCAGTACTGAGGGAGCGCCGCACTGTCGGAGGGGCAGTACTGAGGGAGCGCCGCACTGTCGGAGGGGCAGTACTGAGGGAGCGCCGCACTGTCGGAGGGGCGGTACTGAGGGAGCGCCGCACTGTCGGAGGGGCGGTACTGAGGGAGCGCCGCACTGTCGGAGGGGCGGTACTGAGGGAGCGCCGCACTGTCGGAGGGGCGGTACTGAGGGAGCGCCGCACTGTCGGAGGGGCGGTACTGAGGGAGCGCCGCACTGTCGGAGGGGCGGTACTGAGGGAGCGCCGCACTGTCGGAGGGGCAGGTACTGAGGGAGCGCCGCACTGTCGGAGGGGCGGTACTGAGGGAGCGCCGCACTGTCGGAGGGGCGGTACCGAGGGAGCGCCGCACTGTCGGAGGGGCAGTACTGAGGGAGCGCCGCACTGTCAGGAGGGGCAGGTACTGAGGGAGCGCCGCACTGTCGGAGGGGCGGTACTGAGGGAGCGCCGCACTGTCGGAGGGGCAGTACTGAGGAGCGCCGCACTGTCGGAGGGGCGGTGCTGAGGGAGTGCCGAACTGTCAGACGGGGCGGTACTGAGGGAGCGCCGCACTGTCAGACGGGGCAGTACTGAGGGAGCGCCGCACTGTCGGAGGGGCGGTACTGAGGGAGCGCCGCACTGTCGGAGAGGCAGTACTGAGGGAGCGCCGCACTGTCGGAGGGGCGGTACTGAGGGAGCGCCGTACTGTCGGAGGGGCAGTACTGAGGGAGCGCCGCACTAGTCGGAGAGGTGGCACTGAGGGAGCGCCGCACTGTCGGAGGGGCAGTACTGAGGGAGCGCCGCACTGTCGGAGGGGCGGTGCTGAGGGAGTGCCGAACTGTCGGAGGGGCAGTGCTGAGGGAGCGCCGTACTGTCGGAGGGGCGGTACTGAGGGAGCGCGCACTGTCGGAAGGGCAGTACTGAAGGAGCGCTGCACTGTCGGGAGGGGCAGTACTGAGGGAGCGCCGCACTGTCGGAGGGGCAGTACTGAGGGAGCGCCGCACTGTCGGAGGGGCAGTATTGAGGGAGCGCCGCACTGTCAGAGGGGAAAGTACTGAGGGAGCGCCGCACTGTCGGAGGGGCAGTACTGAGGGAGCGCCGCACTGTCGGGAGAGGCAGTACTGAGGGAGCGCCGTACTGTCGGAGGGGCAGTACTGAGGGAGCGCGCACTGTCGGAGGGGCAGTACTGAGGGAGCGCCGCACCGTCGGAGGGGCAGTACTGAGGAAGCGCTGCACCGTCGGAGGAGCAGTACTGAGGGAGCGCCGCACTGTCGGAGGGGCAGTACTGAGGGAGCACCGCACTGTCGGAGGGGCAGTACTGAGGGAGCACCGCACTGTCGGAGGGGCAGTATTGAGGGAGCGCCGCACTGTCAGAGGGGGAGTACTGAGGGAGCGCCGCATTGTCGGAGGGGCAGTACTGAGGGAGCGCCGCACTGTCGGGAGAGGCAGTACTGAGGGAGCGCCGTACTGTCGGAGGGGCAGTACTGAGGGAGCGCGCACTGTCGGAGGGGCAGTACTGAGGGAGCGCCGCACCGTCGGAGGGGCAGTACTGAGGAAGCGCTGCACCGTCGGAGGAGCAGTACTGAGGGAGCGCCGCACTGTCGGAGGGGCAGTACTGAGGGAGCACCGCACTGTCGGAGGGGCAGTACTGAGGGAGCGCCGCACCGTCGGAGGGGCAGTACTGAGGGAGCGCCACACTGTCGGAGGGGCAGTACTGAGGGAGCGCCGCACTGTCGGAGGGGCAGTACTGAGGGAGCGCTGCACTGTCGGAGGGGCAGTACTGAGGGAGCGCCGCACCGTCGGAGGGGCGGTACTGAGGGAGCGCCGCACTGTCGGAGGGGCAGTACTGAGGGGGCGCCGCACTGTCAGAGGTACCGTCTTTCGGATGAGACGTTAAACCGAGGCCCCATCTGCTCTCTCAGGCAGACGTAAAAGATCCCATGGCCACTATTTCAAAGAAGAGCAGGTGTCAATCTCCCCGGTGTGCTGGGGCCAATACTTATCCCTCAAAAAAAAATGGATTATCCGGTCATTATCACGTTGCTGTTTGTGGGAGCTTGCTGTGCGCAAATCGGTCGCCATGTTTCCTACATTACAACAGTGGCCACACTTCAGAAAAGTGCTTCATTGGCTGTAAAGCGCTTTGGGATGTCCTGAGGTTGTGAAAGACGCAAGTCTTTTTCTTTTTCTTTTTGTTCTGTAGCGACTCTCCCAACTTATAGAGAGCTTAGGCGTAGATTGGCAAGAGCCCAGGCTTAGGCCTACAGGTGAGCACACAAGTATTGCACGTGGACAGTGGGTGCAGAATATGATAATGGAACATGTGTAGGTTGGAGTCTGGGTTCAGGAAAGGTCCCAGCAGATTGGAAAACTGCTAATGTAACACCCTTATTTCAAAAGGGAGGTAGACAAAAGGCTGGAAACTATAGACCAGTTAGCCTAACATCTTTGGTTGGTAAAATGTTGGAGTCCATTATTAAGGAAGCAGTAACAGGACATTTGATAAGCATAACTTAATCGGACAGAGTAAGCATGGTTTTATGAAGGGGAAATCATGCTTGACAAATTTTCCACTGATGGGTGAGACTAGAACTAGGGGGCATAATCTTCGAATAAGGGGCTGCCGTTTCAAAACTGAGATGAGGAGAAACTTCTTCACTCAGAGGGTAGTAAATCTATGGAATTTGCTACCTCAGAGAGCTGTGGAAGCTGCGACATTAAATAAATTTAAAACGGAGATAGACAGTTTCCTAGCTGATGAGTGAATTAAGGGTTATGGGGAGCGGGCAGGGAAGTGGACGTGAGTCTAGGTTCGGATCAGCCATGATCCTATTGAATGGCGGAGCAGGCCCGAAGGGTCGTATGGCCGACTCCTGCTCCTACTTCTTATGTTCTTATGTTCTATGCAGAATATGACAATGGAACATGTGTATGTTGGAGTCTGGGTAGACATGTAATCGGATATAGAGAGGGGCCGAGGGTTTTCACCGATCCACATGTACCACCTTTTATACTGGTCACCTGGTCTCAGATCAACATCTTCACAGCCCGCTTCAATCATTTGAAACGTATAAAATTCTGACAGGGCTAGACAGACTGGATGCAGGGAGGATGTTTCCCCTGGCTGGGGGGGTCTAGAACAAGAGGTCACAGTCTCAGGATACGGGGTAGGACATTTAGGACTGAGATGAGGAGAAATTTCTTCACTCAGAGGGTGGTGAACCTGTGGAATTCTCTACCACAGAAGGCTGTGGGGGCCAAGTCACTGAATATATTTAAGGAGGAGATAGATAGATTTCTAGACACAAAAGGCGTCAAGGGGTATGGGGAGAGAGCGGGAATATGGTATTGAGATAGAAGATCAGCCATGATCATATTGAATGGCGGAGCAGGCTCGAAGGGCCGAATGGCCGACTCCTGCTCCTATTTTTCTCTGTTTCTATGTTTCTACGAGGGGGAATGAGACTCAACTGTAGACCCACAACCAAAGCTCGGGTTTATTGAGAAACCCAGGTAAAGGGCCGGGACCACAGTGGAAAGATTAGGAGGGAAGACAAGGCAAGTCAGTCGTGATCAGGTGAAGCCCGGGACAGGTTTTTCAAAGCCCTTAAGTTGTAGGATCAAGGGGAGATGGAAGGAGGGGAGGAGTTCTACAGCTTCGAGGTCCTGCAAAGAATGAGTTGGAGCAGTGCCCCGGTGTAATAAGTCTTGATCACCACCAAAAACTGATTAACTCGTTCTGCAATACAAAAGCAAAATACTGCGGATACTGGAAATCTGAAACAAAAACAGAAAATGCTGGAAACACTCAGCAGGTCAGGCAGCATCTGTGGAGAGGGAAACAGAGTTGACGTTTCAGGTCGATGACCCTTCGTCAGAACTGGAAAAAGCTGGAGCTGGGACAGGTTTTTAAGCAAGTGTAGGGGCAGGGAGAGGTGGGGAGGGGAGGAAAGAACAAAAGGGAAGGTCTGTGATAGGGTGGAAGGCAGGAGAGATTAGAGACAAAAAGGATGATGGTGCGAAGCAAAAACTAGTCCTGCATCTCGTTCGCTGTTTGTGAGATCTTGCTGTGCACAGATTGACTGCCATGTTATCTGGCATAACAACGATGACTGCACCAAAACGAATTCATTGGATGCAAGGCGATGATGGACATTCTTTTTGATTTTAACACAGGGGGAGGGGCGATAGCGTGTCGGGTAGTAATTTGAGTTGAGAAAGAACGAGAGAGAGAGATCTTCAGAGGAGAACTGACGGTGGCAGTATGATAAAACGGACAAAAAAAGAGAGAAGTGAGAGGCTGGGGGGGAGAGACGAATCAGCTGTCACACAGCAAGCTTTTTCTTGAGTCTGCGTTAGAAACGAAACAAGGAGTGTCAGTGGTATCTCCAGCTGTGGGAAGAGATTGCTGTGTTGTGGCGAGCTTAAACTGAAAGCTCGTCACAAATCTGGAGGGGGAGGCGTTCAATTCCGAATGCTTTTTCTCCTCATTCCATTTTACGTCCCCCCCCCCACTCCTTCTTTCAGCCTTGCCTGCGGGGCTAGTTGAGTCTGACTGGCATTCGACTCAGATATGGGTCCTCTGGACTGATTGCTCTTTCCTCAGAGCTGATAGTCCACTCAAAACGCATCAGATACTCTTTTCTTAAAACTTAGTGAATGTTTATTTTGCACAAGTTGGTGCCAAATGATGGACAGGTTACAGTCATGGACTCACACCAAGCTTGCAGCTAAATCGCCCTCAAAGTAACTTTGCTCAGAACTCTCGCACTTCCATCTCCTCTGTCTGGCCTGCACTGACATCAGAACATAAGAATTAAGAGCAGGAGTCGGCCATACGGCCCCTCGCACCTGCTCCGCCATTCAATAAGATCATGGCTGATCATCGACCTCAACTCCACTTTCCCGCCCGATCCCCATATCCCTTGATTCCCCTAGAGTCCAAAAATCTATCGATCTCAGCCCTGAATATACTCAAAGACTCAGCATCCACAGCCCTCTGGGGCAGAGAATTCCAAAGATTCACAACCCTCTGAGTGAAGAAATTCCTCCTCATAAGAACATAAGAAATAGGAGCAGGAGTCGGCCATTTGGCCCCCTCGAGCCTGCTCCGCCATTTAATGAGATCATGGCTGATCTGATCTTGGGCTCAGCTCCATTTCCCTGCCCGCTCCCCATAACCCATCACTCCCTTATTGTTCAAAAATCTGCCTATCTCCACCTTAAATGTATTAATGACCCAGCCTCCACAGCTCTCTGGGGCAGAGAATTCCACAGATTTACGACCCTCTGAGAGAAGAAATTCCTCCTCATCTCAGTTTTAAATGGGCGACCCCTTATCCTGAAACTATGCCCCCTAGTTCTAGATTCCCCCACAAGGGCGGAAACATCCTCTCTGCATCTACCTTGTCGAGCCCCTTCAGTATCTTATATGTTTCAATAAGATCGCCTCTCATTCTTCTAAACTCCAATGAGTACAGGCCCAACCTGCCCAATCTCTGACACACGAGGTGGAAGGACCTATCCTAACAAGCCTCCCCCACCCAGCTTCTCTTCATAGATACAGATCAGCTCATGATCTAATTCAATGGTGGAACTGGCTCAAGGGGCTGAATGGCCTCCTCCTGTTCCTATCTTCCTCAGACTGGCAGAGAGTAAGGCAAAACCTAAGGGTCACAATGGAGCTCCTCCAATGCCTCAGTGGGTAAAGGCACCACGCGGCCAGGAACTTTGTCCCCAGTCGGTGCCCAGTTAGCACCTGTCAGATGGGCCAGCAGTTGGAATGCAACACTTGGGGCTGGATTTTCTCAATGGGGAGCTTCTGGAGGTGGGACTCCCACTTGTCGGGTTTCAGTCCCGCCTCGATCGACCTGTGGCCAACCCACGCTATTTTCCCTTGATTGACCTTGTTAAGCCCGCCCAGCGGGCTTAGCAGGCCAATTAAGGGAAAGCCGGCTACTGGTGACGTCAGCAAGTGACGTTTCATCTGTCAAGAGCTTTTGACAGATGAAATGTCATTGTTTGACAGCTCTGTGAAGCTCTGACAATCTGTCTTCTAAGTTGAGTCCTTTACTCAAGACTCAATTAGAAAGCCTTCCTGAGCAGAAAGCAGAAGGCTGATGCATTTGAGAATTTGAGCAGCGGCCATTCTGCTTTCTGTGCCGGTGAGATGAGGGACTCCCGAGACCTGAAGGGATGAAGCCTGGAGGAAGAAGCAAAAGTAAGTAAAGCTTTTAAAACACTTTACACTCACCTCACACACTTACCTCTGCACACATGTACCCATCACTCACCTGCACTCCGGACATCTCGGCCCCCCGACCCCCGCAGACCCACGGCTCGCCTCTCTGACCCTGGCGAGGTTCGGAGCCATCGGGAAGCCCACACTTTAGGTGGCAAAGTAGGGATTATCCAAAAAACTGCCTGTTAACTAACTGTTAACAGGCAGTTAATTGGCACTAATTCCCTTCCCGCCTCCAGGAGACGGGACCTGGCGCGGGTCGGCTACCCGCCTCCTGGGAAGATGGCATGGAGGCGGGTTGGGGGCGGGATGGGCACCCGCTCCCAGATTCTGCCATTTCCCGGCAGTCCCGCCTCCATACCCGCCTCCCCAGGGCTGGCAAGATCCCCCCTTGGCTTCAGCGTCCTTAGACTAGAGTTGTGGTGGGGGAGTGGTGGGGAGGAGGGGCACGGGTTGCAGAATAACAATCGGCCGGAGTTCCTGCTCCTGATCTCTATCCGGCGAGACTTGCTGGGAAGTGTGGGCGTTTGATGCCACGCTGGAACATGAGGAGTGAGCACTCATGCGAAAGTACCAGAGTGTGCCCAGCACCTGTGGAACTGGACCCCAACAACCGGCAGCACCTTCTGGAGGAAAGGGAAGTCAAAACGGCAACTCATGACCTAGAATTTGGATAACTGGAAAATCGGAGACATCAGACTGACGCTGCCAGACACCGAGGGGGCGATCCTGCCAGCCCTGGGGAGGCGGGACTGCCGGGAAAATGACAGAATCTGGGGCGGGTGCCCATCCCGCCCCCAACCCGCCTCCATGCCATCTTCCCAGGAGGCGGGTAGCCGACCCGCGCCGGGTCCCGTCTCCTGGAGGCGGGAATGGGGATTACAGCCACTTAACTGCCTGTTAACAGGTAGTTAACAGGCAGTTAAGAGGATTATCCCCATTTTTCCAGCACAGGTGCGGGCTTCCCGACGTCGGCAAACCCCGCCAGGGTCACCGAGGCAAGCAGTGGGTCTGCGGTGGTCGGAGGGGTCCAAAAGTGGGCTGTGGAGGTCAGTGATGGGTGCAAGTGTGGAGAGGTAAGTGTGTGAGGTGAGTGGAAATGTTTACTTACCTTTGTTTCTTCCTGCAGGCTTCAACAGTTGGGGATCCGGAGACTCCCGCATCTCACCGGCAGAGATGACAGATGGTTGCTGCATTCTCCAATGCAACAACCATCTAATTTCTGCTCACAAAAGTGGTTTGATGAGTCTTGAATTCAAGAACTCATCAAACAATAGAGAATGTCAGTGTTTGACAGCTTCACAGAGCTGTCAAACGATGACAATTCATCTGTCAAAAATGAAAAGTCATACGCTGACATTCTCTGTAACCGGCTTCCCCTTAATTGGCCTGCTATGCCCGCTGGGCGGGCTTAACAAGGTCAACCAAGGGAAAATAGCGTGGGTTGGCCACAAGTCGATGGAGGCGGGACTGAAACCCGACAAGCAACAGCCCGCCTCCAACGTGCCCCCATTGGCAAAATCGCCCCCCGAGATGCGGAAGGCTCCATTTTCAACAACAACAAGTTTATATATTGCCTTTAACATAGCAAAATATCCCAAGGCACCCCCAGTTTGGGGGGGTAGGGTAGGGGGATGAGCAGGAGTAGAAGGCGGACTACGGGAAATGGCTGAAGACGCTGTCAGAGGTAGATTTTGAAGGTAAAAGAAAGAAAGACTTGCATTTATATAGCGCCTTTCACGACCAGCAGACGTCTCAAAGCGCTTTACAGCCAATGAACTGTAGTCACTGTTGTAATGTGGGAAACGCAGCAGCCAATTTGCGCACAGCAAGCTCCCACAAACAGCAATGTGATAATGACCAGATCATCTGTTTTAGTTATGTTGGTTGAGGGATAAATATTGGCCCCAGGACACCGGAGAGAACTCCCCTGCTCTTCTTCCAATAGTGGCCGTGGGCTCTTTTACATCCACCTGAGAGGGCAGACGGGGGCCTCGGTTTAACGTCTCATTCGAAAGACGGCACCTCCGACAGTGCGGCGCTCCCTCAGCACTGCGCCGGAGTAGAGATAGATGCAAGAAGATGAAGGAGTTTGGGGAAGAGTTGTAGAGTGTCGGGGAAAGAAAGCTGAAGGTCACCGAGAGTAGAGTGGGGAGAGGGCGGAATAGCACCGGACAAGAGCAGAAGGTTTGGAGGAGATTGCCTAGGTAGGTAGGAAGGAGCGAGGCTGTGTGGAGGGACTGCCTCTCAAACACCAACATTTTTTAGGTCATTGTGGAGGAGATTTTTTCAATTTAAATATCGACGCACTGAGTCAACTAAATATACAGCATAATAAGCGCTGTCACGACAAAGTTTAATTTGCAATCACTCGCACTGTCTCACAAGTTACTCAGGTAAAACAGATGTTTAAATAGTGCGTTGGGACATGCAGTACATCAGATGATTGCGTACTGTGACGGCTTTATTCCTCTGCATCTGTTTCGGTTTTCTAATTGTTAAGCTGCTTTGTGCCTCTGGTGATTCGACACTCAAGCTGAGGGAGATTGGCTGGATTTTTTGAATCTTTGAAGATGGGACTTGGCTGCCACTTGCTCTGGCTTCGTCCCGATTGCTCAGCAAGTGCTGGAGAAGGGACGGGTGGGAAGAATTTGGACAGGACCTTACTGCGGTGGCTGGGTACATCGCATCTACCGCAGGGAAACAGGCCATTCGGCCCACCTGCACTTGCTTAAAATCTGTTACATCTTCTAACTTGTTCCAGTTCTGACGAAAGGTCATCGACCCGAAACGTTGGGCTGGATTTTACCAGCCCTGAGGAGGCGGGTCTGGAGGCGGGACTGCTGGGAAAATCCCTAAAAACCCGCCTCCAATCAATCTTCCCGGGAGTTGGGTCCCCGATTTGCGCAGGGACCCGTCTCCTAGCGGTGGGAAGAGGATTATAGGATAACAGGTAGTTAACAGGCAGTTAAGAGGCTTTTCTCAATTCTTCGTCTGCTGCTGTGGGCTTCCCGACGTCAGGGGAACCCTGCCAGGGTAAGTGAGGCGTGCTGTGGGTCTGTTGTACTGTTGGTGTACAGATGACAGCTGCAGAAGTGGTGTGAAGGATGCAATGGGACACTGGTGAGTATCAGAGCTAAGGAAAAAGTTGTGAAAGTAATTTTTAATGTGGTTAGATGTTTCTGCAGGTGACAAGCTGTGAAGTATTTGGGCTGGATTTTGATACTGGGGCGGGTGGGTCGGGTCAGTCGTGTTATCCACCCGCCTGCAATTGGATGTGGGAGATTGATGCAATTTTCACCTAATTGGGCAATTGAATTCCAGCATGTGGGAACCCATGAACCAATTAGTGGTTTCAGTCTGAAAGTCGCCTCTGATGATGTCATCATTGCAGGTCAGAGACTGCCTGGTCTCAGAGATTGCCTGGCCTTTGCTGTGAGAGGACCTGGTTGCAAAATGAGCAGCATCTCAGAGAGAGAGAGAGAGAGAATTTTTTTGGCAACCAAGTCCTCCCAGGCAGTCTCTGAAGACATTCAATGCAGCAGCATCAGAGGCGACTTTCAGACCTAATACTACTACTACCTTCATCACAATACTACTACTACCTTCATCACATCTCCGTTGTAATAGTGGACCTGCAGCTGATAGTCAGCTATCCACTTGTGCTCCCGCCAGGTTTCACTGGTGTGTTTCACATCAGGCGTGCTTCACGTCGGAAAAGGGTTAAACTAGCTAAAACGTTTCAAAATGGCATTACAGAGCCAATTTAGGGCTTGTTAAGGGCTTTAATGGCCTCTCCCGCCTCTTGGAGGCGGGACGGAGTCGGGAACCCCGCGACCGATTTTGTCAAAATTGCGTGGAGGCGGAATGGAGTCGGGATGGGGTCGGGACCCCCGAATCTGCAACTTCAACCCCCCACACGCCTCCAACCCTGACTCCACGGGTCATTGAAAATCCAGCCCTTTGTGTAGGTTCATCTCATCGGGAGAAGTGACAGATGGCTTCTGCAATCTCAGCTGCAGCTGCAGCTGCCATCTGTTTTATCCTAAGGAGAGAGTCATTGGAGAGTCTGGGTGCAAGGGCTCACCTCACTGCTGTCAAACACTGTCAAACAAGTGTGGTGCAGATGCCTTTAAGAAAACCGGCAGATAAAGCGTCATCAACTGACGTCATTTGACACCGGCTTTCCCTTAATTGGCCGGCAGGCCCGCAGGGCGGCTTAACAAGGCCAGTCAGGGCAAAATAGCGTCTGTTCGTCAGATGGCGCTGGGGGCGGGACTAGAACCCAGAAGGCAGCAGTCCCGCCCCCAACGCGTCTCGGTGAGTAAAATCCAGCCCGTTAACTCTGTTTCTCTCTCCACGGATGCTGCCTGACCTGCTCAGTGTTGCCAGCAATTTCTGTTCTTATTTCAGATTTCCAGCATCCGCAGTATTTTGCTTATGTCTCTGGGTAAAGATGTTTCTCCTGAATTCCTTACTGGATTTATTAGTGTCTATCTTATATTTATGACCCCTAGTCTTGGACTCCTGCCCCCCCCCCCGCCCCCCCCCCCCCACCTAAATGGAAACATCTTCTCTACATTTACCCCATCAACAACAACAACAACTTGTATTTATATAGCGCCTTTAACGTAGTAAAACGTCCCAAGGCGCTGCACAAGAGTGTTATAAGACAAAAGAATTGACACCGAGCCACATAAGGAGAAATTAGGGCAGGTGACCAAAAGCTTGGTCAAAGAGGTCGGTTTTAAGGAGCGTCTTAAAGGAGGAGAGAGAGGCGGAGAGGTTTAGGGAGGGAATTCCAGAGCTTAGGGCCCAGGCGGCTGAAGGCACGGCCGCCAATGGTTGAGCGATGAAATCAGGGATACTCAAGAGGGCAGAATTAGAGGTGCACAGATATCTTGGGGGGTTGTGGGGCTGAAGGAGCTTACAGAGAATAGGAAGGAACAGCACTAATAACGGTCCTTAATAAACCTCCAGACCCACAAAATGTAAAGAAGACAAACCAGCAAGTAAGAAATACAAGGCAAATAGAGCTAGGTCTCACTCCAGAGACTTCAGTACAAAGTCTAGGCCGACACTCTCAGTGCAGTACCGAGGGAGCGCTGCACTGTCGGAGGTGCCGTCTTTCGGATAAGATGTTAAACCGAGGCCCCGCCTGCCCTCTTAGGCGGGTGTAAAAAATCCCACGGCCACTATTTCGACGAAGAGCAGGGGCGTTCTCCTTCAACCGACATCGCCAAAACAGATGATCTGGTCATTATCTCATTGCTGTTTGTGGGAGCTTGCTGTGCGCAAATTGTCTGCCATGTTTCTTACATCACAACAGTGACCACACTTCAAAAGTGCTTCATTGGCTGTAAAGCGCATTGGGACGCCTTGAGGTCGTGAAAGGCGCTATAGAAATGCAAATTCTCTTTGAAGTCTGTCTTTTCTAAGTTGCCTGGGTTTTGAGGACTGCAAGGGCTCGGGCCAGATCTAGACAGTGAGTATCAGCAGGCTATTGGGTGAAGTATTACTCTACCCTAGCACGAGTCATCCACTTCAGGGAGGCAGGGGGTGTGGAGGGAGAAAACTGGGTGGGGGGAAGAGTAGCCACATACACGGAGGGGTTTAAATGGCAAACCTTTTGCATAAAACCTTAAAGTTTTCCAGCTGTGGCTCAGTTGGTAGCACACTCGCCTCTGAGTCAGAAGGTTGTGCGTTCAAGTCTCACTCCAGGGACTTGAGCACATAAAGCTAGGCTGACACTCCAGTGTAGTGCTGAGGGAGCGCTGCACTGTCGGAGGGGCAGTACTCAGGGAGCGCCGCACTGTCGGAGGGGCGGTACTGAGGGAGCGCCGCACTGTCGGAGGGGCAGTACTGAGGGAGGGCCGCACTGTTGGAGGGGCAGTACTGAGGGAGCGCCGCACTGTCGGAGGTGCGGTACTGAGGGAGGGCCGCACTGTCGGAGGGGCGGTACTGAGGGAGCCGCACTGTCAGAGGGGCGGTACTGAGGGAGCGCCGCACTGTCGGAGGGGCAGTACTGAGGGAGCGCCACACTGTCAGAGGGGCAGTACTGAGGGAGCGCCGCACTGTCGGAGGGGCGGTACTGAGGGAGTGCCGCACTGTTGGAGGTGCCGTCTTTCGGATGAGACATTAAACCGAGGCCCCGTCTGCCCTCTCAGGTGGACGTAAAAGATCCCATGGCACTATTTTGAAGAAGAGTAGGCGAGTTATACCTGATGTCCTGGGGCCAATATTTATCCCTCAACCAACATCACTAAAACAGATGATCTGGTCATTAGCACATTGTTGTGTGTGGGAGCTTGCTGTGCGCAAATTGGCTGCCGCGTTTCCCACATTACAACAGTGTCTACACTTTAAAAAGTGCTTCATTGGCTGTGGTCGTGAAAGGCGCTATATAAATGCAAGTCTTTCTTTCTTTTTACGCTTCGTGCTGAATAGCTTTTGAGCCGATGAATGGTGGGTGTTACTCGGGAAACTATTCTTGTCCTTTCTCATCAGTTCTCGCAATCGAAGAAACTGTTGAATAATTTACCACCAAATTGTGCCTGTCGCTTCTTCATCAGCCGAGCTCGATGTCTTTGTTAAATATTACATACCCAGAAGGAAGAGGATTGAAGGTTTTAGTGTGGTTATTCCCACAGATATCCCTACTTTAATTAATAAAAAGAATCTACATTTCACAGGGACTGGCTGCATTAATTACTGGACTTTTCTAGCTTGCGGAACAACTGAATACAAATTGCGGAACTTCTCATTTTTCTCTTTGTTCATTGAGGCGATCCTTCTCTTCTTCCACGTTCCTTCCTCACTCTTTGACGGCTCCCTCATCCGACCCTGGTCCGACCCTCACCTGCAGCTACACAAGCAAGTGAGCTTTCCACCGCTTTGGGTGGGGGGTCAGGAGTGGAAAAGCCCAAGTTATTTATCTCAACGCTGTTTGTCCTGTTGTGCACGTGTGAAGACAGAGGCAGTCTTGGCTGTGACGACGACTGCAGTTGAATAGCAGTCACTATCTAGGACCACAGCAACAACAACTTGTATTTATGCAGCGCCGTTAGCGTAGTAAAACGTCCCAAGGTGCTTCACAGGAGTGTTACAAGACAAAAATAAATTTGACACCGAGCCACATAAGGAGAAATTAGGGCAGGTGATCAAAAGCTTGGTCAAAGAGGTCGGTTTCAAGGAGCGTCTTAAAGGAGGAGAGAGAGGCGGAGAGGTTTAGGGAGGGAATTCCAGAGCTCAGGGCCCAGGCAGCTGAAGGCACGGCCGCCAATGGTGGAGCGATTATAATCAGGGATGCTCAAGAGGGCAGAATTAGAGGAGCGCAGATATCTCGGGGCGGGGGGTTGTGGAGGCTGGAGGAGATTACAGAGATAGGAAGGGGCGAGGCCATGGAGGGACTTGAAAACAAGGATGAGAATTTTGAAATCGAGGCATTCTTCACACTTGAAGAATGGTTTCTTGCTTGAGATACAGGAGGACTACCAGCTCCCCTGGAACCGCACCTTCAGGAGATTGTTATCAAGATGCCATATATGATTACTCTATCTCGGATTTCCCTCCCCCCACCCGTCGACCCCCCGACTTTAGGTTCTTTCCCCATAGCTCCCCTGAAAAAAAAACGAGCACTATCTCCATAACTCCCAATCCCGTTTCTCAACACATGTCAATTGACCCCCAGATCAGCTTCTTCCTTCCTCCCGGCTTGTGAATTTTGTCTTCTCGTCCTGGGCTCAAGGCCCAGGTTAAATCGCTTGTTTACTTTAGCCTTTTATCTGGGACCCTTCTTTCTTGTCTTACTAAATGATGACGGACTTTGCCTCAATAATGAGCAATCCTGACTTTGCTCGCTCCTCGGCAGCATTGCGTCTTTCCGTCTCAAGTCAATTACGGGCCGCAAAGAATATCATTCATATTTTAAAGCCTGGTTAATGGACAATCAATTCCTATCAGCTGGGAATGATATTTAAGTAAATTTAATTCCAGCTGAAATTGATTTGCGCTCAGTCGCATGATCTTTCAAACATAGTAATTACATAACAAATAAAAGACGTCTGCAGGGTGATTGCTCACTGCAGCAGCCTCCGACACTGCAGCAGGGTCACCAGCACTTCAGAGCGAGCGAGTCGCATCGGGACTTCGTTTCTAAAGGAAGTCTCCTGCTCAGGACCAATTTTAAAGAGAGTCTCCTCATCGGGAGCTCTTTTAAAGTGTATTCCATTGGCTGTAAAGCGCCTTCGGACGTCCTGAGATCGTGAAAGGCACGATAGAAACGCAAGTTCTTTTTTCAATGACTTTTGATCTCAACACGCTGAGGATTTAGGGAGGAGCGAGAGTTTGTGCGACAGTCTCTCTCTTAGGCGGTCCCTCGGAACCGAGGATGACTTGCTTCCACACTAAAAATGAGTTCTCAGGTGACTGATGAGTCCAATGTGGGACCTACAGTCTCCGTCACAGGTGGGGCAGACGGTGGTTGAAGGGGCGGGTGGGTGGGGTGCTTGGGTTGACGTGCGCTCCTTCCGCTGTTGCGCTTGGCTTCCGCTTGCTCCCGGCGAAGAGACTCGAGGTGTTCGGCGCCTTCCCGGATGCTTCTCCTCCACTTTGTGCGGTCTTGGGCCAGGGATTCCCAGGTGTCGGTGGGGATGTTGCACTTTTTCAAGGAGGCTTTGAGGGTGTCCTTGAAGCGTTTCCTCTGCCCACCTCTTGCCGTGTCGGAGCTCCGAGTAGAGCGCTTGCTTTGGGAGTCTCGTATCGGGCATGCGGACGATGTGGCCCGTCCATCGGAGCTGATCGAGCGTGGTCAAAGCTTCGATGCTGGCCTGAGCGAGAACACAGACGTTGGTGCGCCTATCCTGCCAATGGATTTGCAGGATCTTGCGGAGGCAGCGTTGGTGGTACCTCTCCAGTGCTTTGAGGTGCCTGCTGTACATGGTCCATGTCTCTGAAGCATACAGGAGGGCGGGTATCACTGCTGCTCTGTAGACCATGAGCTTGGTGCTGGGTTTGAGGTTCTGGTCTTCAAACACTCTCTTCCTCAGGCGACCGAAGGCTACACTGGCACACTGAAGGCGGTGTTGGACTTCGTCATCGACGTCTGCCCTTGTTGACAGTAGGCTCCCGAGGTATGGAAAGTGCATTTCATATCGACAGCGCATTGAAAGATAAGAGAGGGAAGTTGAAAAGAGCAGCAAACTTTGCAGTAGGGAGAGGCGAAGGAGGTTGTGACTGAGAGAGATTAGAGACAGCTAGAGGTGAGAGAGACAGCTCATCAATGATATAACAAGCTCTACCTTGTACACACCAGGAGAGTGAGAGAAGTGCCACAAGAGCCTCCCCAGATACGGGAGCAGCATTCAGCCTTAGGCTTTTTGGAGAGATGAGTTGTTGAGAGGAAAAGATGCATTTGGCATGAACGAGAAAATTGAGCTTTTCTGGAGACAGCTTTGGCAATGGGGGTTCCAATTATAGGTCAGAGCACGTAGTCAAGTCGAGAATGCAAATTGATGAAGAAGGACTAAAGGGTGGAGACATCAAAGGTAAAAGTGGAACTGATTGATGACCCGAATTATTCAACGTTTTGCTGTTCCTGTTTGATACCTGGGCTAAAAGGTTTAAATTATGAGGGCAGGTTGCACAGACTAGGCTTGTATTCCCTCGAGTGTAGAAGATTAAGGGATGATCTCATCGAGGTGTTTAAGATGATTAAAGGATTTGACAGGGTGGATAGAGAGAAACTATTTCCTCTGGTGGGGGGAGTCCAGAACAAGGGGGCAGAACCTTAAAATTAGAGCCAGGCCGTTCAGGGGTGATGTCAGGAAGCACTTCTTCACACAAAGGAGAGTGGAAATCTGGAACTCTCCCCCCCCAAAAAGCTGTTGAGACTGGAGGTCAATTGAAAATGTCAAAACTGAGATTGATAGATTTTTGTTAGGCAAGGGTATTGAGGGTTACGGAACCAAGGCGGGTAGATGGAGTTAAGGTACAGATCAGCCCGTGATCTAATTGAATGGTGGAACAGGCTCGAGGTTCCTGTTCCTACCTTCTTCCTATGCTGCTAATAGCCTGACAACACTCACTGCCCAGGTGCATATATGAGGATTGGCGGCTAGGATGAGGTACCAGACCGGTTCTGGGAACTGTGAATACTTAAGAACATAAGACATAGGAGCAGGAGTAGGTCATTCGGCCCCTCAAGCCTGCTCTGCCATTCAATAAGATCATGGCTGATCTGATCTTGGCCTCAACTCCACTTCCCTGCCCGCTCCTCATAACCCTCGACTCCCTTATCGTTCAAAAATCTGTCCATCTCCACCTTAAATATATTCAATGACTCCGCCTCCACAGCTCTCTGGGGAAGAGAATTCCAAAGATTCACGACCCTCTGAGAGAAGAAATTCCTCCTCATCTCCGTTTTAAATGGGCGACCCCTTATTCTGAAACAATGCCCCCTAGTTCTAGATTCCCCCACGAGGGGAAACATCCTCTCTGAAGCCATTACCTCGGGTGGGGGGGGAAAAAGTCAGCACCTTCAGGAGAGGAGAGCAGATAACTCGGGGAAGTTCAAAAAAAATATTCTGTCGTTCGGGTCTTGCTTGAAACAGACAGTCAAAAATAATTTATTCTGGATAAGTCGTCTGGTTCTGATTATGTTTCTGTGCATACAGCTGACATGATCATTGGGGAGGTAGCTTGGGAGGAGTGAGTGGCCCCAGTAATGAGGGGGAGCTGAATTAGCTCGTGCACAGTGGAAATGAGAAGACCTATGAAACAGTCGAGGTTAATGACTGTATCCACACGGATGTTGATTTCGCTCCCTCGCACTGTCGGTGTCATCAGTTCTGGAGATGTTGCTGTTTTCTGCAGAGGAGTTTGGGTTCAGTGTCATGCTTTTGATCAGCAGAAACTGCTGACCTCGCTTTTTGCCCTTGAGTCCTGCTTCTGCGGTTTGTATTCTGTTTGTGTTCTGGGGTCGGGTTCATCCCGTCTCTACTGCAGGACAGAGTCTTCAGCACCAGAACTACGATTTGCACCCTCAAAGTTACAACTTTCTCCTGCTTTCCTGAGACTTCCATTGTGAGGTGTCAGCCGTGGCTCAGTGGTACGACCCTTGCCTCGGAGTCAGAAGGTTGTGGGTTCAAGTCCCACTCCAGAGCCTTGAGCCCATAATACAGGCTGACACTCCAGTGCAGTACTGAGGGAGCGCCGCACTGTCGGAGGGGCAGTACTGAGGGAGCGCCGCACTGTCGGAGGGGCTGTACTGAGGGAGTGCCACACTGTCGGAGAGGCGGTACTGAGGGAGCGCCGCACTGTCGGAGAGGCGGTACTGAGGGAGCGCCGCACTGTCGGAGAGGCGGTACTGAGGGAGCGCCGCACTGTCGGAGAGGCGGTACTGAGGGAGCGCCGCACTGTCGGAGGGGCAGTACTGAGGGAGCGCCACACTGTCGGAGGGGCAGTACTGAGGGAGCGCCGCACTGTCGGAGGGGCTGTACTGAGGGAGCGCCGCACTGTCGGAGGGGCAGTACTGAGGGAGCGCCGCACTGTCGGAGGGGCATTACTGAGGGAGCGCCGCACTGTCGGAGGGGCAGTACTGAGGGAGCGCCGCACTGTCGGAGGGGCAGTACTGAGGGCGAGCTGCACTGTTGGAGGTGCCGTCTTTCGGATGAGACCTTAAACCGAGGCCCCGTCTGCCCTCTCAGGTGGATGTAAAAGATCCCACGGCCACTATTTCGAAGAAAAGCAGGGGAGTTCTCCCCGGTGTCCTGGGGCCAATATTTATCCCTCAATCAGCATCACTAAAACAGATGATCTGGTCATTATCACATTGCTGTTTGTGGGAGCTTGCTGTGCCCAAATTGGCTGCCGCGTTTCCTGCATTACAACGTCAAAAAGAAAATACTGCAGATGCTGGAAATCTGAAATAAAAACAGAAAATGCTGGAGATACTCAGCAGGTCAGGCAGCATCTGTGAAGAGAGAAACAGAGTTAACGTTTCAGATTGATGTTCTGACGAAAGGTCATCGACCTGAAACGTTAACTCTGTTTCTCTCTTCGCAGATGCTGCCTGACCTGCTGAGTGTCTCCAGCATTTTCTGTTTTTATTGTAAAGTACGTCATTGGCTGTAAAGAGCTTTGGGACGTCCTGAGGTCGTGAAAGGCGCTGTAGCAAGTACTTTCTTTTTTGACTGATCTTAGAGAAGATGAGTCCAGCCCAAGAGTGTCAAAAGTTAATAGCTGACCCATGCATCCAGTCTTGAGAGCTTGCGGCCACATAGTGCCATCAGAAACCATTAAGCCACTGGCAGCACGGAACAAAACTAACTCCCAAGGAAGGTTTTGTACTTTCCAACAGCATTAGCGCCGGGGTCATTTGCTTTAGAGGGTTACTCTGCCGCTTGGTAGCAACAGTGTCTGCACTTTAAAGTCATTCATTGCTTGTTCCCTAGCCACTGACTCCATCCCACACTAAAACCTTCAATCCTCTTCCTTCTGGGTATGTAATATTTAACAAAGACATCGAGCTCGGCTGATGAAGAAGCGACAGGCACAATTTGGTGGTAAATTATTCAACAGTTTCTTCGATTGCGAGAACTGATGAGAAAGGACAAGAAGAGTTTCCCGAGTAACACCCACCATTCATCGGCTCGAAAGCTATTCAGCACGAAGTGTAAAAAGAAATAAAGACTTGCATTTATATAGCGCCTTTCATGACCACAGCCAATGAAACACTTTTGGAGTGTGGTCACTGCCGTAATGTGGGAAACGCGGCAGCTAATTTGCGCACAGCAAGCTCCCACAAACAGCAACGTGATAATGACCAAATCATCTGTTTTAGTGATAAATATTGGCCCCAGGATACCAGGGAGAACTCCCCTACTCTTCTTCGAAATAGTGGCCATGGGATCTTTTACATCCACCTCAGAGGGCAGACTGGGCCTTGGTTTAACGTCTCATCCGAAAGACGGCACCTCCACCAGTGCGCCGCTCCCTCAGTACTGCCCCTCCGACAGTGCGGCGCTCCCTCAGTACTGCCCCACCGACTGTGCGGCGCTCCCTCAGTACTGCCCCTCCAACAGTGCGGCGCTCCCTCAGTACTGCCCCTCCGACAGTGCGGCGCTCCCTCAGTACTGCCCCTCCGACAGTGCGGCGCTCCCTCAGTACTGCCCCTCCGACAGTGCGGCGCTCCCTCAGTACTGCCCCTCCCACAGTGCGGCGCTCCCTCAGTACTGACCCTCCCACAGTGCGGCGCTCCCTCAGTACTGACCCTCCGACAGTGCGGCGCTCCCTCAGTACCACACTGGAGTGTCAGCCTAGCTTTATGTACTACAAGTCCCTGGATTGGGACTTGAACCCACAACCTTCTGACTCAGAGACGAGTGTGCTGCCCACTGAGCCACAGCTGACACTAGGTAGCATTCAACGAAGTTGAAGAAGTAGAGTGGCACCTAGGAGTTGATAAGAGCAAAATAGGAATAGGCTTCAGTTTTGCTTGCATTGAGTTGGGCTAAATTTTGATTCATTCAGGGTACTGCCCAAACAATGAAACTTAAAACAAACTCAGAGGAGTTTCCCCCTAGTGCCCCCCGCATGGCATTTCTGTTCAATCAACCATTAATAAAATACCAAATTGAGACACATAGGGGGTGATTTTGCCAGCCCTGGGGAGGCGGGACTACCGGAAAATGGCAGAATCAGGAGCGGGTACCCATCCTGCCCCCAACCCGCCTCTGTGCCATCTTCCCAGGAGGCGGGTGGCCGACCCGCGCCGGGCCCAGTCTCCTGGAGGCGGGAAAGGGATTACAGCCACTTAACTGCCTGTTAACAGGTAGTTAACAGGCAGTTAAGAGGATTATCCCCATTTTTCCACCAGAGGCGCGGGCTTCCCGACTTTGGATAAACCCCGCCAGGGTCACCGAGGCGAGCAGTGGGTCTGCGGGGGTCGGAGGGGTGCAAAAGTGCGCTGTGGAGGTAAGTGATGGGTGCAAGTGTGGAGAGGTAAGTGTGTGAGGTGAGTGGAAATGTTTACTTACCTTTGTTTCTTCCTGCAGGCTTCAACAGTTGGGATGCGGAGAGTCTCGCATCTCACCGGCAGAGATGACAGATGGTTGCTGCATTCTCCGATGCAACAACCATCTAATTTCTACTCACAAAAAAGGTTTGATGAGTCTTGAATACAAGGACTCATCAAACAACAGAGAATGTCAGTGTTTGACAGCTTCACAGAGCTGTCAAACGATGACAATTCATCTGTCAAAAATTTTTGACAGATGAAACGTCATACGCTGACGTTCTCTGTAACCAGCTTCCCCTTAATTGGCCTGCTAAGCCCGCTGGGCGGGCTTAACAAGGTCAATCAAGGGGAAATAGCGTGGATTGGCCACAAGTCGATGGAGGCGGGACTGAAACCCGACAAGTGGGAGTCCCGCCCCAAAAGCTCCCCATTGACAAAATCCAGCCCTTGTGCGCTGTTTATCTGCACCCAGTAGGAACTGGGTGGAGTGCACCCAGCTGATTTCACCCAGGACCCTGATGGCAGAGAGAGGAGACATTCAGCCCATCCGCTGAGCCCATATTTGAACCCAGGTTCCCAGAGGTGAAAGGTCGCTGCAGCATTTCACCTGTGGGGCTTTCCGTGTCCCTGATACAGTGGCGCACGAGTTATGAGTAGGAAGAAGCCTGATGCAGTGAAAAAGGCCTCTTCTCAGGGTTGGAATGGTGCGCATTTGTCCAGAAAATATAATGTGGAAGCGCAGCCTCGCATCCAGCCTGGTCCGGGATGTGTTTGGCGCTGTCACCATCTGACAGAGTGTGAAAGATGTTGTGTCCTCTACATTAGCACAGTAATATCCCTTTGAAAAATGGAAAATAGGAAAAGAAGCCTTTGCAGCTAGATTAACCTCCCCTGCCCGCTCCCAATTGCCAACACACCCCACATTCATTAACATTTAGCTTGTGTCTTTGATGGATTAGGTGCCACGCCACGGAGCCAGCTTTAAGAACAGCGTCAGTGAAGGATGAAGCCCCCTGTTACAGGAAGAACGCTGGAACTGAAGACACAGAAAGAAAAATATTCCTCACGGCTTTCAGTTCGGATTCATCTCTGCCGCTCCTTGATCTGCAAACTCAAGATTTAATGAAAATTACATAAATTCTGAATTGTGAAGCGCACCCACTATTGAAATCAATGCACTGCTAGCAGAATAAAGGGGTGACGTATAATCTGTATTTTTATGGTAAGCCTTTCCTACGCTTTGATGATTTTTTTTCATTATATTTGCTAACAGAGAATGTTTTTTTTTAATTCTCTATGTAACTCCCTGCTGTCTTTCCATTATTCTGAATGTGACTCTCCCATCTATCGACAATTCTCCAACTCCTCCCATCTATGCATGAGTATCAATGTTACTCCCTCCCGCTATCAGTTATTCACTTTGTAACTTCCACCCATTGACCTATTACTCCCGATGTAGCTCCTCCCCACCCATAAATTATTCCATTAAACAATCCGTTATTCTCTCTATGGGCTGGATTTTCATTGACCCGTGGAGGTGGGTTTGGAGGCGTGTGGGGGGTTAAAATTGCGAAAACTGGCGGGCGGGCACAAGTCCGCCTCCATCCCGCCTCCATGCAATTTTCATTAAATCGTGTCTGCTGGTCCCGACTCCGTCCCGCCTTTAAGAGGCGGGATAGGCTGTTAAGGCCCTTAACAAGCACTAAATTGGCTCTATAATGCCATTTTGAAAGGCCTTTGTGATTTTAACTCTTGTTCTACGTGAAGCACGCCTGTTTTGAACCACGATTGTGAAACCTGGCGGGAGCACATTTGGATATGGATAGTTGACGCTGGCTGGCTGGCTAGCTAGCTATGGGGATGCATATATGGATGGCTATGTGGATGGAGAGGAGACATATCTGGGAGTGGTGGTGTAAAAATATCTGGGAGCAGACTTAGGACTGCTGCTGCTGATTTTGCAGGTCCTCTCACAGCAAAGGCCAGGCAGTCTTTGAAGACCTTCAATGCAGCAGCAATGATGACATCATCAAAGGCGACTTTCAGACTGAAAACACTAATTGGTTCATGGGTTCCCACATGCTGGAACTCAATTGCCCAATTAGGTGAAAATTGCATCAATCTCCCACATCCAATTGCAGTCGGGTGGATAACACGACCCCAACCCGCCCGAGTATCAAAATCCAGCCCGAAAACTCTCTTCCCCGCATCCATCGTTCTCTGTGTCTTCTTCTCTTAGGCAGTCCCTCGGAACCGAGGATGACTTGCTTCCACACTAACAATAAGTTCTCAGGTGACTGATGAGTCCAATGCGGGACCTACAGTCTCTGTCACAGGTGGGGCAGACGGTGGTTGAAGGGCCGGGTGGGTGGGGTGCTTGGGTTGACGGGCGCTCCTTCCGCTGTTTGCGCTTGGCTTCCGCTTGCTCCCGGCGAAGAGACTCGAGGTGTTCGGCGCTTTCCCGGATGCTTCTCCTCCGCTTTGTGCGGTCTTGGGCCAGGGAATTCCCAGGTGCCGGTGGGGATGTTGCACTTTTTGAAGGAGGCTTTGAGGGTGTCTGTGTAACTCCCTCTCATCTGTCTGTTATGCCAACTTGGGGAAGGGTGGTTTAGGCTGAAGCCTCCTCCACAGCTGCAATCCATGCCAACTGGTAATTAGTGGGCACAGATTGCCACTGCTGTGGGCGGGCGGAGAGATTGAGGCAGGCACTTGCGTTTGAGAAGCAACCTTTGTGACACTCACTCACTGATAAGTTGAGAGAATATCGTTACCTTCCCCCCTGCCCCATTTTAGTGTCTCCTCGGAAACAGGCAGGCAACTAACTCTTAGACCATTGTCCCTTTTAAAAAAAAAAAAATTCTGTGTGTTAATGGGTTCTTTTTTGCTTCGTCTGCATGTACCTGTTATTGTGCCTTGATGGATATTTGATTCTGATATCATTGTAGCTGATGGTCCGACTCTGTAATGATAAAGTGATTCACATGAAGCTAAATGTTTCTTTATTTCTCTTTGGCGGCCTTTGGCGGCCTTTGGCGGCCGTGCCGTGAGATTACAAAATGCTACAGTTCAGAGGGACCTGGGGGGTCCTTGTGCATGAAACACAAAAAGTTAGCATGCAGGTACAGCAAGTAATCAAAAAGGCAAATGGAATGTTGGCCTTTATTGCAAGGGGGTTGGAGTATAAAAGCAGGGAAGTCCTGCTACAACTGTACAGGGTGTTGGTGAGACCACACCTGGAGTACTGCGTACAGTTTTGGTCTCCTTATTTAAGGAGGGATATACTTGCATTGGAGGCAGTTCAGGGACAATTCACACGGTTGATTCCTGAGATGAGGGGGTTGACTTATGAGGAAAGGTTGAGCAGGTTGGGCCGATACTCATTGGAATTTAGAAGAATGAGAGGTGATCTTATTGAAACATATAAGATACTGAGGGGGCTCGACAAGGTAGATGCAGAGAGGATGTTTCCCCTCGTGGGGGAATCTAGAACTCGGGTGCATAGTTTCAGAATAAAGAGTCGCCCTTTAGAACTGAGATGAGGAGGAATTTCTTCTCTCAGAGGGTCGTAAATCTGTGGAATTCTCTGCCCCAGAGAGCCGTGGAGGCTGGGTCATTAAATACATTTAAGGTGGAGATAGACAGATTTTTGCAAGATAAGGGAGTGAAGGGTTATGGGGAGCGGGCAGGGAAGTGGCTTTGAGCCCAAGATCAGCCATGATCTTATTGAATGGCGGAGCAGGCTCGAGGGGCCCAGTGGCCTATTCCGGCTCCTATTTCTTATGTTCTGCCTTCTGTTGCCGGGGCCCTGAGCTCTGGAATTCCCTGCCTAAACCTCTCCGCCTCGCTACCTCTCTTTCCTCCTTTAAGACGCTACTTAAAACCGACCTCTGTGACCAAGCTTTTGGTCACCCGCCCTAATTTATCCTTACGTGGCTCGGTGTCAAATTTTTTGTCTGACAACACACCTGTGAAGCACCTTTTGGGACGTTTTACTACGTTAAAGACGCTACATAAATACAAGTTGTTGTTGTTGTTTAAAGGGATGTGTTGTCATTCACTCGTACCTCACGGGCACGTAGCGCCGCGATATTCCCTCGCAGCGCCCCAGGAGGGACGCGGGGCGCTTCCAGTAGCGCCCCTCCTCCCTCTCGGGGCGCTACCTGGGAAAATCGGCCGCGGGGGGGCGCTAACTTTTTCGGGGCGCTAATGGTAGCACCCCAACCCAATTTTTAGCCCTTGGTGTTTAGTGAAGGGGGGGAATTCACCAAGATAATCATAACGTAAGTAAGTGGCTGGTGGCATGGCGAGAAAGTGAAGTAACTGGGAATATTCTCTGAGCAAAAAGGATGGTAGAAGGGAGAGAGGCTGTACCTGAACGAAACAAGTCAAGGAATATTGAGGCAGCTATCAAGAATTATTTCAACAACCAAGATTAGGGGGGCAGGGCAGAGATGTCTATAATCAGTCTCGTCAAGACTGATCAGACTGGAAGGCAATCAAGAAGTGGGAATAGACACAGATATTCAGAGAGGCACAGGAACCAGATACCAGAACAGGCAGACACTGGGGGGTCGGTCAACATAAATAACTGAAGCAATAGAATAAGTTGCTGAAACTGGAGGCTGTTGTAACATTCGAGAACTACAATGCAGTAAGGATATCAGACTGGCTGCCCCAGAGGGCAGTAATGAATACAAGCTACAGACTGTTCAGAACAGAGAGAGTAGACAGGAGACGAGCGCTGTCGGCCGACATATCAGGTAGACGTGTGAAAGGTTAATGAAGCTGGCCTTGTGGGAGGCGGAATCAGCTACACTGGTTCGCTATTCCGAGGACTGGAGGAGATTCACAGAGGAGCCATGAGGTTGATCCCTTGTGTCGGAGGAAGAAGGGAAGACCGGAGAAACCTGGCTTTTCAGCCCTGAAAGCAGGAGACAGGGAGCGGATCTTGAGGTACGGGTAAGGTGAATTACTTCAAACCAAGGGTGAAAACCCTGGAATCATTTAAGAAACAATTGAAGCTGCAAGGAGAGACTGTGAGGTCTTCCTGGCTGGATGGGTCAAGATGGGTGGAATGGCCTTCCTCATCTTGCGATCTGAACTTTGTTTTATCGGTCTTAGACCAGTTCTGATGAAGGGTTGCCACCTGAAATGTTTCAGACTTGCTGTGCGCTTCCAGTATTTTATGCTTTTATTTCATTCCAGCATTTGCATTTGATTTGTGAGAGATTGTGCAGGTGTTTCCCTCCTGAACATCCCCAGGGTTTCCATTGGTACCATCGGACAGGGTCCTCCCTGAAGGTGTACTACAGGAGCTGAGCAACAGCAATTAGAAAAATAGGAGCAGGAGTCGGCCATTCGGCCCTTCGAGCCTGCTCCACCATTCACTATGATCATGGCTGATCCTCTATCTCAATACCATATTCCCGCTCTCTCCCCATACCCCTTGATGCCTTTTGTGTCTAGAAATCTATCTATCTCCTTCTTAAAATATATTCAGTGACTTGGCCTCCACAGCCTTCTGTGGTAGAGAATTCCACAGGTTCACCACCCTCTGAGTGAAGAAATTTCTCCGCATCTCAGTCCTAAATGTCCTACCCTGTATCCTGAGACTGTGTCCCCTCATTCTAGACCCCCCCAGCCAGGGGAAACATCCTCCCTTCATCCAGTCTGTCTAGCCCTGTCAGAATTTTATACGTTTCCACGAGATCCCCTCTCATTCTTCTAAACTCTAGTGAATACAGGCCTAATCGACCCAATCTCTCCTCATATGACAGTCCTGCCATCCCAGGAATCAGTCTGGTGAACCTTCGCTGCACTCCCTCTATGGCAAGTATATCCTTTCTTAGGTAAGGAGACCAAAACTGCACACAGTACTCCAGGTGTGGTCTCACCAAGGCCCTGTATAACTGCAGTAAGACATCCTTGCTCCTGTACTCAAATCCTCTTGCAATGAAGGCCAACATACCATTTGCCTTCCTAACTGCTTGCTGCACCTGCATGTTTGCTTTCAGTGACTGGTGTACAAGGACACCCAGGTCCCTCTGCACATCAACATTTCCCAATCTATCACCATTTAAATAATACTCTGCCTTTCTGTTTTTCCTACCGAAGTGGATAACTTCACATTTATCCACGTTATACTGCATCTGCCGTGTATTTGCCCACTCACTCATTTGTCTAAATCAATTCTTCCAGGAACTTTTAAAGCAAAGCTTGGCACTTGTAGAGTGATGCAACACGCTCATTATTGTATCGCTTATATAAGGCACTTCCTAATTACTCTCATATCATGGGGTTCATGGATATCCGTGCTTGCAATGGAACAGTTTCTCGTTTATTGAAAATCTTCGGTGAAGGGCCATGACCGATAGAACACCATGCCACCAAGGTTCAATAAATTAGGAGACAAGATAACATAAATCGGGAAGTAGTGATTAGTGATACCAAGCATGGCTTTAAAAGTCTGTAGATTGAAGGAGCTCCCTCTACACTGTCCCATCAAACACTTCCAGGGCAGGTACAGCACGGGTTAGATACAGAGTAAAGCTCCCTCTACACTGTCCTGTCAAACACTCCCGGGGCAGGTACAGCACGGGTTAGATACAGAGTAAAGCTCCTCTACACTGTCCCATCAAGCACTCCCAGGGCAGGTACAGCACGGGTTAGATACAGAGTAAAGCTCCCTCTACACTGTCCCATCAAACAGTCCCAGGGCAGGTACAGCACGGGGTTAGATACAGAGTAAAGCTCCCTCTACACTGTCCCCATCAAACACTCCCAGGGCAGGTACAGCACGGGGTTAGATACAGAGTAAAGCTCCCTCTACACTGTCCCATCAAACACTCCCAGGGCAGGTACAGCACGGGTTAGATACAGAGTAAAGCTCCCTCTACACTGTCCCATCAAACACTCCCAGGGCAGGTACAGCACGGGGTTAGATACAGAGTAAAGCTCCCTCTACACTGTCCCATCAAACACTCCCAGGGCAGGTACAGCACGGGTTAGATACAGAGTAAAGCTCCCTCTACACTGTCCCATCAAACACTCCCAGGGCAGGTACAGCACGGTGTTAGATACAGAGTAAAGCTCCCTCTACACTGTCCCATCAAACACTCCCAGGGCAGGTACAACATGAGTATGAATTATTCTCCTTTAATTCATACTTTTTTCAAATTCATTCACGGGATGTGGGCGTCACTGGCAAGGCCAGCATTTATTGCCCATCCCTAGTTGCCCTTGAGAAGGTGGTGGTGAGCCGCCTTCTTGAACCGCTGCAGTCCGTGTGGTGAAGGTGCTCCCACAGTGCTGTTAGGTAGGAAGTTCCAGGAATTTGACCCAGCGATGATGAAGAAACGGTGATATACTTCCAAGTCAGGATGGTGAGTGACTTGGAAGGGAACTTGGAGGTGGTGGTGTCCCCATGCGCCTGCTGCCCTTGTCCTTCTAGGTGGAAGAGGTCGCGGGTTTGGGAGGTGCTGTCAAAATGCTCCCTCCATTACCACTGTGTATATTGCCATTTACCATACCAGCCCTCCTTGGTGCCCTTTTATAATTAAGCGACCGCAATTAGTGCTGATTGGTCCCAAACTACAAGTGATTTTATCTCTTGGACTCAGACCTACGGGTTTAGAATGTCCAAACTCATGTCACAAAGGTCCTCCCAATCAGCCGATTCGTCCGCATCAGTCTCAGGGTGGATGTGAACTCAGCTGTTGAGCTGGAAGGACAGCGAAGCCAGCATGTGATACCACGGATGTGAACATGTGGAGTTGCAGGACACGGGGCAGGCCCCAGACTTCAGGTCCTCGACACTGAGCTGTCTTAAGGGTTCACAACGACCGAAAGAGTCAAAGCCTGACAGAGGTGGCTGGATATAATTTGCCGAGTATACTTAGTCTCAGCTGGGAGCTAATTACTGACACAAAGCTTCTGGGCTCCGGTAATAACTGTCAAAGTTTTACAGCCTCCACATCGCGGAGTCTGATTACACTGTTTAATCGTCACTTTCATACTTTACAGTTCATGTGATATCTTGTGGAGTATGTTCAATTCCCAACGTGAATATCTTTTGACAAAAGAGGGAACCGTTATTTTGCTTGAAATTCTTCTCAATTCAATATTTTTTTTATCTCTGCTCATCAATGAGAAGAACAACAGGGGATGCAGCGAGGTGAAATATTTTTATTTCCTCCCCAGCCCTTAACATCCGTCGACGGCACCGCACCCCTAAAGGTAAGCCGCACATCTACCAGACACACACAGTAACAACTTGTATTTCTCCAGCGCCTTGAATGGACTGAAACGTCCCAAGGCGCTTCACAAGAGCGTTTTTTGGGGTGGCAGGCTGTGACTAGTGGGGTACCGCAGGGATCAGTGCTTGGGCCCCAGCTATTCACAATATATATCAATGATTTGGATGAGGGAACCAAATGTAATATTTCCAAGTTTGCTGACGACACGAAATTAGGTGGGATTGTGAGTTGTGAGGAGGATGCAAAGAGGCTTCAAGGCGATTTAGACAAGTTGAGTGAGTGGGCAAATACATGGCAGATGCAGTATAACATGGATAAATGTGAAGTTATCCACTTCGGTAGGAAAAACAGAAAGGCAGAGTATTATTTAAATGGTGATAGATTGGGAAATGTTGATGTGCAGAGGGACCTGGGTGTCCTTGTACACCAGTCACTGAAAGCAAACATGCAGGTGCAGCAAGCAGTTAGGAAGGCAAATGGTATGTTGGCCTTCATTGCAAGAGGGTTTGAGTACAGGAGCATGGATGTCTTACTACAGTTATACAGGGCCTTGGGGAGACCACACCTGGAGTACTGTGTGCAGTTTTGGTCTCCTTACCTAAGAAAGGATATACTTGCCATAGAGGGAGTGCAGCGAAGGTTCACCAGACTGATTCCTGGGATGGCAGGACTGTCGTATGAGGAGAGATTGGGTCGACTAGGCCTGTATTCACTAGAGTTTAGAAGAATGAGAGGGGATCTCATTGAAACATATAAAATTTTGGCAGGGCAAGACAGACTGGATGCAGGGAGGATGTTTCCCCTGGCTGGGGGGTCTAGAACAAGGGGTCACAGTCTCAGGATACGGGGTAGGACATTTAGGAATGAGATGAGGAGAAATTTCTTCATCCAGAGGGCGGTGAACCTGTGGAATTCTCTACCACAGAAGGCTGTGGAGGCCAAGTCACTGAATATATTTAAGAAGGAGATAGATAGATTTCTAGACACAAAGGCGTATGGGGAGAGAGCGGGAATATGGTATTGAGATAGAGGATCAGCCATGATCATATTGAATGGCGGAGCAGGCTCGAAGGGCCGAATGGCCGACTCCTGCTCCTATTTTTCTACGTTATCAAGACTAAAATTGACACCGAGTGACACAAGGAGATATTGGGACAGGCGACCAAAAGCTTGGTCAAAGAGGTAGCGATCACACACCACCTACAGCAAGAGTGAAACAAGCACAAGATTGTGCAAGGGGTTAAAAACCGTGCCTTCGTTGTTTGCAAGAGGTCGCACCCTGAATTCTGCTGAAGGTCAGTACATCTTAGCAAACAGGAAAGCACAATCCCAGCTTGTACCGCCTGCCCGTGGACGGAATAATAGTGTCACCGACAGCACTGTTTCTAGTATGTCTCCGGGGGGAAGAGCTGGAAAAACAGCCTCTTTAAATGTACAGTTCTCAACTGCTTTACATCCTAGCACTGATGCCAAGGTCAGGGCTGCCATCAGGGCAGGGCTATGATGTAAAAAGCAAGATGATTACGATAACAGATCCACAAAACTGATGTCACCTGAAGCCCCTATCTAAATAACTGGTTATGGACATTTACAACGACAATTTTTGGGAGAAAATGGAATACGTCGGGGGTGATTTTCTCAATGGGGAGCTTTTGGAGGCGGGGCTCCCACTTGTTGGGTTTCAGTCCCGCCTCCATCAACTTCTGGCCAACCCACGCTATTTTCCCTTGATTGACCTCTTTAAGCCCACCCAGCGGGCTTAGCAGGCCAATTAAGGGGAAGCCGGTTACAGAGAACGTCAACGTATGACGTTTCATCTGTCAAAGATTTTTGACAGATGAATTGTCATCGTTTGACAGCTCTGTGAAGCTGTCAAACACTGACATTCTCTGTAGTTTGATGAGGTCTTGAATTCAAGACCTCATCAAACTTCTTTCTTTAGCAGAAATGAGATGGTTGTTGCATTGGAGAATGCAGCGGCCATCTGTCATCTCTACCACGGAGGTGCGAGACTCTCCGCATACACACCGACTGAAGCCTGCAGGAAGAAACAAAGGTAAGTACACTTTTACTAACACTTTGCACTTACCTCAGATACTCACCTCTACACACTTGCACCCATCACTTACCTTCACAGCGCACTTTTGCACCCCCCCCGACCCCCGCAGACCCACTACTCACCTCGCTGAGCCTGGCCGGGTTTCGGAGCCTTTGGGAAGCCCGCACTTGTGAGGGCAAAAAGGGGATAATCCTATTTTCTGCCTGTTAACTACCTGTTAACAGGCAGTTAAGTGGCTGTAATCCCTTCCCGCCTCCAAGGAGACGGGACCTGGCGCGGGTCGGCTACCCACCTCCTGGGAAGATGGCATGGAGGCGGGTTGGGGGCGGGTTGGGCACCCACCCCCAAATTTTGCCATTTTCCCGGCAGTCCCGCCTCCCCAGGGCTGGCAAGATCGCGCCCAGAGAGCTTAACAAAGGAGAAGGAGGAAGTGGGGGGAAAGGTGCTGGATCACACACAGACCTCAGCACTGGAGGTTAAAAGAACTCACTTCAATTTGTAATCAAACGCCCTTGAGCTGTATCCCAGGACTTGTTTACGACAGCCTTGCATGACCAGATACTCTCAGTGAATGATCAATGATTGCCCCCAAACCTTGTCGTCCCTTATCATTGGCCCACCTAACAAACTGAGCCTGAGCCCTTTGAATACCGCAGCCTGGGAAATGAACAAAGAGCAAAAAAAACCTCCTCTGGTGCTGGAAATCTGAAACAAAGACAGAGAGAGGTGGAAACACTCCGCCCGGTCAGGCAGCATTGGTGGAGAGAGAAAGAGAGGCGTCAAAGCTTCAGCCGCGTGACCGTTCGTCAAAAACATTAGCCTCAGTATCGCAACAACTTGCGTTTCTGTAGCGCCTTTAACATAGTAAAACGTCCCAAGGCACTTCACAGGAGCGATTATCAGACAGCATAGGACACTGAGCCTCATGTGATAGTAGGACAGGTGACCAAAAGCTTGGTCAAAGAGGGAGGTTTTAAGGCGGGGGAGGTTTAGGGAGGGAATTCCAGAGCTGAGGGCCCAGGCAGCTGAAGGCACGGCCGCCAATGGTGGAGCGATGGAAATCGATTTGCGATGTTGACAGACAAACACCCAACACATTCATCCTCTGTCCGCTATTTTATCGGTGGCACCAACCCAGTTAAAACGATCAGAACATAAGAACATAAGACATAGGAGCAAGAGTCGGCCATTCAGCCCCTCGAGCCAACTCCGCCATTCAGTAAGATCTGATCTTGGCCTCAACTCCATTTCCCTGCCTGCTCCCCATAACCCTCGACTCCCTTATTGTTCAAAAATCTGTCTATCTCCACCTTAAATACATTCAATGACTCAGCCTCCACAGCTCTCTGGGGAAGAGAATTCCAAAGATTCACGACCCTCTGAGTGAAGAAATTCCTCCTCATTTCCGATTTAAATGGGTGACCCCTTATCCTGAAACTATGCCCCCTAGTTCTAGATTCCCCCACGAGGGGAAACATCCTCTCTGCATCTACCCTGTCAATCCCCCTCAGAATCTTATATGTTTCAATAAGATTCCCTCTCATTCTTCTAAACTCCAATGAGTACAGGCCCAACCTGCTCAACCTTTCTTCATAAGACAACCCTTCATCCCTGGAATTAACCGAGTGAACCTTCTCTGAACTGCCTCCAATGCAAGTATATCCTTCCTTAAATAAGGAGACCAAGACTGTACGCAGTAGTCCAGGTGTGGTCTCACCAACGCCCTGTATAGTTGTAGCAGGACTTCCCTACTTTGATACTCAGGATATCATCTGTGTTAAAATAAGACAAAGGAATGTCACATTAAGCATTCTGCCATTAATATTGGCATTTTTAGGCTTGGCTCTCTTCCTCACATTGGTAACTACTCTTTCACCTCGGCCATCAAAAAAAACACTCGAAATACTCTCCCCGATGTCATTTACACAGTATATTACAAAAGGGATATAGAGGCACTGGCCAAGGTGCAAACAAGATTTACTGGGACGATACCAGAACGGAGAGGTTATAACTTATCAGGAAAGATTGAACAGGCGGGGGCTCTTTACTCTCGAAAAGAGAAGACTGAGGGGTGACCTGATAGAGGCATTTAAGATTATGAAGGGGGTTCGATAGGGTAGACGTAGAGAAGATGTTTCCACTTGTGGGGGAGACCAGAACTAGGGGCCATCAATATAAGATAGTCACTAATAAATCCAATGGGGAATTCAGGAGAAACTTCTTTACCCAGAGAGTGGGGAGAATGTCACAAAATATTACAAAGTATTTCCAGCACAGAAACAGGCCATTCGGCCCAACTGGTCCATGCCGGTGTTTATGCTCCACACGAGCCTCCTCTCACCCCCTCTTCATCTCACCCCATCAACGTATCCTTCTATTCCAATCTGGAACTCGCTACCACAGGGAGTGGTTGAGGCGAATAGCACAGATACATTTAAGGGGAGGTTAGATAAACACACGAGGGAGAAAGGAACAGAAGGATAGGGTGAGATGAAGGAGGGTGGGAAGGAGGTTTGTGTGGAGCATCAACACTAGCACAGACCAGTTGGGCCGAATGGCCATTCTCTGTGCTGTAAATTCTATGCAACTCCTGGGGACCCAGAACAGACGGCAGCAGAACTCTTGACAGTCACTGCCCTCCCGCAGTCAGAGAGCCTCGGCTGTTTATTAACACCCTCTGCTCTCTATTGCCGAGACGGTTTTCAATCTAGCTGGTTAATCTGCTGTTTGACTTGGCGAGGATGAATGGACTTTGCGTGAGTCAAAGCGATCAGTCATTCCTGGTCTATTCAGCCCACCACTGAGCCGTGTGAGACAGAGCGGGAAGGCCAGAGCCTCCAAGCCTGTTCCTTTCAGCTGGCTCCCATTGTCCTTGGCAGCGAGCCCCTTTTAACTGCTCGGTAAGCCGCTCTGACCACTGACTGAACATGTCAGCTATCCCGCTGCGTTGCAAAGGCTGTGCCGTGACAATTAATGACACGGCCTCCCCGGATGGCTCAGTTGGTTAAGTCAGTGAATAATTGTGGCATGCAGACCAGAACATCCCAGCTTGAATTCGCAGTTGGTGCTGAGTTAGCTGAGGGACAGGATTTGGGACACGATAATTGACCCCAGTGCTGAACGGACAATGTAGGGGAGGAATCAACAAAGACTCCTGCTTCTGACCTCTGACCAGTGACTCGACTGGAAAGTGTGGAGGTTAAGGTGTCAGCCTTGGTAGCCCTCTCGCCTCTGAGTCAGAAAGTTGTGGGTTCAAGTCTCACTTCAGAGACTTGAGCACATAATCTAGGCCGACACTCCCAGTGCCAGTACTGAGGGAGCGGCGTACTGTCGGAGGGACAGTGCTGAGGGAGCGCCGCACTGTCGGAGGGGCAGTACTGAGGGAGCGCCGCACTGTCGGAGGGACAGTGCTGAGGGAGCGCCGCACTGTCGGAGGGGCAGTACTGAGGGAGCGCCGCACTGTCGGAGGGGCAGTATTGAGGGAATGCCGCACTGTCGGAGGGGCGGTACTGAGGGAGCGGCGTACTGTCGGAGGGACAGTGCTGAGGGAGCGCCGCACTGTCGGAGGGGCAGTACTGAGGGAGCGCCGCACTGTCGGAGGGACAGTGCTGAGGGAGCGCCGCACTGTCGGAGGGGCAGTACTGAGGGAGCGCCGCACTGTCGGAGGGACAGTGCTGAGGGAGCGCCGCACTGTCGGAGGGGCAGTACTGAGGGAGCGCCGCACTGTCGGAGGGGCAGTATTGAGGGAATGCCGCACTGTCGGAGGGGCGGTACTGAGGGAGCGCTGTACTGTCGGAGGGGCAGTGCTGAGGGAGCGCCGCACTATCGGAGGGGCGGTACTGAGGGAGCGCCGCACTGTCGGAGGGGCAGTACTGAGGGAGCGCCGCACTGTTGGAGGGGCGGTACTGAGACAGCGCCGCACTGTCGGAGGGGCAGTACTGAGGGAGCGCCGCACTGTCGGAGGGGCAGTACTGAGGGACCGCCGCACTGTCGGAGGGGCAGTACTGAGACAGCGCCGCACTGTCGGAGGGGCAGTACTGAGGGAGCGCCGCACTGTCGGAGGGGCGGTACTGAGGGAGCGCCGCACTGTCGGAGGGGCGGTACTGAGGGAGCGCCGCACTGTCGGAGGGGCGGTACTGAGGGAGCGCCGCACTGTCGGAGGGGCAGTACTGAGGGAGCGCCGCACTGTCGGAGGGGCAGTACTGAGGGAGCGCCGCACTGTCGGAGGGGCGGTACTGAGGGAGCGCCGCACTGTCGGAGGGGCGGTACTGAGGGACCGCCGCACTGTCGGAGGGGCAGTACTGAGGGAGCGCCGCACTGTCGGAGGGGCGGTACTGAGGGAGAGCCGCACTGTCGGAGGGGCAGTACTGAGGGAGCGCCGCACTGTCGGAGGGGCAGTACTGAGGGAGCGCCGCACTGTCGGAGGGGCGGTACTGAGGGAGCGCCGCACTGTCGGAGGGGCAGTACTGAGGGAGCGCTGCACTGTCGGAGGGGCGGTACTGAGACAGCGCCGCACTGTCGGAGGGGCAGTACTGAGGGAGCGCCGCACTGTCGGAGGTGCCGTCTTTCAGATGAGCCATTAAACCGAGGCCCCATTTGCCCTCTCGGGCGGATGTAAAAGATCCCATGGCACTATTTGAACGAAGAGCAGGGGAGTCCTAGCCAATATTTATTCCTCAATCAACATCACTCAAACAGATGATCTGGACATTATGACACTGCAGTTTGTGGGAGCTTGCTGTGCACAAATTGGCTGCCACGTTTCCTACATTACAACAATGACCACTCTTCAAAAAGTACTTCATTGGCTGTAAAGCGCTTTGGGACGTCCTGAGGTTGTGAAAGGCGCTGTAGAAATGCAAGTCTTAATTTTTATTCTTATTAAGGTGAGGACAGAATCGTGTCCTTGATGGGAAAATACAAGTAGTTGCCTTTAGAGGCATTGGCCCTCATCCCCCACCCTCTGCATTCCCTGCGGAATCAAACACAGAGGAATTTGAATGATCAGGAGGCGGATATGCAAACACGACAACATGAAAAACAATGGAGCCACAGTCAATGAAACACAGTGACCTCCCAGCCGGAGGTCATCAATTCCCGTCAGCACGAACACGTCAGTAGAACGTTTGACAGGTGATCCCTTGGTGTGGATGAAAAGTCGCCTACTTTACAAAGCGTGACCGCTCAACCAATACAAGGGGAGGCATTAACATGGTGGAGAGAGGACCATGCATTTAAGGATTAATCAGCTCCAACCAGCTCCAGTTTCTTTCCCAAGAGACTCCCGCACAGGCTGTGGACTAAATGAGAAGTGAAATTGCATCCAGCTGCGATTTCATGTGCTAGCGCCACAGCGATTATTCTAATGGCCTGTTAACTCCCAAAATGCTAGTGTGATTGGAGACAAGATTGGGGGCTCTCGGGAACAGACAATGTCACTGAGTAGCTGGGACCACGGGCAGATCATGGGCTTAGGGCCAAGGGCAGATCCTGGGCTTAGGGCCAAGGGCAGATCCTGGGCTTTGGACCAAGGGCAGATCATGGGCTTAGGACCAAGGGCAGATCCTGGGCTTAGGGCCAAGGGCAGATCCTGGGCTTTGGACCAAGGGCAGATCATGGGCTTAGGGCCAAGGGCAGATCCTGGGCTTTGGACCAAGGGCAGATCCTGGGCTTTGGACCAAGGGCAGATCATGGGCTTTGGACCAAGGGCAGATCATGGGCTTAGGGCCAAGGGCAGATCCTGGGCTTAGGGCCAAGGGCAGATCCTGGGCTTAGGGCCAAGGGCAGATCCTGGGCTTTGGACCAAGGGCAGATCATGGGCCTTGGACCAAGGGCAGATCCTGGGCTTTGGACCAAGGGCAGATCATGGGCCTTGGACCAAGGGCAGATCATGGGCCTTGGACCAAGGGCAGACCATGGGCCTAGGACCAAGGGCAGATCATGGGCCTAGGACCAAGGGCAGATTATGGGCTTAGGATCAAGGGCAGATTATGGGCTTAGGATCAAGTGTCGTGCAACTGCAGGCAGATCCAGGGACATAGGAAGGCAGTGCAGTACCGAGGGAGCGCTGCACTGTCGGAGGTGCCATCTTTTAGATGAGACGCTAAACTGAGGCTCCGTCTGCTCTCTCAGGTAAAAGATCCCATGGCACTATTTGAACGAAGAGCAAGGGAGTTCCCTGGACAATATTTATCCCTCAACCAAACACTAAAAACAGATGCTCTGGTCATTATCACATTGCTGTTTGTGGGAGCTTGCTGTGCGCAAACTGGCTGCTGCGTTTCCTACATTACAACAGTGGCTACACTTCAAAAAGTGCTACATTGGCTGTAAAGCGCTTTGGGACGTCCTGAGGTCATGAAAGGTACAATATAGAATCATAGAATGACACAGCACAGAAGGAGGCCATTCGGCCCATCGTGCCTGTTCCGACTTTTTAAAAGAGCAATCCAATTAGTCCCACTACCCCCTGCTTTTTCCCCATAGCCCTGTAAACTTTTTCCCTTCAAGGATTTATCCGTTTCCCTTTTGAAAGTTACGATTGAATTTTTCAGGGAGTGCATTCCAGATCATAATAACATGCTGCGTAAAACTATTTTTTCCTCATGTCGCCTCTGGTTCTCTTGCCAATCAATCACCTTCAATCTGTGTCCCCTGGTTACTGCCCCTTCTGCCACTGGAAACGGTTTCTCCTTATTTTTTGTATTGAAACAGGTCAGAATTATGAACGCCTCTGTCAAATCTCCTCTCAACCTTCTCTAAGGAGAACAACCCCAGCTTCTCCAGCCTCTCCACATAACTGAAGTCCCTCATCCCTGGTACCGTCCCAGTAAATCTCCTCCGCACCCTGTCCAAGGCCATGACATCCTTCCTAAAGTGCGGTGCCCAGAATTGGACACAAGACTCCAGCTGGGGCCAAACCAGTGTTTTATAAAGGTTTAGCAGAACTTATCGAAGCATAGAAGATAGGAGCAGGAGTAGGCCATTCGGCCCCTCGAGCCTGCTCCACCATTTAATGAGATCATGGCTGATCATCCAAACTCAGTACCCTGTCCCTGCTTTCTCCCAATATCCCTTGATCCCTTTAGCCTTAAGAAATATATCTATCTCCTTCCTGAATATATTTAATGAATTGGCCTCAACTGCCTTCTGTGGTAGAGAATTCCACAGGTTCACCACTCTCTGAGTGAAGAAATTCCTCCTCATCTCAGTCCTAAATGGCTTACCCCTTATCCTTAGATTGTGACCCCTGGTTCTGGACTCCCCCGCCATCGGGAACATCCTTCCTGCATCTAGTCTGTCTAGTCCTGTTAGAATTTTATTAGTTTCAATGAGATCCCCTCTCATTCTTCTAAACTCTAGCGAATATAAGCCTAATCGACCCAATCTCTCTTCATACGTCATTCCTGCCATCCCAGGTATCAGTCTGGTGAATCTTCGCTACACTCCCTCCATGGCAAGAACATCCTTCCTCAGATAAGGCGACCAAAACTGCACACAATACTCAAGGTGTGGTCTCACCAAGGCCCTGTACAACTGCAGCAAGACATCCTTGCTCCTGTACTCGAATCCTCTCGCTATGAAGGCCAACATACCATTTGCCTTCTTAACCGCCAATAAAGGTTTAGCATAACTAAATAATTCAGAATAAGGAGATGAGGAGGAATTTCTTCTCTCAGAGCGTGGAGAATCTTTGGAATTCTCTGCCCCAGAGAGCTGTGGAGGCGGAGTCATTGAATATATTCAAGGCGGAGATTGACTGACATTTGAACTACAGGGGAGTCGAGGGTTATGGGGAGAGAGCGGGCGAGTGGTGTTGACGCCAAGATTGGACCAGCCATGATCTTATTGAATGGCGGAGCAGGCTCGAGGGGCCGACTGGCCGACTCCTGCTCCTGTTTCTTATGTTCTTATATTCTTAAACTGCAAAGTCTTTATGTTGAAAAGTGGAACTCTGTGCCAATACCTCAGAGATGCTGCCTTCAATGGCAAAACACAGTGTGAAATCACATTCTCGGTCACCTTCACAAGCTATAAATTCGGCCAAATACCATAACTTTGAAAGCACTAATTTGATTTGTTTCTATTTAGACCCATTATATAAGGACATACCAGAGTCCCACTGGATAAATGCGCGTCCTCTAACCCTTGCTTTACAATCTGTCAGCTAAGAGCACAAATAGCTCTGGGGACTGGCAGTAAAACATCCGCCTGCAAATCCCCCAAGGGTTGAGATCAGTGAGGACGAGCTGCCTGGATCCTGCTTCCCCTCTGCGCATCGGGGAGAATTTACGGAGCAGCATTTCTGAAAGAGAAGCCAGGAAGTCAGGCGTGAAATGTCCCAGCTCGGGATCTTTCAAAGCTGCTGAATAATGAAGGGCAGAGAGAAGGGACAGGTGGAGGAGGCAGTTTGTGGCTGTGTGGCGTGAATTATGATAAAAAGGCTCATCTTCTCGCCGGCTAAATATTTCATTTGCTATCGCTGTAATGTTTAAACTCACTGTAATGTTTAAACTCACTGTAATGTTTAAACTCACTGTAATGTTTAAACTCGCTGTAATGTTTAAACTCACTGTAATGTTTAAACTCGCTGTAATGTTTAAACTCACTGTAATGTTTAAACTCACTGTAATGTTTAAACTCACTGTAATGTTTAAACTCGCTGTAATGTTTAAACTCACTGTAATGTTTAAACTCGCTGTAATGTTTAAACTCACTGTAATGTTTAAACTCACTGTAATGTTTAAACTCACTGTAATGTTTAAACTCGCTGTAATGTTTAAACTCACTGTAATGTTTAAACTCGCTGTAATGTTTAAACTCACTGTAATGTTTAAACTCACTGTAATGTTTAAACTCGCTGTAATGTTTAAACTCGCTGTAATGTTTAAACTCGCTGTAATGTTTAAACTCGCTGTAATGTTTAAACTCACTGTAATGTTTAAACTCACTGTAATGTTTAAACTCGCTGTAATGTTTAAACTCACTGTAATGTTTAAACTCACTGTAATGTTTAAACTCGCTGTAATGTTTAAACTCGCTGTAATGTTTAAACTCGCTGTAATGTTTAAACTCACTGTAATGTTTAAACTCGCTGTAATGTTTAAACTCGCTGTAATGTTTAAACTCGCTGTAATGTTTAAACTCACTGTAATGTTTAAACTCGCTGTAATGTTTAAACTCACTGTAATGTTTAAACTCACTGTAATGTTTAAACTCGCTGTAATGTTTAAACTCACTGTTCTGACCGACAGTCTTAATTTTTTGTGTCAATCGTTCTTTATAGTAATATTTCAAGTCACACGCACCATCCTGACTTGGAAATATATCGGCCGTTCCTTCATCGTCGCTGGGTCAAAATCCTGGAACTCCCTCCCTAACAGCACTGTGGGAGCAGCTTCACCACACGGACTGCAGCGGTTCAAGAAGGCGGCTCACCACCACCTTCTCAAGGGCAACTAGGGATGGGCAATAAATGTCAGCGACGCCCACATCCCAGGCACTAATAAAAAAAAATGAACAGGGTCTTGGATTGTGAGACTCCCACTCTAAGTGACCAGATAATCTTGTTTTATTGATGTTGTTTGAGGGATAACTACTGTCCAGGACACCGGGGAGAAATCTACTGCACTTCTTTGCATAGTGCCACGGGATCTCTGATGTCCAGCCGCACATTGATGTAGCCTAGATGTTCAAAGACACAGATGTTGCACAGCTCTGGCTGGGCCACTGGGCTCCACAGCCAGCTGCTGCAGCTCCGACGGCACCATGAGGTTGGCTGGCCTTCCTCCACGGTCTTGCTCCTCTCCCTGGTGTTGTGCGCTGTCTTGTCCTGCAGCGAGAGCGGCCGGGAGCTGGTGAGTGTCTCCTACACAGCAGGAGTGCGGATGTGAGGGAAAACACGACGCAAGCAGGCTGGGGAGGGGTTGGACGGCCAGCGAGCCTTTGGAATACCAAGCTGGGGGAAGGAGTCCCAAGAGATGTTGCTCATTCTGCAATGTCTACCAAGTGAGGAGAGAATTGCTGCTAGTGGCTGCTGAGAAAGGGGGCAAGGAAGAGGGAAGCGTGTCTGTGGAATTTCAATGCAAAATGAATTGAAAAGCGAGCCCTTATACTGGAAGGTGAAGTAGAAAGAAAGAAAGACTTGCATTTATATAGCGCCTTTCACGACCACTGGACGTCTCAAAGCGCTTTACAACCAATGAAGCACTTATTGAAGTGGAGTCACTGTTGTAATGTGGGAAACGCAGCAGCCAATTTGTGCGCAGCAAGATCCCACAAACAGCAATGTGATAATGACCAGATCATCTGTTTTTGTTTTGTGGATTGAGGGATAAATATTCGCCACGACACCAGGGATAACTCCCCCCTGCTCTACTTCGAAATAGTGCCTTGGGATCTTTTACGTCAGACGGGGCTTCGGTTTAATGTCTCATCCGAAAGACGGCACCGCCGACAGTTCGGCGCTCCCTCAGTACCGCCCCTCCGACAGTGCGGCGCTCCCTCAGTACTGCCCCTCCAACAGTGCGGCGCTCCCTCAGTACTGCCCCTCCGACAGTGCGGCGCTCCCTCAGTACCGCCCCTCCGACAGTGCGGCTCCCTCAGTACTGCCCCTCCGACAGTGCGGCGCTCCCTCAGTACTGCCCCTCCGACAGTGCGGCGCTCCCTCAGTACTGCCCCTCCGACAGTGCGGCGCTCCCTCAGTACTGCCCCTCAGACAGTGCGGCTCTCCCTCAGTACTGCCCCTCCGACAGTGCGCCGCTCCCTCAGCACCGCCCCTCCGACAGTGCGGCGCTCCCTCAGTACCGCCCCTCCGACAGTGCGGCGCTCCCTCAGTACCGCCCCTCCGACAGTGCGGCGCTCCCTCAGTACCGCCACTCCGACAGTGCGGCGCTCCCTCAGTACCTGCCCCTCCGACAGTGCGGCGCTCCCTCAGTACCGTCCCTCCGACAGTGCGGCGCTCCCTCAGTACTGCCACTCCGACAGTGCGGCGCTCCCTCAGTACTGCTCCTCCGACAGTGCGGCGCTCCCTCAGTACTGCCCCTCCGACAGTGCGGCGCTCCCTCAGTACTGCCTCTCCGACAGTGCGGCGCTCCCTCAGTACTGCCCCTCCGACAGTGCGGCGCTCCCTCAGTACTGCCCCTCCAACAGTGCGGCCCTCCCTCAGTACCGCCCCTCCGATAGTGCGGCGCTCCCTCAGTACTGCCCCTCCGACAGTGCGGCCCTCCCTCAGTACCGCCCCTCCGATAGTGCGGCGCTCCCTCAGTACTGCCCCTCCGACAGTGCAGTACTCCCTCAGCACTGCCCTGGAGTGTCAGCCTAGCTTTATGTGCTCAAGTCCCTGGAGCGGGACTTGAACCCACAACCTTCTGACTCAGGCGAGTGTGCTACCCACTGAGCCACAGCCGACACTACATAAGAACATAAGAAATAGAGCAGGAGTAGACCAATCGGCCCCTCGCGCCTGCTCCGCCATTCAATAAGATCATGGCTGATCTGATCCAACCTCAACTCTAAAGAACACAAGAAGTAGGAGCAGGACCAGGCCACTCGGCCCCTGGGCCCGCTCCGCCACCCACAGGGCCTTGACCGATCCGAACTCAAACTCATGTCCAATTTCCAGCCCGCTCCCCGTAACCCCTGATTCCCTTTACTTCTAGGAAACGGTCTATTTCTGTTTTAAATTTATTTAATGAAGTAGCTTCCACAGCTTCCTGGGGCAGCAAATTCCACAGACCCACTACCCTCTGAGTGAAAAAGTTTCTTCTCATCTCAGTTTTGAAAGAGGAGCCCCTTATTCTAAGATTATGTCCCCTAGTTCTAGTTTCACCCATCATTGGGAACATCCTCACCGCGTCCACCCGATCAAGCCCCTTCACAATCTTATATGTTTCAATAAGATCGCCTCTCATTCTTCTGAACTCCAATGAGTAGAGTCCCAATCTACTCAACCTCTCCTCGTATGTCCACCCCCTCATCCCCGGAATTAACCGAGTGAACCTTCTTTGTACTGCCTCGAGAGCAAGTATGTCTTTTCTTAAGTATGGACACCAAAACTGTATGCAGTACTCCAGGTGCGGTCTCACCAATACCCTATACAACTGCAGCAATACCTCCCTGTTTTTATATTCTATCCCCGCAATAAGCCTTTGTTTGACCCACCATGAAATTGCGCTGCCAAAGTGGGCAGGTTTCCCCGTTGTGTTGGCCAATCAGGTGGGAAAGCCGCCCGTCAGATTACAATGAGGCCCGGGAGTTAAAATCCCCCAAGCCTGTTGCTTCTGCGGCAGGTGGGGTTTCTCACTCACCCCACCCATAACCCGCCCACCATTAAAACCAAGCCCTGTGGTGTAGTCCAGCAGAGCTGAGTGGTCCTGATGGCAGAGGAGTCCAGGGATCTGGGAAAGCAAATTGGAACGTAGGAGCAGGAGGAGGCCATTCAGCCCCTCGAGTCTGTCCCACCATTCAATTGGTTCAAGAGAGATTTGCCTCTTAACTCCATCTACCCGCCTTGGTTCCGTAACCCTTAATACCCTCGCCCAACAAAAATCTATCCATCTCAGTTTTGAAATTTTCAATTGACCCCCAGCCCCAACAGCTTTTTGGGGGAGAGAGTTCCAGATTTCCACTCCCCTTTGTGTGAAGAAGTGCTTCCCGACATCACCCCTGAACGGCCTGCCTCTAATTTTAAGGTTATGCCCGCTTGTTCTGGACATAAAGGGGGCGATTTTGTCAATGGGGGCGAGTTGGAGGCGGGACTGCTGCTTGTCGGGTTTCAGTCCCGCCTCCATCGAGTTGTGGCCAACCCACGCTATTTTCCCTTGATTGACCTTGTTAAGCCCGCTGGGCGGGCTTAGCAGGCCGATTAAGGGAAAGCTGGTTGCCGAGCACGTCAATGTATGACGTGTCATCTGTCAAAAAATTTTGACAGATGAATTGTCATCGTTTGACAGCTCTGTGAAGCTGCCAAACAGTGACAATCTCTGCAGTTTGATGAGGTCTTGCAAACAAGACCTCATCAACCTTTCTTTTGCAGAATTGAGATGTTTGTTGCATCTGAGAATGCAACGGCCATCTCTCATCTGCAACACGGAGGAGCGAGACTCCCCGCATACAAACCGACTGAAGCCTTCAGGAAGAAACAAAGGTAAGTACACTTTTAAAAACACTTTGCACTTACCTCAGATACTCACCTCTCCACTCTTGCACCCATCACTTACCTTCACAGCGCACTTTTGCACCCTCCCGACCCCCGCAGACCCACTACTCACCTCGCTGACCTGACCTGACCTTCGGGAAGCCCGCACTTGTGAGGGCAAAAAGGGGATAATCCTATTTTCTGTCTGTTCACTACCTGTTAACAGGCAGTTAATAGGCTTTAATCCCTTCCCGCCTCCAAGGAGACGGGACCCGGCGCGGGGCAGCTACCCGCCTCCTGGGAAGATGGCACGGAGGCGGGTTTGCCACCCGCCCCCAAATTCTGCCATTTTCCTGGCAGTCCCGCCTCCGTACCTGCCTCCCCAGGGCTGAGAAAACCGCCCCCGAAGGGCACGATGTTATAATTGAACCAAAATGATACGTTTCGAAGAGCCGACCTTCAACTGTTGAAAAGGCACGGTTTTTACAAACGAGACGAGTTGCACTTTACACCGCCTGAGGGTGCGTTGAGTGCCACTTTTACCCGTTCCCAAGACACAGAGAAATGAAGGAGCTCGAGAGGTTAATTCCCACTGCGGATGTTTTGTTGACTCAGTTTATTCTGATCGGGAATCCTCCTCCTCCAGATAAGCTTGACTTGGCTGTTTGCCCAGCTCTTCGATCCGTATCAACATGTTGGTTCAATTACTACATCGTACACTTTATGTTCAGTGCTGCAGGCTAGTACACTTCCAACCCAGAGACACGCTATTGCGCCAGCGTAGCATTGGCCAAGGAGATATGGGGGTGGGGGAAGTGATGGGGGGGGGGGCGACAAACATGTTATCATTTGACTGTATAGGGGTCATTCACGACAACATCACACCAAGCGCAAGGTTTTATGAGCAAGGTTTTATTATCTCGGTTGAACCTTCAAGCCCAGTTGCCCTTCATCAAACTCACGGAAGAGCCTGATCCAACACACATGCAGCTCTTCTCTGAGCCACGCTGTACCCTTATGACAAGAGTTGGAACGGAAACAGCTCACAGCAGGTCAGAGGTCGCTGGGGGATCATTTGGACTTTGGCCAGTCGTGTAAAACGGGCAATGTCGGCTCGGCTCTGCCCCCACCACCCGCCCCGGTTAAATACTTCTCCCGATTTCCGTTTACCTTAAACAAATACTCATGTTCACACATTCGCACACAGGCACATTAATAAACAAATACCCAAACACAGACAGATATACAAAAATAGACACACGTTAATAAACACACACAAATACAGACACACACAAACACAGACACACACAGACACAAATATAGACACACACTAAAACACACACACAAACACAGACACACACTAATAAACACACACACAAATACAGACACACACTAATAAACACACACACAAATACAGACACACACTAATAAACACATACACACAAATACAGACACACACTAATAAACACACACACAAATACAGACACACACTAATAAACACACACACACAAATACAGACACACACTAATAAACACACACACAAATACAGACACACACTAATAAACACACACACACAAATACAGACACACACTAATAAACACACACACACAAATACAGACACACACTAATAAACACATACACACAAATACAGACACACACTAATAAACACACACACAAATACAGACACACACTAATAAACACACACACAAATACAGACACACACTAATAAACACACACACACAAATACAGACACACACTAATAAACACACACACAAATACAGACACACACTAATAAACACACACACACAAATACAGACACACACTAATAAACACATACACACAAACACAGACACACACTAATAAACACACACACACAAATACAGACACACACTAATAAACACACACACACAAATACAGACACACACTAATAAACACACACACACAAATACAGACACACACTAATAAACACATACACACAAATACAGACACACACTAATAAACACACACACACAAATACAGACACACACTAATAAACACATACACAAATACAGACACACACTAATAAACACAAACACACAAATACAGACACACACTAATAAACACAACCACACACTCAAATACAGACACACACTAATAAACACAAACACACAAATACAGACACACACTAATAAACACACACACAAATACAGACACACACTAATAAACACAAACACACACACAAATACAGACACACACTAATAAACACACACACACAAATACAGACACACACTAATAAACACAAACACACACTCAAATACAGACACACACTAATAAACACACACACACAAATACAGACACACACTAATAAACACAAACACACACACAAATACAGACACACACTAATAAACACACACACACAAATACAGACACACACTAATAAACACACACACACAAATACAGACACACACTAATAAACACACACACACAAATACAGACACACACTAATAAACACACACACACAAATACAGACACACACTAACAAACACACACACACAAATACAGACACACACTAATAAACACACACACACAAATACAGACACACACTAATAAACACACACACACAAATACAGACACACACTAATAAACACAAACACCCACACAAATACAGACACACACTAATAAACACAAACACCCACACAAATACAGACACACACTAATAAACACATACACACAAATACAGACACACACTAATAAACACACACACACAAATACAGACACACACTAATAAACACACACACACAAATACAGACACACACTAATAAACACAAACACCACACAAATACAGACACACACTAATAAACACAAACACCCACACAAATACGGACACACACTAATAAACACATACACACAAATACAGACACACACTAATAAACACACACACACAAATACAGACACACACTAATAAACACACACACACAAATACAGACACACACTAATAAACACACACACACAAATACATACACACACTAATAAACACACACACAAATACAGACACACACTAATAAACACACATACACAAATACAGACACACACTAATAAACACACACACAAATACAGACACACACTAATAAACACACACACACAAATACAGACACACACTAATAAACACACACACACAAATACAGACACACACTAATAAACACACACACACAAATACAGACACACACTAATAAACACACACACACAAATACAGACACACACTAATAAACACACACACACAAATACAGACACACACTAATAAACACACACACACAAATTCAGACACACACTAATAAACACACACACACAAATACATACACACACTAATAAACACACACACAAATACAGACACACACTAATAAACACACATACACAAATACAGACACACACTAATAAACACACACACAAATACAGACACACACTAATAAACACACACACACAAATACAGACACACACTAATAAACACACACACACAAATACAGACACACACTAATAAACACACACACACAAATACAGACACACACTAATAAACACACACACAGAAATACAGACACACACTAATAAACACACACACACAAATACAGACACACACTAATAAACACACACACACAAATACAGACACACACTAATAAACACACACACACAAATACAGACACACACTAATAAACACACACACACAAATACAGACACACACTAATAAACACACACACACAAATACAGACACACACTAATAAACACACACACACAAATACAGACACACACTAATAAACACACACACAAATACAGACACACACTAATAAACACACACACACAAATACAGACACACACTAATAAACACACACACACAAATACAGACACACACTAATAAACACACACACACAAATACAGACACACACTAATAAACACATACACACAAATTCAGACACACACTAATAAACACACACACACAAATACAGACACACACTAATAAACACATACACACAAATACAGACACACACTAATAAACACAAACACACAAATACAGACACACACTAATAAACACAAACACACACTCAAATACAGACACACACTAATAAACACAAACACACAAATACAGACACACACTAATAAACACATACACACAAATACAGACACACACTAATAAACACAAACACACACTCAAATACAGACACACACTAATAAACACACACACAAATACAGACACACTAATAAACACACACACACAAATACAGACACACACTAATAAACACAAACACACAAATACAGACACACACTAATAAACACACACACACAAATACAGACACACACTAATAAACACACACACACAAATACAGACACACACTAATAAACACACACACACAAATACAGACACACACTAATAAACACAAACACACAAATACAGACACACACTAATAAACACACACACACAAATACAGACACACACTAATAAACACACACACAAATACAGACACACACTAATAAACACACACACACACAAATACAGACACACACTAATAAACACAAACACACAAATACAGACACACACTAATAAACACACACACACAAATACAGACACACACTAATAAACACATACACACAAATACAGACACACACTAATAAACACACACACACAAATACAGACACACACTAATAAACACACACACACAAATACAGACACACACTAATAAACACACACACACACAAATACAGACACACACTAATAAACACACACACACACACAAATACAGACACACACTAATAAACACACACACACAAATACAGACACACACTAATAAACACACACACACAAATACAGACACACACTAATAAACACACACACACACAAATACAGACACACACTAATAAACACACACACACACAAATACAGACACACACTAATAAACACACACACACACACAAATACAGACACACACTAATAAACACACACACACACAAATACAGACACACACTAATAAACACACACACACACACAAATACAGACACACACTAATAAACACACACACACACAAATACAGACACACACTAATAAACACACACACACACAAATACAGACACACACTAATAAACACACACACACACAAATACAGACACACACTAATAAACACACACACACACACAAATACAGACACACACTAATAAACACACACATATTCATAAATACAGACACACACTAATAAACACACACACACACACAAATACAGACACACACTAATAAACACACACACACACACAAATACAGACACACACTAATAAACACATACACACAAATACAGACACACACTAATAAACACATACACACAAATACACACACACACTAATAAACACACACACACATATTCACAAAGATCGACACACTAATAAACACACACATATTCATAAATACAGACACACACTAATAAACACATACACACAAATACAGACACACACTAATAAACACAAACACACAAATACAGACACACACTAATAAACACAAACACACACACACAAATACAGACACACACTAATAAACACAGACACACAAATACAGACACACACTAATAAACACACACACACAAATACAGACACACACTAATAAACACAAACACACACACACAAATACAGACACACACTAATAAATACAGACACAAATACAGACACACACTAATAAATACAGACACATATTCACAAAGACAGACATACACATCCACAGATATTATTAGTTACTTGGCAGTAGCCCTAATTTTAATGTAATTTCCACAAGCTTTTATTTCCCACATGGAATTACTCCAGCAATGTATTAGCAGGAAACTCAAACAATGAGAGAATTAATTAAGGGGCAGACCTGATTAAACTAAGCCAGGCTGCTGTTTTTTAACATTTTGTTGTGTGTTAAACGTTGTGCTATAAGCCATAGTTGAAGAGGAATCAATAAGTTCTACGCTGTTTGAGTACTAATTAGTCACAGATCTCCCCGATAGCTTCAGTACAGTAGAATCAGCTGGGATTTATATAGCATGGGAGATTTGTTAACAATCAGCGTGAGGCAGTCACTGAGGGAGTTGTTGCACTTGAAAGCTATGTATATTTAAAACAAACTATTTTACTTTATCGGCTTACAGGAACAGCAATAATTATGACATAAAGTCATGTTCCAATCAATTGAAGTCCTAACACGTGAAAGATAGTCAATATGACAAATCCATGCAGCACTGTCGGAGTCTCAATAGGGACACCTGGCTTCTCATGCGTCTGAGAACTGTCTTTTTCACATGACCTCCGTACGGAGGGCACCTTTGAGACTGGGCTGGAGTTGTCCGCTGGCTTTGGTCTTTAAGTCCGACTTAACGGAGAATATGTCTGCTGCCATTTTGATGAGGTTGTAACTTTGATGTGGTGCGGCCTCCTTCGCCCCTATCCTGACAGAGAAGGAAATTCTATTCAGTGTCACCAGCCCCCCATCTTAAAATAAAAAGGCAAGAGATGAACTCACAAACAGAGGAGTCTATTTAGCCCATTGTACCTGTTCCAGCTCCAAGTCCCGTTCGCCCATTACCCCCTGTTGCTCGCTGACCTACATTGGCGTCCGGTCCGGCAACGCCTCGATTTCAAAATTCTCATCCTGGTGTTCAAATCCCTCCATGGCCTCCTCGCCCCCCCGCTCCCCCCTCCCTATCTCTGTAACCTCCTCCAGCCCCACAACCCCTCCTATCTCTGTAACCTCCTCCAGCCCCTACAACCCTCCCTATCTCTGTAACCTCCTCCAGCCCCACAACCCTCCCTATCTCTGTAACCTCCTCCAGCCCCTACAACCCTCCCTATCTCTGTAACCTCCCCCAGCCCTACAACCCTCCCTATCTCTGTAACCTCCTCCAGCCCCACAACCCTCCCTATCTCTGTAACCTCCTCCAGCCCCTACAACCCTCCCTATCTCTGTCACCTCCTCCAGCCCCTACAACCCTCCCTATCTCTGTAACCTCCTCCAGCCCCTACAACCCTCCCTATCCCTGTAACCTCCCCCAGCCCTACAACCCTCCCTATCTCTGTAACCTCCTCCAGCCCCACAACCCTCCCTATCTCTGTAACCTCCTCCAGCCCCTACAACCCTCCCTATCACTGTAACCTCCTCCAGCCCCGACAACCCTCCCTATCTCTGTAACCTCCTCCAGCCCCTACAACCCTCCCTATCTCTGTAACCTCCTCCAGCCCTACAACCCTCCCTATCTCTGTAACCTCCTCCAGCCCTACAACCCTCCCTATCTCTGTAACCTCCTCCAGCCCCTACACCCCTCCCTATCTCTGTAACCTCCTCCAGCCCTACAACCCTCCCTATCTCTGTAACCTCCTCCAGCCCCTACAACCCTCCCTATCTCTGTAACCTCCTCCAGCCCGTACAACCCTCCCTATCTCTGTAACCTCCTCCAGCCCTACAACCCTCCCTATCTCTGTAACCTCCTCCAGCCCCACAACCCCCTCCGAGATCTCTGCGCTCCTCCAATTCTGGCCTCTTGACCATCCCCCGATTTCCATCGCTCCACCATTGGCGGCTGTGCCTTCAGCCGCCTGAGCCCTGAGCTCGGGAATTCCCTCCCCAAATCTCTCCGCCACTCTCTCCTCCTTTAAGATGCTCTTTAAAACCGACCTCTTTGACCAAGCTTTTGGTCGCCTGTCCCAATATCTCCTTATGTGGCTCAAATTTTGTTTGATTAGGCTCCTGTGAGAAGCGCCTTGGGACGTTTTACTACGTTAAAGACGCTGTATAAATACAAGTATTTGTTGTTTTTAAACACTTATTCATGGCCCTTTTAAAAGCTATTATGCATTCTGGTTCCATCACTATTTCTGGTAGGACATTTCATATCCTAACAATTCTCTGCGCCAAAAAAAATCTCCGAACCTTTCCCTTTGTTCTATTGGTGATGATTTTAAATTTATACCCCCTCATTGCCAATTCATAGACCGGTGGAAATTTCACCGCAAACTTTAGCTCATCCAAAACTCTGCCAGTGCCAGAGGCAGCGAACCCGAGTTGGAGTCAGAGCTGTCAGGAGAGGTGGCGGAGGGAGGAAATTTGAGAAGCAGATGAAGAGAAGATTTAGAAAAGGGATAGACTGTAAAAAGCAAGATCAGGGAAGCAGAAAACACAAAAAATAAAAATTTCATTGGAATCACAGAAATAAAACCTGGAGTTTTGAGGGAGCGCTGCACTGTCGGAGGGGCAGTACTGAGGGAGCGCCGCACTGTCGGAGGGGCAGTACTGAGGGAGCGCCGCACTGTCGGAGGGGCAGTACTGAGGGAGCGCCGCACTGTCGGAGGGGCAGTACTGAGGGAGCGCCGCACTGTCGGAGGGGCAGTACTGAGGGAGCGCCGCACTGTCGGAGGGGCGGTACTGAGGGAGCGCCGCACTGTCGGAGGGGCAGTACTGAGGGAGCGCCGCACTGTCAGAGGGGCAGTACTGAGGGAGCGCCGCACTGTCGGAGGGGCAGTACTGAGGGAGCGCCGCACTGTAGGAGGGGCGGTACTGAGGGAGCGCCGCACTGTCGGAGGGGCAGTACTGAGGGAGCGCCGCACTGTCGGAGGGGCAGCACTGAGGGAGCGCCGCACTGTCAGAGGTGCCGTCTTTCGGATGAAACGTTAAACTGAGGCCCCGTCTGCTCTCTCAGGTGGACGTCAAAGATCTCACGGCCACTATTGGAAGAAGAGCAGGGGGAGTTCTCCCCGGTGTCCTGGGGCCAACATTTATCCCTCAATCAACATCACTAAAAGCAGATTATCTGGTCATTATCAGAGTGCTGTTTGTGGGAGCTTGCTGTGCGCAAATTGGCTGCCGTGTTTCCGACATTACAACAGTGACTCCACTTCAAAAGTACTTCTATTGGCTGTAAAGCGCAAGTCGTGAAAGGCGCGACAGAAACACAAGGCTTTCTATTGAAAAGGGTTAAAATCAGACCAAGGCAGACAGGTGCGATTTCTCCATTTGCAGTGTATGAAGGAATCGGCCTTGTCGGAGGCAGGCTCGGCTATTTATCTTGGCGCTGCTCTCGGGGTGTGTGGTAGATCACATTACTGACTTTAGCAACGTCCTTCAACATCTTCCCATGCATGACCACAGGGCAGGAGCTCCAAGACTGCGAAAAAGAAATGCTTCTCACGGACAACTGTGCTAATGGATTCAAGAAGGGCGCCTGCAGCTCGAAGGGCTGCTGTGTTGCAAAAAACAAAAGGCAAAGGTAGCCTGGTCACGGTTGCACAAATCCTGCAGCATCTTGTCGTTTATTGTTGGGGGAGCGCTGTGGCACCGGGCTGTGAAGTGGTGGAGCAAGGTGCAGGGGTTCTCTGCCTGGTGGGTTTGCACACGTCATGGGTGTCGTGAGAGAGTGAGGAGGGAGGCGCTGCCCAGCGGGGATCAAGGGGGTGGAATCGGTCTCGGGCGCGAGCTAACAATGGGCGACGGCGAATCGTCAGCCCGTTTACACCCGGTCTCATTGTCAAAGTGTCAGTCGTGGCTCAGTGGGCAGCACTCTCGCATCTGAATCAGAGGACTCTGGGTTCGAGTCCCACTCCAGGGACTTGAGCACAAAATCTAGGCCGACACTCCCAGTGCAGTGCTGAGGGAGCGCCGCACTGTCGGAGGGGCGGTACTGAGGGAGCGCGCACTGTCGGAGGGTCGGTACTGAGGCAGCGCAGCACTGTTGGAGGGGCAGTACTGAGGGAGCGCCGCACTGTCAGAGGGGCGGTACTGAGGGAGCGCCGCACTGTCGGAGGGGCGGTACTGAGGGAGCGCCGCACTGTCGGAGGGGCAGTACTGAGGGAGCGCCGCACTGTCGGAGGGGCAGTACTGAGGGAGCGCATGCACTGTCGAAGGGGCAGTACTGAGGGGGCGCCGCACTGTCGGAGGGGCTGTACTGAGGGAGCGCCGCACTGTCGGAGGGGCAGTACTGAGGGGGCGCCGCACTGTCGGAGGGGCAGTACTGAGGGAGCGCCGCACTGTCGGACGGGCAGTGTTGAGGGAGCGCCGCACTGTCGGAGGGTCAGTACTGAGGGAGCGCCGCACTGTCGGAGGGGCAGTACTGAGGGAGCGCCGCACAGTCGGAGGGGGAGTGCTGAGGGAGCGCCGCACTGTCGGAGGGGCGGTACTGAGGGAGCGCCGCACTGTTGGAGGGACGGTACTGAGGGAGCGCCGCACTGTCGGAGGGGTAGTACTGAGGGAGCGCCGCACTGTCGGAGGGACGGTACTGAGGGAGTGCTGCACTGTCAGAGGGGCAGTACTGAGGGAGCGCCGCACTATCGGAGGGGCGGTACTGAGGGAGCGCCGCACTGTCGGAGGGGCAGTGCTGAGGGAGCGCCGCACTGTCGGAGGGGCAGTACTGAGGGAGCGTCGCACTGTCGGAGGGGCGGTACTGAGGGAGTGCTGCACTGTCAGAGGGGCGGTACTGAGGGAGCGCCGCACTGTCGGAGGGACGGTACTGAGGGAGTGCGGCACTGTCAGAGGGGCAGTACTGAGGGAGCGCCGCACTGTCGGAGGGGCGGTACTGAGGGAGCGCCGCACTGTCGGAGGGGCAGTGCTGAGGGAGCGCCGCACTGTCGGAGGGGCAGTACTGAGGGTGCGCCGCACTGTTGGAGGAGCAGTGCTGAGGGAGCGCCGCACTGTCGGAGGGTCAGTACTGAGGGAGCGCCGCACTGTCGGAGGGGCGGTACTGAGGGAGCGCCGCACTGTCGGAGGGGCAGTACTGAGGGAGCGTCGCACTGTCGGAGGGGCGGTACTGAGGGAGTGCTGCACTGTCAGAGGGGCAGTACTGAGGGAGCGCCGCACTGTCGGAGGGGCGTTACTGAGGGAGCGCCGCACTGTCGGAGGGGCAGTGCTGAGGGAGCGCCGCACTGTCGGAGCGGCAGTACGGAGGGAGCGCCGCACTGTCGGAGGGGCGGTACTGAGGGAGCGCCGCACTGTCGGAGGGGCAGTACTGAGGGAGCGTCGCACTGTCGGAGGGGCGGTACTGAGGGAGCGCCGCACTGTCGGAGGGGCAGTACCGAGGGAGCGCCGCACTGTCGGAGGGGCAGTACTGAGGGAGCGTTGCACTGTCGGAGGGGCAGTACTGAGGGAGAGCTGCACTGTCGGATGCACCGTCTTTCAGATGAGACATTAAACCGAGGCCCCGTCTGCTCTCTCAGGTGGACGTAAAAGATCCCTATTTTGAAGAAGAGCAGTGGAGTTCTCCCCGGTGTCCTGGGCCAATATTTATCCCTCAATCAACATAACAAAAACAGATGATCTGGTCATTATCACATTGCTGTTTGTGGGAGCTTGCTGTGCGCAAAATTGGCTGCCGCGTTTCCCACATTACAACAGTGACTACACTTCAAAAAAAGTACTTCATTGGCTGTAAAGCGCTTTGAGACGTCCGGTGGTCGTGAAAGGCGCTGTAGAAATGCGAGTCTTTCATTTTACTGTTGAAGTCATTATTAGTTATTATGATGGGGCCTAATTAATTGCAAGCATTTGGACCGCACGAGCCTCCGAGCTTTGCGGACGGCCAAAGTTAGATTCGGTTCTTGTTACCTTTGTATTTTCAGCCTTCGTTCCCTTTCTTCCGCCTGCCTCCCCAACGAACTAGCCTCGTAGGATCATTCCGAGAGATCACGGGCCTCTTTGGAGAGGTCCTAAAGCCTGATCGTCTGCACCTTGCCAGCCCAGGGAGTTCGGGCTGAGTTAGAACAGCAGCGAGGCAGTCAGCTCCAACACAAACAATGCTTTTATACGCCGATTAATAAAAAGATTACTCGGCCCACTTCTCACAGGCCGGCAGACCCATTTGTACTCCTTCGATTTTTCCACTTTTCAGAAGAATGGAATCCCCACTTTTCTATTACAGTAATCCTCGGATCCTCCCAGCTGGATCTGACTGGGGCAGTTAGAATCAGGTGCTCGGGTCAATTACTCTTGCTGTGTGTTGAGAGGACGGAAGGATTAGGCCAGAAAGGGCCTGGGAGAGGTTTGAATGAAATTTCCGGGGCAGGTATTACACCGTCTTTTGTCCTAAAGCTGCCCTTTTTACTTTCTCGGTGCTACGGGGAAATCAGCCTTACACACTGCGCACAAAAGGCCACAAACCCTATTAGTGAAGCAGCGTGAGAGCAGCATACCATCAGCTAAATGTGGGCCTTTCTCTGCTAAAGCCAGGTGTTTGAGTAATAATTTTTTTTTATTCGTATACGGGATGTGGGCGTCGCTGGCAAGGCCCGGCATTTATTCCCCATCCCTAGTTGTCCTTGAGAAGGTGGTGGTGAGCCACCTTCATGAACCGCTGCAGTCCGTGTGGTGAAGATGCTCCCACAGTGCTGTTAGGGAGGGAGTTCCAGGATTTTGACCCAGCGACGATGAAGGATCGGCGATATACATCTAAGTCAGGATGGTGTGTGACTTGGAGGGGAACTTGGAGGTGGTGGTGTTCCCATGCGCCTGCTGCCCATGTCCTTCTAGGTGGTAGAGGTCGCGGGTTTGGGAGGTGCTGCCGAAGAAGCCTTGGCGAGTTGCTGCAGTGCATCTTGTAGATGGGACACTCAAGCAGACCATTTCAGGTATTTTAATACTAAATTGTAAGTTGCGCCATTGTTTTCTTATCTACATAACTGATCTGGATGCCGAAACTAATTTGCAGTGAAATAGGGAGAGCACTGGGGACGGAGAATGTAATTAAGATTTGGCAGAAGGACTGGGATCCGTTATGCAAATGAGCAGATGAATGGCAGATTAAATGTAATACTGACAATGCATAGTATTGCATCTTAGGTGTACAACGAAGAGAATAGAATTAATGCAGGGAGATCTTGAAAGGGACCTGGGAGTAACATCAGAATCGCCACATTCAAGATGGTACAAATACGGAAGAGTGATTAAAAAGGATATTGGGCTGGGTGAGTGTGATGTTGGGCTGGGTGAGTGTGATGTTGGGCTGGGTGAGTGTGATGTTGGGCTGGGTGAGTGTGATGTTGGACTGGGTGAGTGTGATGTTGGGCTGGGTGAGTGTGATGTTGGGCTGGGTGAGTGTGATGTTGGGCTGGGTGAGTGTGATGTTGGGCTGGGTGAGTGTGATGTTGGGTGAGTGTGATGTTGGGTGAGTGTGATGTTGGGCTCGGTGAGTGTGATGTTGGGTGAGTGTGGTGTTGGGCTGGGTGAGTGTGATGTTGGGTGAGTGTGATGTTGGGCTGGGTGAGTGTGATGTTGGGTGAGTGTGATGTTGGGCTGGGTGAGTGTGATGTTGGGCTGGGTGAGTGTGATGTTGGGCTGGGTGAGTGTGATGTTGGGCTGGGTGAGTGTGATGTTGGGTGAGTGTGATGTTGCGTGAGTGTGATGTTGGGTGAGTGTGATGTTGGGTGAGTGTGATGTTGGGTGAGTGTGATGTTGGGCTGGGTGAGTGTGATGTTGGGTGAGTGTGATGTTGGGCTGGGTGATGTTGGGTGAGTGTGATGTTGGGTGAGTGTGATGTTGGGCTGGGTTTGGGAGGTGCTGCCGAAGAAGCCTTGGCGAGTTGCTGCAGTGCATCTTGTAGATGGGACACTCAAGCAGACCATTTCAGGTATTTTAATACTAAATTGTAAGTTGCGCCATTGTTTTCTTATCTACATAACTGATCTGGATGCCGAAACTAATTTGCAGTGAAATAGGGAGAGCACTGGGGACGGAGAATGTAATCAAGATTTGGCAGAAGGACTGGGATCCGTTATGCAAATGAGCAGATGAATGGCAGATTAAATGTAATACTGACAATGCATAGTATTGCATCTTAGGTGTACAACGAAGAGAATAGAATTAATGCAGGGAGATCTTGAAAGGGACCTGGCAGTAACAGCAGAATCGCCACATTCAAGATGGTACAAATACGGAAGAGTGATTAAAAAGGATGTTGGGCTGGGTGAGTGTGATGTTGGGCTGGGTGAGTGTGATGTTGGGCTGGGTGAGTGTGATGTTGGGCTGGGTGAGTGTGATGTTGGGCTGAGTGAGTGTGATGTTGGGCTGAGTGAGTGTGATGTTGGGTTGAGTAAGTGTGATGTTGGGTTGGGTGAGTGTGATGTTGGGTGAGTGTGATGTTGGGTGAGTGTGATGTTGGGTGAGTGTGATGTTGGGCTGGGTGAGTGTGATGTTGGGCTGGGTGAGTGTGATGTTGGGCTGGGTGAGTGTGATGTTGGGCTGGGTGAGTGTGATGTTGGGCTGGGTGAGTGTGATGTTGGGCTGGGTGAGTGTGATGTTGGGCTGGGTGAGTGTGATGTTGGGCTGGGTGAGTGTGATGTTGGGCTGGGTGAGTGTGATGTTGGGCTGGGTGAGTGTGATGTTGGGCTGGGTGAGTGTGATGTTGGGCTGGGTGAGTGTGATGTTGGGCTGGGTGAGTGTGATGTTGGGTGAGTGTGATGTTGGGCTGGGTGAGTGTGATGTTGGGCTGGTGAGTGTGATGTTGGGGGTGAGTGTGATGTTGGGCTGGGTGAGTGTGATGTTGGGTTGGGTGAGTGTGATGTTGGGCTGGGTGAGTGTGATGTTGGGCTGGGTGAGTGTGATGTTGGGCTGGGTGAGTGTGATGTTGGGTGAGTGTGATGTTGGGTGAGTGTGATGTTGGGCTCGGTGAGTGTGATGTTGGGCTCGGTGAGTGTGATGTTGGGTGAGTGTGGTGTTGGGCTGGGTGAGTGTGATGTTGGGCTGGGTGAGTGTGATGTTGGGACTGGGTGAGTGTGATGTTGGGCTGGGTGAGTGTGATGTTGGGCTGGGTGAGTGTGATGTTGGGCTGGGTGAGTGTGATGTTGGGTTGGGTGAGTGTGATGTTGGGTGAGTGTGATGTTGGGCTGGGTGAGTGTGATGTTGGGTGAGTGTGATGTTGGGTGAGTGTGATGTTGGGTGAGTGTGATGTTGGACTGGGTGAGTGTGATGTTGGGCTGGGTGAGTGTGATGTTGGGCTGGGTGAGTGTGATGTTGGGCTGGGTGAGTGTGATGTTGGGCTGGGTGAGTGTGATGTTGGGTTGGGTGAGTGTGATGTTGGGTGAGTGTGATGTTGGGTGAGTGTGATGTTGGGTGAGTGTGATGTTGGGCTGGGTGAGTGTGATGTTGGGCTGGGTGAGTGTGATGTTGGGCTGGGTGAGTGTGATGTTGGGCTGGGTGATGTTGGGTGAGTGTGATGTTGGGTGAGTGTGATGTTGGGCTCGGTGAGTGTGATGTTGGGTGAGTGTGGTGTTGGGCTGGGTGAGTGTGATGTTGGGCTGGGTGAGTGTGATGTTGGGCTGGGTGAGTGTGATGTTGGGCTGGGTGAGTGTGATGTTGGACTGGGTGAGTGTGATGTTGGACTGGGTGAGTGTGATGTTGGGCTGGGTGAGTGTGATGTTGGGTGAGTGTGATGTTGGGTTGGGTGAGTGTGATAAAGGGCTGGGTGAGTGTGATGTTGGGCTGGGTGAGTGTGATGTTGGGCTGGGTGAGAGTGATGTTGGGTGAGTGTGATGTTGGGTTGGGTGAGTGTGATAAAGGGCTGGGTGAGTGTGATGTTGGGCTGGGTGAGTGTGATGTTGGGCTGGGTGAGTGTGATGTTGGGCTGGGTGAGTGTGATGTTGGGTGAGTGTGATGTTGTGTTGGCTGAGTGTGATGTTGGGCTGGGTGAGTGTGATGTTGGGTGAGTGTGATGTTGGGTGAGTGTGATGTTGGGTGAGTGTGATGTTGGGTTGGGTGAGTGTGATGTTGGGTGAGTGTGATGTTGGGTGAGTGTGATGTTGGGTGAGTGTGATGTTGGGCTGGGTGAGTGTGATGTTGGGCTGGGTGAGTGTGATGTTGGGCTGGGTGAGGGTGATGTTGGGCTGGGTGAGTGTGATGTTGGACTGGGTGAGTGTGATGTTGGACTGGGTGAGTGTGATGTTGGGTGAGTGTGATGTTGGGTTGGGTGAGTGTGATGTTGGGCTGGGTGAGTGTGATGTTGGGTGAGTGTGATGTTGGGTGAGTGTGATGTTGGGCTGGGTGAGTGTGATGTTGGGTGAGTGTGATGTTGGACTGGGTGAGTGTGATGTTGGGTGAGTGTGATGTTGGGTGAGTGTGATGTTGGGTGAGTGTGATGTTGGGTGAGTGTGATGTTTGACTGGGTGAGTGTGATGTTGGGTGAGTGTGATGTTGGACTGGGTGAGTGTGATGTTGGGTGAGTGTGATGTTGGACTGGGTGAGTGTGATGTTGGGCTCGGTGAGTGTGATGTTGGGTGAGTGTGATGTTGGGTGAGTGTGATGTTGGGCTGGGTGAGTGTGATGTTGGGTGAGTGTGATGTTGGGTGAGTGTGATGTTGGGTTGGGTGAGTGTGATGTTGGGTGAGTGTGATGTTGGGCTGGGTGAGTGTGATGTTGGGTGAGTGTGATGTTGGGTGAGTGTGATGTTGGGTGAGTGTGATGTTGGGTGAGTGTGATGTTGGGTTGGGTGAGTGTGATGTTGGGTGAGTGTGATGTTGGGCTGGGTGAGTGTGATGTTGGGTGAGTGTGATGTTGGGTGAGTGTGATGTTGGGTGAGTGTGATGTTGGGTGAGTGTGATGTTGGGTTGGGTGAGTGTGATGTTGGGTGAGTGTGATGTTGGGTGAGTGTGATGTTGGGTGAGTGTGATGTTGGGCTGGGTGAGTGTGATGTTGGGTGAGTGTGATGTTGGGTGAGTGTGATGTTGGGTGAGTGTGATGTTGGGCTGGGTGAGTGTGATGTTGGGTGAGTGTGATGTTGGGTGAGTGTGATGTTGGGCTGGGTGAGTGTGATGTTGGGCTGGGTGAGTGTGATGTTGGGTGAGTGTGATGTTGGGTGAGTGTGATGTTGGACTGGGTGAGTGTGATGTTGGGTTGGGTGAGTGTGATGTTGGGCTGGGTGAGTGTGATGTTGTGCTGGGTGAGAGTGATGTTGGACTGGGTGAGTGTGATGTTGGGCTGGGTGAGTGTGATGTTGGGTGAGTGTGATGTTGGGCTGGGTGAGTGTGATGTTGGGCTGGGTGAGTGTGATGTTGGGTGAGTGTGATGTTGGGTGAGTGTGATGTTGGGTGAGTGTGATGTTGGGCTGGGTGAGTGTGATGTTGGACTGGGTGAGTGTGATGTTGGGCTGGGTGAGTGTGATGTTGGGCTGGGTGAGTGTGATGTTGGGTGAGTGTGATGTTGGGTGAGTGTGATGTTGGGCTGGGTGAGTGTGATGTTGGGTGAGTGTGATGTTGGACTGGGTGAGTGTGATGTTGGGTGAGTGTGATGTTGGGCTGGGTGAGTGTGATGTTGGGTGAGTGTGATGTTGGACTGGGTGAGTGTGATGTTGGGTGAGTGTGATGTTGGGTGAGTGTGATGTTGGGTGAGTGTGATGTTGGGTGAGTGTGATGTTTGACTGGGTGAGTGTGATGTTGGGTGAGTGTGATGTTGGACTGGGTGAGTGTGATGTTGGGCTCGGTGAGTGTGATGTTGGGTGAGTGTGATGTTGGGTGAGTGTGATGTTGGGCTGGGTGAGTGTGATGTTGGGCTCGGTGAGTGTGATGTTGGGCTGGGTGAGTGTGATGTTGGGTGAGTGTGATGTTGGGCTGGGTGAGTGTGATGTTGGGTGAGTGTGATGTTGGGTGAGTGTGATGTTGGGTGAGTGTGATGTTGGGTGAGTGTGATGTTGGGTTGGGTGAGTGTGATGTTGGGTGAGTGTGATGTTGGGTGAGTGTGATGTTGGGTTGGGTGAGTGTGATGTTGGGTGAGTGTGATGTTGGGTTGGGTGAGTGTGATGTTGGGTGAGTGTGATGTTGGGTGAGTGTGATGTTGGGTGAGTGTGATGTTGGGTGAGTGTGATGTTGGGTTGGGTGAGTGTGATGTTGGGTGAGTGTGATGTTGGGTGAGTGTGATGTTGGGTGAGTGTGATGTTGGGTTGGGTGAGTGTGATGTTGGGTGAGTGTGATGTTGGGTTGGGTGAGTGTGATGTTGGGTGAGTGTGATGTTGGGTGAGTGTGATGTTGGGTTGGGTGAGTGTGATGTTGGGTGAGTGTGATGTTGGGTTGGGTGAGTGTGATGTTGGGTGAGTGTGATGTTGGGTGAGTGTGATGTTGGGTTGGGTGAGTGTGATGTTGGGTGAGTGTGATGTTGGGTGAGTGTGATGTTGGGCTGGGTGAGTGTGATGTTGGGTGAGTGTGATGTTGGGTGAGTGTGATGTTGGGTGAGTGTGATGTTGGGCTGGGTGAGTGTGATGTTGGGCTGGGTGAGTGTGATGTTGGGTGAGTGTGATGTTGGGCTGGGTGAGTGTGATGTTGGGTGAGTGTGATGTTGGGTGAGTGTGATGTTGGGCTGGGTGAGTGTGATGTTGGGTGAGTGTGATGTTGGGTGAGTGTGATGTTGGGTGAGTGTGATGTTGGGCTGGGTGAGTGTGATGTTGGGCTGGGTGAGTGTGATGTTGGGTGAGTGTGATGTTGGGTGAGTGTGATGTTGGGCTGGGTGAGTGTGATGTTGGGCTGGGTGAGTGTGATGTTGGGTGAGTGTGATGTTGGGTGAGTGTGATGTTGGACTGGGTGAGTGTGATGTTGGGTGAGTGTGATGTTGGACTGGGTGAGTGTGATGTTGGGTGAGTGTGATGTTGGGCTGGGTGAGTGTGATGTTGGGTGAGTGTGATGTTGGGCTGGGTGAGTGTGATGTTGGACTGGGTGAGTGTGATGTTGGACTGGGTGAGTGTGATGTTGGGTTGGGTGAGTGTGATGTTGGACTGGGCGAGTGTGATGTTGGACTGGGTGAGTGTGATGTTGGGTTGGGTGAGTGTGATGTTGGGCTGGGTGAGTGTGATGTTGGGTGAGTGTGATGTTGGGCTGGGTGAGTGTGATGTTGGGTTGGGTGAGTGTGATGTTGGGCTGGGTGAGTGTGATGTTGGGTGAGTGTCATGTTGGGCTGGGTGAGTGTGATGTTGGGTTGGGTGAGTGTGATGTTGGGCTGGGTGAGTGTGATGTTGGGTGAGTGTGATGTTGTGTGGGGTGAGTGTGATGTTGGGTGAGTGTGATGTTGGGTGAGTGTGATGTTGGGCTGGGTGAGTGTGATGTTGGGTGAGTGTGATGTTGGACTGGGCGAGTGTGATGTTGGACTGGGTGAGTGTGATGTTGGGTTGGGTGAGTGTGATGTTGGGCTGGGTGAGTGTGATGTTGGGTGAGTGTGATGTTGGGCTGGGTGAGTGTGATGTTGGGTTGGGTGAGTGTGATGTTGGGCTGGGTGAGTGTGATGTTGGGTGAGTGTGATGTTGGGCTGGGTGAGTGTGATGTTGGGTTGGGTGAGTGTGATGTTGGGCTGGGTGAGTGTGATGTTGGGTGAGTGTGATGTTGTGTGGGGTGAGTGTGATGTTGGGTGAGTGTGATGTTGGGTGAGTGTGATGTTGGGTGAGTGTGATGTTGGGCTGGGTGAGTGTGATGTTGGGCTGGGTGAGTGTGATGTTGGGTGAGTGTGATGTTGGTTGAGTGTGATGTTGGGCTGGGTGAGTGTGATGTTGGGTTCGGTGAGTGTCATGTTGGGTGAGTGTGATGTCGGGCTGGGTGAGTGTGATGTCGGGCTGGGTGAGTGTGATGTCGGGCTGGGTGAGTGTGATGTCGGGCTGGGTGAGTGTGATGTCGGGCTGGGTGTGTGTGATGTTGGGCTGGGTGAGTGTGATGTTGGGTTGGGTGAGTGTGATGTTGGGTGAGTGTGATGTTGGGCTGGGTGAGTGTGATGTTGGGCTGGGTGAGTGTGATGTTGGGTGAGTGTGATGTTGGGTGAGTGTGATGTTGGGCTGGGTGAGTGTGATGTTGGGCTGGGTGAGTGTGATGTTGGGTGAGTGTGATGTTGGGCTGGGTGAGTGTGATGTTGGGTGAGTGTGATGTTGGGCTGGGTGAGTGTGATGTTGGGCTGGGTGAGTGTGATGTTGGACTGGGTGAGTGTGATGTTGGGCTGGGTTAGTGTGATGTTGGGCTGGGTGAGTGTGATGTTGGGCTGGGTGAGTGTGATGTTGGGCTGGGTGAGTGTGATGTTGGACTGGGTGAGTGTGATGTTGGACTGGGTGAGTGTGATGTTGGACTGGGTGAGTGTGATGTTGGGCTGGGTGAGTGTGATGTTGGACTGGGTGAGTGTGATCCTGGGCTGGGTGAGTTAGATCCTGCGCTGGTTGAGTTAGATCCTGGGCTGGGTGAGCCTGTTGGGCTGGATTACTCCCCCTGCGCTTCTTCAAAATAGTGCCACGGGATCTTTCACAACCACCTGAGCAGGGCAGTCAGGGCCTCGGTTTAATGTCCCATCTGAAAGATGTCACCTCCGACAGTGTAGCCCACCCTCAGCACTGCACTGGGAGTGTGGGCCGAGATAGTGTCTCAAATCTCTGGAGTGGGACTTGAACCCATGACTTTCTGATGCCAAGGCACACTGAAGCCACACAGAAAGCTAGCATGCAGGTACAGCAATCAATAAGGAAGGCAAATGGCATTTTGGTCTTTCTTGCAAGGTGGTTAGAGTATAAGAGTAAGTAAGTCTTGCTACAATTGTGCAGGGCCTTGGTGAGACCACACCTGGAGTACTTTGCACAGTTTTGGTCTCCTTTTCTGAGGAAGGTTATACTTGCCTTGGAGGCGGTGCAACGAAGGTTCACTAGATTGATTCATGGGATGAGAGGGCTGTCGTATGAAGAGAGATTGTGTAGAATGGGGATTGACAGGGTAGATGCTGAGAGGTTGTTTCCCCTGGCTGGGGAGTCTAGAACCAGGGGTCACAGTCTCAGGATAAGGGGTCGGCCATTTAGGACTGAGATGAGGAGGAATTTCTTCATTCAGAAGGGAGTGAATCTTTGGAATTCTCTGCCCCAGAGGGCTGTCGAGGCTCAGTCGTTGAGTATATTCAATGCTGAGTGACTTAAGAAAACTACTAGGCACTTGGTCTAAGCGTTAAACAAAGCTTTAATCAACTGTTTTTCAACATGGAGATCTAGTTGTGTCCTTCACTGGTTCCTGTTGAGGAATGTCCTAAGCAAGCTGGGCCCATGCCCGAGTATTTATACTCGCCCGAGTATTTATACTCTCCCTGGACAGCGCCACCAGCAGGCCAACCAGTATTACTTCATACATGAATGACAAGATTCATGTCACTGAGATTGATAGATTTTTGGACTCTAGGGGAATCAAGGGAAATGGAGATCGGGTGGGAACGTGGAGTTGAGGTCGATGATCAGCCATGATCTTATTGAATGGCGGAGCAGGCTCGAGGGGCCGTATGGCCGACTCCTGCTCTTATTTCTTCTGTTCTTATGGAGCCATAATAGGGTTCTTGACTCTTTCGTGTCTGTTTTTAACCCTTGGATCATATATTGTGCCGTCTGAAATTTCCAACTTCACGTACCAAGCTGTGATGCCCCTCTCCCAGGTCGAAAAACCTGCCAACAGGCACTGTCCGCTCTTGCATGTGAAAGGGTGGCCACCTACAGCAGGTGACCATGTACAGCAGGCACCTCAAAGCACTGGAGAGGTACCACCAACGCTGCCTCCGCAAGATCCTGCAAATCCATTGGCAGGATCGGCGCACCAACGTCAGTGTTCTCGCTCAGGCCAACATCCCCAGCATCGAAGCTTTGACCACGCTCGATCAGCTCCGATGGACGGGCCACATCGTCCGCATGCCCGATACGAGACTCCCAAAACAAGCACCTGTACTCGGAGCTCCGACACGGCAAGAGAGCCCCAGGTGGGCAGAGGAAACGCTTCAAGGACACCCTCAAAGCCTCCTTGAAAAAGTGCAACATCCCCACCGACACCTGGGAATCCCTGGCCCAAGACCGCACAAAGTGGAGGAGAAGCATCCGGGAAGGCGCCGAACACCTCGAGTCTCTTCGCCGGCAAGCCAAGCGCAAGCAGCGCACGTCAACCCAAGCACCGTCTGCCCCACCTGTGACAGAGACTGTGGGTCCCGCATTGGACTCATCAGTCACCTGAGAACTCATTTTTAATGTGGAAACATAGAAACATAGAAGATAGGAGCAGGCCATTCGGCCCCTCTAGCCTGCTCCACCATTCAATGAGATCATGGCTGATCATCCAAATTCAGAACCCTGTCCCTGCCTTCTCTCCATATCCCTTGATCCCTTTAGCCTTAAGAAATATATCTAACTCCTTCTTGAATATATTTAATGAATTGGCCTCTACTGCCTTGTGTGGTGGAGAATTCCACAGGTTCACCACTCTCTGGGTGAAGAAATTCCTCCTCATTTCTGTCCTAAATGGCTTACCCCTTATCCTTTGACTGTGACCCCTGGTTCTGGACTTCCTGACCATCGGGAACATCCTTCCTGCATCTAGTCTGTCTAGTCCTTTCAGAATTTTATAAGTTTCAATGAGATCCCCTCTCATTCTTCTAAACTCCAGCGAGTATAAGCCCAATCGACCCAATCTCTCCTCATACGTCATTCCTGCCATCCCAGGTATCAGCCTTGTGAATCTTCGCTGAACTCCTTCCATGGCAAGAAAGTCATCCTCGGTTCCGAGGGACTGCCTAAGAGAGAGAGAGAGAGAAGACTCGAGCAAGATAGGGAGGGCTGCTGTCGGCCATGTAGACCTACGCCAGCTGGAGTCAGCTTCTGCAGAAGAGGAAGGGAGCAAATCGCAATGAAATAAGTGAATCCACGAACGCTGAGTGTCAACCAGGTTAAAAGGACAGCCGCGACCTCAAGTAAAATTATCGTTCATTAACTGCAGCCGAGAGAGTGGAGAGCTTAGAACAAAAGGGGCCTAATGGATCAGATAAAAGAGCTGTGTCTAAAACTAGTTACTGTGGTAACCACATGTCTAAGCTGTACGAATAAATAGGCCCTGTGCCTCAGGAGATTTCTGAACAGCAAGAACCTTGAGGAATAATAACAAGCGGGTTGGACTGATCCAGAGTGCTTGGTTTCAGTGCGTGAAAAACTCCTTTTTTTTGCTTCCGGTTTTCGAGGTGGAATCACCGTTTTGTCGGCCTGACCCTTTCTTGTCTTCTGTTGAAGAGGAGGTCGGCAGAGATTTGCCATGTCTGTTGGACAAGCTGACTCCGTCCGAGCCCAGTGGGACTGGAGCGAGCTGCTGGTTGCTGTCCCCCAGGAGGGGTGAGCGGGGGGAACATCCGTCATCGTGTTGGCAGCGAACAGGGAAAGTTATTAGTAAACACATCCATCACGGGGCGACAGACCACCCGAGACTGAGGGTCTTTCTTGCCTCAGAGTCAGAAATTCAGTCACATTTTTGCTCGGAGCAAAGTGATCGGAGAGCAGAGTGGGCATTCTGATTGTGACTCACCTCTCTCTCAACCTCCCCTGAAGGTACTGCCACTTGCTGGGCTACGGGTACTCCACTGTGTCTCATCTAAGGTGCCGTTCTTCATCTGTGAGCCTATACAAAGGAAAGGACCTGCACTCCTACAGCACCTTGCACCACCTCAGGACGTCCCAAAGCACTTCACAGCCAATGAAGTACTTTTAGAAGTCACTGTTGTAATGTGGGAAACGCAGCAGCCAATTTGCGCACAGCAAGCTCCCACAAACAGCACTGAGATGCTGACCAGATCATCTGTTTTAGTGATGTTGGTTGAGGGATAAATATTGGCCCCAGTGCATCGGGGAGAACTCCCCCCTGCTCTTCTTCAAAATAGTGGCCCTGGGATCTTTTACGCCCACCTGAGAGAGCAGACGGGGCCTTGGTTTAACGTCTCATCCGAAAGTCAGCAGCTCCGACAGTGCGGCACTCCCTCAGTACCGCCCCTCCAACAGTGCAGCGCTCCCTCAGCACTGCCCCTCCGACAGTGGAGTGCTCCCTCAGTACCACCCCTCCGACAGTGCGGCGCTCCCTCAGTACCGCCCCTCCGACAGTGCGGCGCTCCCTCAGTACTGCCCCTCCGACAGTGCGGTGCTCCCTCAGTACTGCCCCTCCGACATTGCGGCGCTCCCTCAGTACTGCCCCTCCGACAGTGCGGCGCTCCCTCAGTACCGCCCCTCCGACAGTGCGGCACTCCCTCAGTACTGCCCCTCCTACAGTGCGGCACTCCCTCAGTACTGCCCCTCCGACAGTGCGGCACTCCCTCAGTACTGCCCCTCCGACAGTGCGGCGCTCCCTCAGTACCGCCCCTCCGACAGTGCGGCGCTCCCTCAGTACTGTCCCTCCGACAGTGCGTCGCTCACTCAGTACCGCCCCTCTGACACTGCGGCGCTCCCTCAGTACCGCCCCTCCGACAGTGCGGTGCTCCCTCAGTACCGCCCCTCCGACAGTGCGGCGCTCCCTCAGTACCGCCCCTCCGACAGTGCGCCGCTCCCTCAGTACCGCCCCTCTGACGTGCTCCCTCAGTACGGCCCCTCTGACAGTGCGGCGCTCCCTCAGTACCACCCCTCCGACAGTGCGGCGCTCCCTCAGTACTGCCCCTCCGACAGTGCGGCGCTCCCTCAGTACCGCCCCTCCGACAGTGCGGCGCTCCTTCAGTACTGCCCCACCGACAGTGCGGCGCTCTCTCAGTACCACCCCTCTGACAGTGCGGCGCTCCCTCAGTACTGCCCCTCCGACAGTGCGGCGCTCCCTCAGTACCGCCCCTCCGACAGTGCGGCGCTCCCTCAGTACTGCCCCTCCGACAGTGCGGCGCTCCCTCAGTACTGCCCCTCCGACAGTGCGGCGCTCCCTCAGTACTGCCCCTCCGACAGTGCGGCGCTCCCTCAGTACTGCCCCTCCGACAGTGCGGCGCTCCCTCAGTACTGCCCCTCCGACAGTGCGGCGCTCCCTCAGTACTGCCCCTCCGACAGTGCGGCGCTCCCTCAGTACTCGCCCCTCCGACAGTGCGGCGCTCCCTCAGTACTGCCCCTCCGACAGTGCGGCGCTCCCTCAGTACTGCCCCTCCGACAGTGCAGCACTCGCTCAGTACCGCCCCTCCGTGAGTGCGGCGCTCCCTCAGTACTGCCCCTCTGACAGCGCGGCGCTCCCTCAGTACTGCCCCTCTGACAGCGCGGCGCTCCCTCAGTGCTGCACTGGGAGAGTCAGCCTAGACTTTGTGCACAAGTCCATATACAGTACAGTGCATGTCTCTGTGACGCACCGCTGAGCATGAACCTGTCCTGAATCAACATTCACACATGCACTTTCCAGATTGGGTCACTGGATAAACATCTCAGGTCTTCTGCCTCGTTTAAAACCTGCTAACAAAGTATCAGGAATGTTGATTTTGAAATGTGCAATTCCTGAAAAGGTAATTTGCTTTGTGGAAACGGAACCGTATGCACTGGAGTCTATTTGAACACGGCCTCCAGCCTCTAAGGGCTGGATTTTGCCAATGGGGAACTTTTGGAGGCGGGACTGCCACTTGTCGGGTTTTAGTCCCGCCTCCATCAACTTCTGGCCAACCCACGCTATTTTCCCTTGATTGACCTTGTTAAGCCCGCCCAGCGGGCATAGCAGGCCAATTAAGGGGAAGCCGGTTGCAGAGAATGTCAGCGTATGACGTTTCATCTGTCAAAGATTTTTGACAGATGAATTGTCATCATTTGACAGCTCTGTGAAGCTGTCAAACACTGACATTCTCTGTAGTTTGATGAGTTCTTGAATTCAAGACCTCATCAAACATCTTTCTTTTGTAGAAATTAGATGGTTGTTGCATTGGAGAATGCAACAGCCATCTGTCATCTCTACCACGGAGGTGCGAGACTCTCCGCATACCCACCGACTGAAGCCTGCAGGAAGAAACAAAGGTAAGTAAAATTTTTCTTTCACTTTCCACTTACCTCAGATACTCACCTCTCCACACTTGCACCCATCACTCACCTTCACAGCGCACTTTTGCACCCCCCTCCGATCCCCGCAGACCCATTGCTCGCCTCGGTGACCCTGGTGGGGTTCACAGCCTTCGGGAAGCCCGCACTTGTGAGGGTAAAATGGGGATAATCCTCTTCTCTGCCTGTTAACTACCTCTTAACAGGCAGTTAAGTGGCTGTAATCCCCTTCCCGCCTGCCAAGGAGACGGGACCCGGCGCGGGTCGGCTACCCGCCTCCTGGGAAGATGGCACGGAGTTGACAGATGGCTGCCGCATTCTCCAATGCAACAAGCATCTAATTTCTGCAAAAGAAAGAGGTTTGATGAGTCTTGAATTCAAGAACTCATCAAACTACAGAGAATGTCAGTGTTTGACAGCTTCACAGAGCTGTCAAACGATGACAATTCATCTGTCAAAAATCTTTGACAGATGAAACGTCATACGCTGACGTTCTCAGTAACCGGCTTCCCCTTACTTGGGAAGATGGCACGGAGGCGGGTTGGGCACCCGCCCCCAGATTCCGCCATTTTCCCGGCAGTCCTGCCTCCATACCCGCCTCCCCAGGGCTGGCAAGATCGCGCCCTAAATTCCTAATCCCACCCGGCCGGCCAGGCTGGGAGTCTGGCCGGGAATTACCATGTGCTAATTTAAACGTTAACCCAGATTTTGGATCAGCAGTGGGGGACTAATTGGAGAGCTCTTTCAAAGACACGATGAGCGGAATGGCCTCCTTCTGTGCTGTAAGATACTTATGATCCCCAGCCCGACCATCCCTCACTTTGATGAGTGCAATATTAACCCCACCCCAAAATAACAACAACAACTTGTATTTATATAGCGCCTTTAACGTAGTAAAACGTCCCAAGGCGCTGCACAGGAGTATTTTAAGACAAAATATTTGACACCGATCCACATAATGATAAATTAGGGCAGGTGACCAAAAGCTTGGTCAAAGAGGCAGGTTTTAAGGAGCGTCTTAAAGGAGGAAAGAGAGGTAGCGAGACGGAGAGGTTTAGGCAGGGAATTCCAGAGCTTAGGGCCCAGGCAACAGAAGGCACGGCCACCACTGGTGGAGCGATTATAATCAGGGATCCTCAAGAGGACAGAATTAGAGGAGCGCAGAGATCTCGGGGGGTTGTGGGGCTGAAGGAGATTACAGAGATAGGGAGGGGGCGAGGGCCATGGAGGGATTTGAAAACAAGGATGAGAATTTTGAAATCGAGGCGTTGCTTAACCGGGAACCAATGTAGGTCAGCGAGCACAGGGGGTGATGGGCGAACGGGACTCGGTGCGAGTTAGGACACGGGCAGCCGAGTTTGGGATGACCTCAAGTTTACGGAGGGTGGAATGTGGGAGGCCGGCCAGGAGTACGTTGGAATAGTCAAGTCTGGAGGTAACAAAGGCATGGATGAGGGTTTCAGCAGCGGATGAGCTGAGGCAGGGGCGGAGACGGAAATAGGCGGTCTTTGTTATGCTGCGGATTTGTGGTTGGGAGCCCATTTCGGGGTCAAATATAGTACGGTAAAACACAGCAGGAGCTCCCGCAGTGATTTGTGTTTGGATTGCTGTGGGTGGGAGTGTTGGGAAGGGGCTGTGCACTGTGTAAAAGTGAACTCCTTACAGAGTCCATGGAAATAATTGGATGCATTCAGGCACAAATCTCACAAATTGGATTTCTTTTTTAAACAGTTGTCAAGAATCCTGATGGAAACAATACTCAGCAAAGTGTTACATACTCAATCAGGTTCACACTGTGCTAAGAATATATATTGTTATATGTTAGGCAATGACTGTAATGTAATATTAGTTGCCCGCAGTCAAAAGTAAAAAATAAAACAATTGTTTCTGTGTTTTTCTAACTTTAATTATTTCTGATTAACTCTCTTTTTCAAATTTGTCCTTTGAGGTCGGCTGTGGTTCAGTGGGTCGCACTCTCGTCTTTGAGTCAGGAGTTCATGAATCAGGCTCCACTCCAGACACTTGAACACAAAAGTCCAGGCTGACACACCCGGCGCCAGTACTGAGGGAGTTCTGCACTGTCGGAGGGGCGGTACTGAGGGAGCGCCGCACTGTCGGAGGGGCAGTACTGAGGGAGCGCCGCACTGTCGGAGGGGCAGTACTGAGGGAGCGCCGCACTGTCGGAGGGGCGGTACTGAGGGAGCGCCACACTGTCGGAGGGGCAGTACTGAGGGAGCGCCGCACTGTCGGAGGGGCGGTACTGAGGGAGCGCCGCACTGTCGGAGGGGCACTACTGAGGGAGCACCACACTGTCGGAGGGGCGGTACTAAGGGAGCGCCGCACTGTCAGAGGGGCAGTACTGAGGGAGCGCCGCACTGTCAGAGGGGCAGTACTGAGAGAGCGCCGCACTGTCAGAGGGGCAGTACGGAGGGAGCGCCGCACTGTCGGAGGGGCAGTACTGAGGGAGTGCCGCACTGTCGGAGGGGCAGTACTGAAGGAGTGCCGCACTGTCGGAGGGGCGGTACTGAGGGAGCGCCGCACTGTCGGAGGGGCAGTACTGAAGGAGTGCCGCACTGTCGGAGGGGCGGTACTGAGGGAGCGCCGCACTGTCGGAGGGGCGGTACTGAGGGAGTGCCGCACTGTCGGAGGGGCAGTACTGAGGGAGCGCCGCACTGTCGGAGGGGCAGTACTGAAGGAGTGCCGCACTGTCGGAGGGGCGGTACTGAGGGAGCGCCGCACTGTCGGAGGGGCAGGTACTGAGGGAGTGCCGCACTGTCGGAGGGGCAGTACTGAGGGAGCGCCGCACTGTCGGAGTTGACATCTTTCGGAGGAGACGTTAAACCGAGGCCCCGTCTGCTCTCTCAGGTGGACGAAAAAGATCCCACGGCCACTATTGGAAGAAGAGCAGGGGGAGTTCTCCCCGGTGTCCTGGGGCCAATATTTATCCCTCAACCAACATCACTAAAAAAACAGATGATCCGGTCATTATCACATTGCTGTTTGTGGGCAAATTGTCTGCCATGTTTCCTACATTACAACAGTGACCACACTTCAAAAAATACTTCATCAGCTGTAAAGTGCTTTGGGACGTCTGGTGGCTGTGAAAGGCGCGTCTTTCTTTTACCCTTTCTGCCTCCCTCTTTATATGGCTCTGGGACATCACAGAATCCCCGAATCCCCACAGTGCAGATAGAGGCCATTTCTTCCCATTGAGCCTGCACTGACACATATCCCACCCTATCCCCGTAACCCCACGTATTAAATCCCACTAACACTAAGGGTCAATTTATCACAGCCAAATCAACCTAACCCGCACATCTTTGGACTGTGGGAGGAAACCGGAGCACCCGGAGGAAACCCACGTAGACACGGGGAGAATGTGCAAACTCCACACAGACAGTCACCCGAGGCCGGATTCGAACCCGGGTCCCTGGCGCTGTGAGGCAACAGTGCTAACCACTATGCCACCGTGTTGCCCACGTATGTCAGGTCAGGTTAGCAATCAAACATCACAACCTATGCTTCAGATCTCAGATTACGTGCGAGCAGTTCCACGGGATGTCCACTCGTCAGTAATGTTTGCTCATGTCGCCTCTGGTTCTTTTGCCAATCACCTTCAATCTGTGTCTCTCTGGTTACCGACCCTCCTGCCACTGGAAACAGTTTCTCCTTATTTACTCCATCAAAACCCCTCATGATTTTGAACGCCTCTATTAAATCTCCTCTTAACCTTTTCTGCTCTAAGGGAGAACAACTCCGGCTTCCCCAGTCTCTCGTCCCTGGTGCCATTCTAGTAAATCTCTTCATTTTAATTTTAATAATTAAAAGGGATCAGCTTGCCCTAATCTACAGTAACAGTGAACCAGTTGAGGAGATGCAGCCTTGAAGATGGTATCGAGGCTTTGTGGAGACAGGACACAGAACGCCTCTGCCTTGCTCTTAGAATCATAAAAGGATACACTGAAGGAGGCCTTTCGGCCCATCGTGCTTGTACTGGCTCTTTGGTACAGCTCTCTAACTCGTCCCACTCCCCCCCCACTCTTTCCCCATAGCCCTGCAATTTTTTTTTTCCCTTTTGAAAGTTACTATTGAATCTGCTTCCAACACCCTTTCAGGCAGCGCATTCCCGACCACAACAACTCGCTGCCGAAAAACAGCAAGCGGATCCCTTTTTAATTGTTAAAATTAAAAGAAGAGATGCACTACAACTGTACCAGCATGGGGGACCTCTGATTCTTTGGCCAGTCACCTTCAATCTGTGTCCTCTGGTTACCGACCCTCCTGCCACTGGAAACACTTTCTCCTTATTTACTCTTTCAAAACCTTTTGAACACCTCTAGCAAATCTCCTCTTCACCTTCTCTGCTCTCAGGAGAACACTCCCAGCTGCTCCAGTCACTCCACGTGACTCCAGTCCCTCCACGTGACTCCAGTCCCTCATCCCTGGGACCGTTCCAGTAAATCTCCTCCGCACCCTCTCCAAGGCCTGGACATCCTTCCTAAAGTGCGATGCCCAGAATTGAACCCAGTGTTTAATAAGCCACATTGTTGATGTGGCTGGTGCAGTTTTCTGATTGGTTAACCTCAGTGGAGAGGTCACATGGAGCCATTGTTAATCGCTCCTAAGTGGTGGTTATCTGACCTCTAATAGGATACAACACCTGGGACATATCCCAGAACCTTTTTTTTTATTCGTTCATGGGATCTGGCGTCGCTGGCAAGGCCCAGCATTTATTGCCCATCCCTAATTGTCCTTGAGAAGGTGGTGGAGAGCCGTCCTCTTGAACCGCTGCAGTCCGTGTGGTGAAGGTGCTCCCACAGTGCTGTTAGGGAGGGAGTTCCAGGATTTTGACCCAGCGACGATGAAGGATCGGCCGATATATTTCCAAGTCAGGATGGTGTGTGACTTGGAGGGGAACTTGGAGGTGGTGGTGTTCCCGTGCGCCTGCTGCCCTTGTCCTTCTAGGTGGAAGAGGTCGCGGGTTTGGGAGGTGCTGCTGAAGAAGCCTTGGCGAGTTGCTGCAGTGCATCTTGTAGATGGTCCACACTGCAGCCACGGTGCGCCGGTGGTGGAGGGAGTGAATGTTTAAGGTGGTGGATGGGGTGCCAATCAAGCGGGCTGCTTTGTCCTGGATGGTGTCGAGCTTCTTGAGTGTTGTTGGAGCTGCATTCATCCAGGCAAGTGGAGAGTATTCCATCACACTCCTTACTTGTGCCTTGTAGATGGTGGAAAGGCTTTGGGGAGTCAGGAGGTGAGACACTCGCCGCAGAATACCCAGCCTCTGACCTGCTCTTGTTGCCACAGTATTTATGTGGCTGGTCCAGTTAAGTTTCTGGTCAGTGATGACCCCCAGGATGTTGACGGTGGGGGATTCGGCGATGGTAATGCCGTTGAATGTCAAGGGGCGGTGGTTAGCCTCTCGCTTGTTTCACGCTGGTAGTCATGGAAACTCAAGAAGGCAGTAAGAAGATAGGCTACAATTTAATACTGAATAAATGTCTGAACGCTCTTTCAACAAGCTCCAGAAAGGGAGTCACAGCAAAACTCCAGTCACGGTAAGCTTTATTTTTGAGATATTTGTTTGCAATTTTTCCCCTTCCGCTTTCCTCCTGATTGTATAGTTCCAAAGGCGCCCTCCAGTTCCTGACTCCAAGTGCCCACAGAATGTTTGTGGGAGCTTGCTGTGCGCAGATTTGGCTGCCATTACAACAGTGACTGCGTTTCAAAAGTGCTTCAACAGCTTTACATTGGCTGCAAAGCACTTTGGGACATCCTGGGGTCATGAAAGCCTTTCTTATTTTGTCTTTATAAGCCATTGAGACAGCTTGACAGCATTTCCTAAATATCACGAGAGGCAGAAGCAAAACAAATTTGGGGATTGGTTGGAACCGTCAGACACTGTGAAAGATTTAAGGGACGTACATTAGGTTTTAATGAGCCAGGTTAACTGGGGCCAGAATCTTTGAAATGCAGCCAAAATGGTGAAAAGTTAATTTTCCAGAGATAATTTTGTTCCAATTCATTTTTATTTAATTACCAGAAAGCTGGCCACAGTCCAGCCCCTTGCCTCAGGAGGATATCTCAAGTCCGAGCTTCAGGAATGACTTAAAGGGAACAGTACCACAAAGAACTACCTTTAAGAGCATAAGAACTAGGAGCAGGAGGAGGCCATTCGGCCCCTCGAGCCTGCTCCGCCATTCACTGAGATCATGGCTGATCTTCGGCCTCAACTCCACTTTCCCGCCCGCTCCCCACATCCCTTGATTTCAGCAAACAATCCCCGCACACCTGACGGCTTGGTGAGTAAACACGCCACCTCCTGTCGTGAGATGGTTTCCCTGGTTTTATTTCTGGTCTGCGCTGAGCTAGTCGACCTCAGCCAGAGCAGCCGTTGAGGCCTCAGCGCCCCCCCGGGCCTAAGGTGGGGAGACTGGGTCGATTGGGCTTATACTCGCTGGAGTTTAGAAGAATGAGAGGGGATCTCATTGAAACTTATAAAATTCTGAAAGGACTGGACAGACTAGATGCAGGAAGGATGTTCCCGATAGTCAGGGAGTCCAGAACCAGGGGTCACAGTCTAAGGATAAGGGGTAAGCCATTTAGGACAGAAATGAGGAGGAATTTCTTCACCCAGAGAGTGGTGAACCTGTGGAATTCTCTACCACAGAAGGCATTAGAGGCCAATTCATTAAATATATTCAAGAAGAAGTTGGATATATTTCTTAAGGCTAAAGGGATCAAGGGATATGGGGAGAAGCAGGGACAGGGTACTGAGTTTGGATGATCAGCCATGCTCTCATTAAATGGCGGAGCAGGCTAGAGGGGCCGAATGGCCTACTCCTGCTCCTATCTTCTATGTTTCTATGTTTCTTTGTAAAGGAGCCAGGGTTCCTGCTCCTGACCAATATCCATTGACAGCCACTGGACAGTGCGCAGGTGAGGACAGCAACGACTTGTCGTTACACAGCGCCTTTAAGGTAGTAAAACGTCCCCAGGCGCTTCACAGGAGTGTTACAATAGAAAATTTGACACCGAGCCACATAAGGAGATATTACGACAGGCGACCAAAAGCTTGGTGAAAGAGGTCGGTTTTAAGGAGCGTCTTAAAAGGAGGAAAGAGAGGCGGAGAGGTTAGGGAGGGAATTCCAGAGCTCAGGGCCCAGGCAACAGAAGGCACGGCCGCCAATGGTTGAGCGATTATAATCAGGGATGCTCAAGAGGCCAGAACTGGAGGAGCGCAGATATCTCAGGGGGGTTGTAGGGCTGGAGGAGATTACAGACAGAAACAAAGAAAGACTTGCATTTCTATAGCACCTTTCACGACCACCGGACGTCTCAAAGCGCTTTACAGCCAATGAAGTACTTTTGAAGTGTAGTCGCTGTTGTAATGTGGGAAACGCAGCAGCCAATTTGCGCACAGCAAGCTCCCGCAAAACAGCAATGTGATAATGGCCAGATCATCTGTTTTGTTATGTTGATCAAGGGATAAATATTGGCCCCAGGACACTGGGGATAACTCCCCCTGCTCTTCTTCGAAATAGTGCCATGGGATCTTTTACGTCCACCCGAGAGAGCAGACGGGGCATCGGATTAAAGTCTCACCCAAAAGACGGCACCGCCGACAGTGCGGCGCTCCCTCAGTACTGCCCCTCCGACGGTGCGGCGCTCCCTCAGTACCGCCCCTCTGACAGTGCGGCGCTCCCTCAGTACCGCCCCTCCGACAGTGCAGCGCTCCCTCAGTACTGCCCCTCCGACAGTGCAGCGCTCCCTCAGTACCGCCCCTCCGACAGTGCGGCACTCCCTCAGTACCGCCCCTCCGACAGTGCAGCGCTCCCTCAGTACCGCCCCTCCGACAGTGCGGCGCTCCCTCAGTACCGTCCCTCCGACAGCGCGGCGCTCCCTCAGTACCGCCCCTCCGACAGTGCGGCGCTCCCTCAGTACCGCCCCTCCGACAGTGCGGCGCTCCCTCAGTACAGCCCGTCCGACAGTGCGGCGTTCCCTCAGTACCGCCCCTCCGACAGTGCGGCGCTCCCTCAGTACTGCCCCTCCGACAGTGCGGCGCTCCCTCAGTACTGCACTGGAGTGTCAGCCTGGCTTTATGTGCTCAAGTCCCTGGAGTGGGACTTGAACCCACAACCTTCTGGACTCAGAGGCGAGTGTGCTACCCACTGAGTCACGGCTGACAAAGGCAGGTCAATGGGTTTGAGCCGTGATCCAATAGAATGGCTCAAAGAGCTGAATGGCCGACTCCCGTTCCTACCAGGAAAAAAGTGAAATAAACCAACCAATAATAATCAAATGACACCAGACTCTAATAGGTTGAAGACTGTAGGAGGAAAAGGATGGCAGTGCGGGGGGGGGCGGAGAGAGAGGAAGGAAAGAAGTTGCACAGTTTTAAGGTGGAAGCCTTTACAATTCCCATCTTCAGCTGGTGCGAATATTCATTAGTTTAAATCTGCATTCATTAGTATGTCGTTAATTTGAGCACGGTGCTGCAGCCTGAGTAAACGAGTTGGCCGCTGGAAGCCTCACGCCTTGCCTTACCTCCGCCCCTGGGGCCGCGGGCCCCCACCGACGCTGAATAACAAGCTGTGTCTCTGGGCACGACCAGGATATTTCAAATCCCTTCCGCCGCTTCATTCAAACGATCCCCAATTAGCACGCGGCACCAGCCCCGTCTCCCAGCAGAGCCCTCAATTACAGCGAGCAATCTGGCAGCTTCCTTCAAAGGAGCAAGGAGAGCGCGAGCAGCTCGTGCTCCATTATTAATCGGCAGATTTCCCCCCCCCCCACCCCCCCACACACCAGGAGCCTGGGATATAAAGCGGGGCTTTCTCCCCTCCGAACCCGCTTGAAAGATGATTTCAACGGTGGTCTCGCACAGAAAGGGCGTGTGCATGGGTTGCTGTGGGTTTTTTTAATTCGTTTTATGGGATGTGGGCGTCGCTGGCAAGGCCAGCATTTATTGCCCATCCCTAATTGCCCTTGAGAAGGTGGTGGTGAGCCGCCTTCTTGAACCGCTGCAGTCCGTGTGGTGAAGGTGCTCCCACAGTGCTGTTAGGGAGGGAGTGCCAGGATTTTGACCCAGCGACGATGAAGGAACGGCCGATATATTTCCAAGTCAGGATGGTGTGTGACTCGGAGGGGAACTTGGAGGGGGTGGTGTTCCCCATGCGCCTGCTGCCCTTGTCCTTCTAGGTGGAAGAGGTCGCGGGTTTGGGAGGTGCTGCCGAAGAAGCCTTGGCGAGTTGCTGCAGTGCATCTTGTAGATGGTACACACTGCAGCCACGGTACGCCGGTGGTGGAGGGAGTGAATGTTTAAGGTGGTGGATGGGGTGCCAATCAAGCGGGCTGCTTTGTCCTGGATGGTGTCGAGCTTCTTCAGTGTTGTTGGAGCTGCACTCATCCAGGCAAGTGGAGAGTATTCCATCACACTCCTTACTTGTGCCTTGAAGATGGTGGAAAGGCTTTGGGGAGTCAGGAGGTGAGACACTCGCCGCAGAATACCCAGCCTCTGACCTGCTCTTGTAGTCACAGTATTTATGTGGCTGGTCCAGTTAAGTTTCTGGTCAATGGTGACCCCCCCAGGATGTTGATGGTGGGGGATTCGGTGATGGTAACGCCGTTGGATGTCAAGGGGCGGTGGTTGGACACTCGCTTGTTGGAGATAGTCATTGCCTGGCACTTCTGTGGCGCGAATGTTACTTGCCACTTATCAGCCCAAGCCTGAACGTCGTCCAGGTCTGCTTCTTCTCCTTCTCTTCTCAGGCAGTCCCTCGGAACCGAGGATGACTTGCTTCCACACTAACAATGAGTTCTCAGGTGACTGATGAGTCCAATGCGGGACCTACAGTCTCTGTCACAGGTGGGGCAGACGGTGGTTGAATGGGTCGGTGGGTGGGATGCTTGGGTTGACGGGCGCTCCTTCCGCTGTTTGCGCTTGGCTTCCGCTTGCTCCCGGCGAAGAGACTCGAGGTGTTTGGCGCCTCCCCGGATGCTTCTCCTCCACTTTGTACGGTCTTGGGCCAGGGATTCCCAGGTGTCGGTGGGGATGTTGCACTTTTTCAAGGAGACTTTGAGGGTGTCCTTGAAGCGTTTCCTCTGCTCACCTGGGGCTCTCTTGCCGTGTCGGAGCTCTGAGTAGAGCGCTTGCTTTAGGAGTCTCGTATCGGGCATACGGACGATGTGGCCCGTCCATCGGAGCTGATCGAGCGTGGTCAAAGCTTCGATGCTGGGGATGTTGGCCTGAGCGAGAACACTGACGTTGGTGCGCCTATCCTGCCAATGGATTTGCAGGATCTTGCGGAGGCAGCGTTGGTGGTACCTCTCCAGTGCTCTGAGGTGCCTGCTGGACATGGTCCATGTCTCTGAGGCATACAGGAGGGCAGGAATCACTACTGCTCTGTAGACTGTTGCTGTGTGCAATGCGTATGTGAGTCTACAACAATAACTTGCATTTACACAGCGCCTTTAACGCAGTAAAACGTCCCAAGGCGCTTCACAGGAGCGTAAATCAAACAGAATTTGACCCCGAGCCATATAAGGAGATATTGGGACAGGCGACCAAAAGCTTGGTCAAAGAGGTCGGTTTTAAGGAGCGTCTTAAAGGAGGAGAGAGAGGCGGAGAGGTTTAGGGAGGGAATTCCAGAGCTCAGGGCCCAGGCGGCTGAAGGCACGGCCGCCAATGGTGCAACTATGGGGTGAAATTGGACTCAAGGAACTTTGTTCGGATCATGCTGGGAGTTTGCTCAGGAGTTTCTCTGTAACTTCGGTGGAAACCATCCGGACTCTCATGGTTTTCCCCCCGCGCCAACGTTACGGGAACCAATTGGGGAAAAGCCACAGGGAGCTTCCCAGCATCTGCATCTAAACCGTGCTGCACCTGCCCTGGGAGCGTTTCCTCTGTGCGTTACGTTTAACAAAATGATAAATCCATGTGAAGAACGGTTTTAGCAGTTTTCTACATACACTGCAAAGCAAATCCCAGTATCATTTCCTTCAGTTGCATCTCATTGGAAACACATCCAACAATCTCCTCAGCCAATTTACATTTCCCAAAAGAGGGCAATGAAGTGGACCTTCTTGAAAGAAAAGGAAGACTTTCTACAGTGTCTTTCACCACCTTAGGACGTCTCAAAGCGCCAATGAAGTACTTTTTGAAGTGTAGTCGCTGTTGTAATGTGGGAAACGCGGCAACCAATTTGCGTACAGCAAGCTCCCACACACAGCAATGTGATAATGACCAGATCATCTGTTTTTGTTATGTTGATTGAGGGATAAATATTGGCACCGGGGATAACTCCACTTCTTCGAAATAGTGGCCATGGGATCTTTTAGGTCCACCTGAGAGAGCAGCCAAGGACCTCGGTTTAACCTCTCATCCGAAAGATGGCACCTCCGACAGTGCGGCGCTCCCTCAGTACCGCCCCTCCGACAGTGCGGCGCTCCCTCAGTACCGCCCCTCTGACAGTGCGGCGCTCCCTCAGTACCGCCCCTCTGACAGTGCGGCGTTCCCTCAGTACCGCCCCTCTGACAGTGCGGCGTTCCCTCAGTACCGCCCCTCTGACAGTGCGGCGCTCCCTCAGTACCGCCCCTCCGACAGTGCGGCGCTCCCTCAGTACTGCCCCTCCGACAGTGCGGCGCTCCCTCAGTACTGCCCCTCCGACAGTGCGGCACTCCCTCAGTACTGCCCCTCCGACAGTGCGGCGCTCCCTCAGTACTGCCCCTCCGTCAGTGCGGCGCTCCCTCAGTACTGCCCCCCCGACAGTGCGGCGCTCCCTCAGTACTGCCTGGAGTGTCAGCCTAGCTTTATATGTTCAAGTCTCTGGAGTGGCAAGGATGCTACCCACTGAGCCACGGTTGGGGGTGGGTGAAAATGTTTCTACAACTTCCCTTCTAACCCTTCACTTCCCAATTTTTAACCTGTGCTTGAACCCATCCCCAGGGCGAGCAACTTGCCCGGATCAACTTTGCCAAAATTCCCTTCAGAATCTTGAAAACTTCATCGCGGTCACGTCAAGATCTCATCGTTCCCAAGGAAAGCCGATCCAAACTTTCTGAACCTTTCCCCATATCTCGCATTCCTTGAATCACCTTCATTGTTCAACACTGCATGTCTCGAGGGCAATGCGGAGAGGGCGGGGGGGGGGGGCGGGGGCGGAATTAATACATAAACTTTAAGGAGGGTAATTGAACCCAGCTGGGGTTTATAATTCAAAACAGCTTTTGTTTATTTTTTGAAAGGGTTCCTGTTTTCCCCTCCTCCGCAAAGACTTCCTGGAGTCTTGTATCACGGGTGTTCGTGCCCCCCTCCGGTAGCCCCCCCCCGCAAACATCCACTCTTCACCCGCGAGTCCAGGCAGTGAGTGTCAAAGTTTATTCCATCCTAAAAGGGCTCACAGCCAAACACAATCCTGTCACTGTGGCTCAGTGGGTAGCACCCTCTCTCGCCTCTATGTCAGCAGGTTGTGGGTTCAGAATCCCACGCCAGAGACTTGAGCACATAAAACTAGGCTGACACTCCCAGTGAGGTGCTGAGGGAGCGCCACCCTGTCGGAGGGGCAGTACTGAGGGAGCGCCGCACTGTCGGAGGGGCAGTACTGAGGGAGCGCCGCACTGTCGGAGGGGCAGTACTGAGGGAGCGCTGCACTGTCGGAGGGGCTGTACTGAGGGAGCGCCGCACTGTCGGAGGGGCGCTACTGAGGGAGCGCCGCACTGTCGGAGGGGCAGTACTGAGGGAGCGCCGCACTGTCGGAGGAGCGGTACTGAGGGAGCGCCGCACTGTCGGAGGGGCGGTACTGAGGGAGCGCCGCACTGTCGGAAGGGCAGTACTGAGGGAGCACTGCACCGTTGGAGGGTCAGTACTGAGGGAGCACCGCTCTGTCGGAGGGGCAGTACTGAGGGAGCACTGCACCGTTGGAGGGTCAGTACTGAGGGAGCACTGCACCGTCGGAGGGTCGGTACTGAGGGCAGGCCGGTACTGAGGGAGCGCAACACTGTCGGAGGGGCAGTACTGAGAGAGTGTCAGAGGGGCGGTACTGAGGGAGTGTTGCACTGTCGGAGGTGCCGTCTTTCGGATGAGATGTTAAACTGAGGCCCCGCCTGCTCTCTCAGGTGGACATAAAAGATCCCACGGCCACTATTTCGAAGAAGAGCAGGGGAGTTCTCCCCGGTGTCCTGGGTCAATGCTTATCCCACCCCCCACCAGTTTCTCTCTATCTACCCTATTCAATCCTTTAATCATCTTTAACACCTCAATTAAATCACCCCTTAATCATCTAAACTCGAGGGAATAACAAGCCCAGTCTGTGCAACCTGTCCTCGTAATTTAACCCTTTTGGCCCCGGTATCAATCCAGTGAATCTGCGCTGCTCCCCCTCCCCGCCCCCCGCCTTCGAGGCCAATATATCCTTCCTGAGGTGAGGGGCCCAGGTATTACAGCAGTACTCCAGATAGGGTCTGACCAGACCTCTGTACAGCTGTAGCATAACCTCCTCCTCTTTGTACTCCAGCCCTCTTGAGATAAAGGCCAACATGCCATTTTTTCCTTTTAAAGTATCTTTTGTACCTGCCCACTAGTTTTTAGCGATTTCTGTACATGGAGCCCTAACTCTCTCTGCTCCTCCACAGCTCCGAGCTTCTCGCCATTTAGAAAATACTCTGATCTCTCTTTCTTAGCTCCAGAGAGGACTGAAACCAGGAAATGCTTTTTTGCACACGAAGGGCAGTGGAAATCTGTGCATGCTTAGGAGGGCCGTGCAGCTGCATTGTGTGAGGCCAGTGTCTCAGGGATGCACACTTTGCAATATTTTCCCTATAGAGCGCCCAGTCTTGCTCTCTGTGTGCTGCAGTGCGACGACGCCACCACTGGAGGGCAGTAAAGTCTCTATGACTTTCCTACACAGCTCGTTTGCCCCATCCAGTGGAAGAGGGCCAGTACTGCAGCAAAGTGCCCACCCACCCACCCCCAACAACTGTACATTGCTATAAAGAAAGACTCGCATTTATACAGCGCCTATCACGACCACCGGACGTCTCAAAGCGCTTCACAGCCAATGAAGTAGTTTTCGAAGTGTAGTCGCCATTGTAATTTAGGAAACGGGGCAGCCAATTTGCGCACAGCAAGCTCCCACAAACAGCAATGTGATAATGACCAGATCATCTGTTTTTTAGTGATGTTGGTTGAGGGATAAATATTGGCCCCAGGACACCGGGGAGAACTCCCCCCTGCTCTTCTTCCAATAGTGGCCGTGGGATCTTTTACGTCCACCTGAGAGGGCAGACGGGGCCTTGGTTTAAACGTCTCATCCGAAAGACGGTACCTCCGACAGTGCAGAGCTCCCCCAGTACTGCACCTGCGACACTGCGGCGCTCCCTCAGAAATGCCCCTCCGACAGTGCGGCGCTCCCTCAGTACCGCCCCTCTGACAGTGCGGCGCTCCCTCAGTACAGCCCCTCCGACAGTGCGGCGCTCCCTCAGTACCGCCCCTCCGACAGTGCGGCACTCCCTCAGTACCGCCCCTCCGACAGTGCGGAGCTCCCTCAGTACCGCCCCTCCGACAGTGCGGCGCTCCCTCAGTACCGCCCCTCCGACAGTGCGGCACTCCCTCAGTACCGCCCCTCCGACAGTGCGGCACTCCCTCAGTACCGCCCCTCCGACAGTGCGGTGCTCCCTCAGTACCGCCCCTCCGACAGTGCGGCGCTCCCTCAGTACTGCACTGGAGTGTCAGCCTAATCTCTGGAGTGGGACTTGAACCCGAGGTGAGAGTGTTACCAGTGAGATGCGAATAACACATTATTGAACATAAGAGTAGAAACTCAGTCTCCCTGACCAGGGCAGAGATTCTCCACTTGCAGCCTGCTGCTCCCTTTTTGGCATCTTCTCTCACAGTCCGCACTAAGACCACCAAAGTTTTTCCAACATTCAGGAGCAAAGTGTCTGAGGAAAGTGGAAAGCCAGACATCGCTAATGATTTGTACATGAAATGGGTCTCAAAGAACAACTTCTCATCTCACATTATAATTACCATTTGTCAGTCTACTGATCCACAGCCACCTTGATTACACTTCCACCGACCCCGCTTCCTGTAAGGACTCTGTTCCATTCTCTTAGTTTCTTCGACTCCATCGCATCTGCTCTGACGATGCCACCTTTCACACCAGTGCTTCCGATATGTCTTCCTTTCTCCTTAGCCGAGGATTCCCCTCCACCGTGGTTGACACGGCCCTCGACCGTCTCCGTTCCATTTCCCGCACCTCTGCTCTCGCCCCTTCCCCCTCCCTCCCAGAACCACGATAGGGTTCCCCTTGTCCTCACCTTTCGCCCCACCAGCCTTCACATTCGACGGATCGTCCTCCGCCATTTCCGCCACCTCCAGCGTGATCCCACCACCAAAAACATCTTCCCCTCCCCTCCCCTTTCAGCATTTCGAAGGGACCGTTCCCTCCGCGACACCCTGGCCCACTCCTCAATCACCCCCAACTCCCCTTCGCCCGGCACCTTCCCGTGCAAGCGCAGGAGATGCAACACATGCCCTTTTACCTCCTCCCTTCCCACTGTCCAGGACCCCAAACACTCCTTCCAGGTGAAACAGCGATTTACTTGTACTTCTTACAATCTAGTGTACTGTATTCGCTGCTCACGATGCGGTCTCCTCTACATTGGGGAGACCAAACGCAGATTGGGTGACTGCTTTGCGGTACACCTCCATTCAGTCCGTAAGGGGGACCCCGAGCTTCCGGTCGCTTGCCAGTTTAACTTTCCGACCCTCTCCTCCTGTGACCTCCCTGTTCTCGGCCTCCTACATTCTTCTAATGAAGTTCAACGGAAGCTCGAGGAACAGCACCTCATCTTTCGATTAGGCACTTTACAGCCTTTTGGACTCAACATCGAGTTCAACAATTTCAGACCATAATCACTGCTCCCAGTCTTTCGGACAGCGGGTGCTGGTTAGGGTTCTGCTGTTGCCATTTACACCTCCTCGAGACCCATCTTGTGTTTCTTTACTTGTCCCATTACCGCCCACTTTTGCCTTGCACCATCATCCCTTATGTCATTTAATCTCTCCTGCCCTCCACCCTGATCACAGACCTTCCCTTTTGTTCCTTCCTCCCCTTTCCCTGCCCCTACACTTGCTTAAAAACCTGTTCCATCTCCAACTTTTTCCAGTTCTGACGAAGGGTCATCGACCTGAAACGTTAACTCCGTTTCTCTCTCCACAGATGCTGCCTGACCTGCTGAGTATTTCCAGGTTTTTGCTGTTTTTATTTCAGATTTCCAGCATCCGCAGTATTTTCTTTTTGTATTAGTGCTAACCATTATTTGTTCGTGTACATGATCGGCAATAAGTCAACAAATGCAGACTGATAATAAATCTTAATGACCTCACAGGTGATCTGAAACCTGTAAGATTCTGAGGGGGGGATTGACAGGGTAGATGCAGGGAGGATGTTTCCCCTGGCTGGAGAGTCTAGAACCTGGGGTCACAGTCTCAGAATAAGGGGTCGGCCATTTAGGACTGAGATGAGGAGGAATCTCTTCACTCAGAGGATTGTGAATCTTTGGAATTCTCTACCCCAGGGTGCTGTGGATGCTGAATTATTGAGCATATTCAAGGCTGAGATCGATAGACTAGGGGAAGGCAAGTGATTGGGCAGGAAATTGGAGTTGAGGTCGAAGATCAGCCTCGATGACCGATGGCGAAATGCTTGGAGGGACTGCGACACACGGAATGGATTCCTTATAGAGGACCTCACCGTACAACTTGAAGGATCAAAGCTTCCTCGCAAACAGTGGACAACCATCGACCGCCTCAGAACCGGCCACAGTAGATGCTGCCACCTTCTCCGTAGATGGACGATCAAAGCACCCCCCCCCCCCCGCAATCTTGTACGACTGTGGAGCTCCTGATCAGAGCCCCCCAGCCCCCGGAGCGCGTCACTGAGCACTGCCCTCGGAGAGGAAATTCGCAGGCAGCCTACAAGAAAATCCACGCGGTGGCAGCAGGAAGCTTTGGCCTGGATATCCGACTCAGATATTGACAAGTGATTTGCTTGGCTGCCACCACACAAAAGAAAGAAAGGCTTGCATTTCTATAGCGCCTTTCATGACCACCGGACGTCTCAAAGCGCTTTACAGCCAATTAAGTACTTTATTTTTTGAAGTGTGGTCGCTGTTGTAATGTAGGAAACGCGGCAGCCAATTTGCGCACAGCAAGCTCCCACAAACAGCAATGTGCTAATTACCAGATCATCTGTTTTTGTTATGTTGGTTGAGGGATAAATATTGGCCTCAGGACACCGGGGAGAACTCCCCCTGCTCTTCTTTGAAATAGTGGCCGTGGGATCTTTTACGTCCACCCGAGGGGGCAGATGGGGGCCTCGGTTTAACGTCTCCTCCGAAAGATGGTACCTCTGACACTGCGGCACTCCCTCAGCACTGCACCTGGGAGTGTCGGCTCAGATTTATGTGTTCAAGTCCCTGGAGTGGGACGAAGAAGTAGAAGAAGACCAGCCGCTATCTTATGGAATGGCGGAGCGGGCTCGAGGGGCCGGGACGGCCTACTCCTGTTCCTAATTCTCATGTTTCCCCACCCAACTAGGGTCCCTGAACCTTGGCGAGTGGGAAGAGGAAAAAAAAAATCACTGCCTGATTGTGAACTACATGTCCCAGAGCGCTTTGCGAGGGGAAGCGCATGCGCAGTCAGGGTGTGCGAACTACAGATTTTGTTTTTAAAAAGAAAGCGCCCTTCTCCTTTGCCTCACGTTTTACAACTATTGTGGAAATCTATCAGGAAAAAAAGGTGTGTTTTATTTAAAATTAATTTTGTGTTTTTTTCATTTAAAAAAAAAGAAACTACAAGTCCCGTCACGCCCTGCGGGCCGGCACGCATGCGCGGTGGGCCGTGTTTACCAGCGCGGTGCGCAGGCGCGGGAGGAGGAGGCGGAGTAAAATGGAGGCGGAGGAGAGAAAGTGAGAAAGAAAGTGAGAGACAGAGATAGAGAGAGAGAGAGAGAGTGAGTAGATATAGATATATATAGAGAGAGAGAGAGAGAGAGACCTGCAGCCGGCGGAAATTTCGGTATTTGCTCCAACAAGGGGCGACTTTTTCCCCCCAACAACACTTGACCAACTCCCTGAGTGGCCGGGAGAGGCTCTGGGACGTCCTGAGGTGGAAGGCGCTCCAGACACAGGCCAGTCTCTTTCTGTTCTTTCAAGGGCCCATATATCAGCTCAGCTGGGTTTCGTTTGACAGCATTTATCACAAAAAGTAATTGCCTTCTGTTTTAGAACACTTCCTACTTCCATCCCTGTCCCCCCCCCCCCCCCCCCCCCCCCAACACACAGGGTAAGAATTGATTTGGTGTTCCTAGGGTTTTATATAAATAAGTTATTCCTTATCGTGCCTGTAGAATGCAGCAGCTCTTAGCATTTCCATACAGTTTACCAAAATAAGAACCCCTGTTGGATGTCTCCAATGCCTTGTAATTGGGTTTTTACTTGGACACACTTGGTACGGGGGGCACTGGGTACAGACGGCACTGGGTACGGACACACTTGGTACGGGGGGCACTGTGGGTACGGGGGGCACTGTGGGTACGGGGGGCACTGGGTACAGACGGCACTGCGGGTACGGACACACTGGGTACAGACGGCACTGCGGGTACGGACACATTGGTACAGACGGCACTGCGGGTACGGACACACTGGGTACAGACGGCACTGCGGGTACGGACACACTGGGTACAGACGGCACTGCGGGTACGGACACACTGGGTACAGACGGCACTGCGGGTACGGACACACTGGGTACAGACGGCACTGCGGATAAGGGGGATACTGCGGGTACAGGGACACTGTGGGTACAGGGTACGGGGACACTGCGGGTACAGGGACACTGCGGGTACAGGGACACTGCAGGTACGGGGACACTGCGGGTACAGGGTACGGGGACACTGCGGGTACAGGGACACTGCAGGTACAGGGTACGGGGACACTGCGGGTACGGACACACTGCGGGTACAGGGTACGGGGACACTGTGGGTACAGGGACACTGCGGGTACAGGGTACGGGGACACTGCGGGTACAGGGACACTGCGGGTACAGGGTACGGGGACACTGCGGGTACAGGGACACTGCAGGTACAGGGTACGGGGACACTGCGGGTACGGACACACTGCGGGTACAGGGTACGGGGACACTGCGGGTATGGACACACTGCGGGTACAGGGTACGGGGGGCACTGTGGGTACGGGGGGCACTGTGGGTACGGGGGGCACTGCGGGTACGGGGGGCACTGCGGATACGGGGGCACGGTGTGGGTGCGGCGTAGCAACGCAGTATTGGTATCTGGTTCACTAATGTCCTTTAGGGAAGGAAATCTGCTGTCCTTACCCGGTCTGGCCGATATGTGACTCCAGACCCACAGCAATGTGGTTGACTCTTAACTGTCCTCTGAAATGGCCCAGCGAGACACTCAGTTCTATCAAAACCACCAAGAAAAAAACCTCACAGACTGCAGCCATTCAAGGGCAATTAGGGATGGGCAATAAAGGCGTGTGTGTGTGTGTCTGCCTGCCTGTCTGTCTCTCACTGTGTCTCTCTGTCTCCCTGTCTGTGTGTGTCTCTCTGTGTCTCTGTCTCCCTGTCTGTGTGTGTCTCTCTGTGTCTCTGTCTCCCTGTCTGTGTGTGTCTCTCTGTGTCTCTGTTTCCCTGTCTGTGTGTGTCTCTCTGTCTCTCTGTGTCCCTGTCTGTGTGTGTCTCTCTGTGTCTCTGTCTCCCTGTCTGTGTGTGTCTCTCTGTGTCTCTGTCTCCCTGTCTGTGTGTGTCTCTCTGTGTCTCTGTCTCCCTGTCTGTGTGTGTCTCTCTGTGTCTCTGTCTCCCTGTCTGTGTGTGTCTCTCCCTGTCTGTGTGTGTCTCTCTGTGTCACTGTCTCCCTGTCTGTGTGTGTGTGTCTCTCTGTGTCTCTGTCTCCCTGTCTGTGTGTGTCTCTCTGTGTCTCTGTCTCCCTGTCTGTGTGTGTGTCTCTCTGTCTCCCTGTCTGTGTGTGTCTCTCTGTGTCTCTGTCTCCCTGTCTGTGTGTGTCTCTCTGTGTCTCTGTCTCCCTGTCTGTGTGTGTCTCTCTGTCTCTCTGTGTCCCTGTCTGTGTGTGTCTCTCTGTGTCTCTGTCTCCCTGTCTGTGTGTGTCTCTCTGTGTCTCTGTCTCCCTGTCTGTGTGTGTCTCTCTGTGTCTCTGTCTCCCTGTCTGTGTGTGTCTCTCCCTGTCTCCCTGTCTGTCTGTCTCTCTGTGTCTCTGTCTCCCTGTCTGTGTGTGTCTCTGTCTCCCTGTCTGTGTGTGTCTCTGTGTCTCTGTCTCCCTGTCTGTGTGTGTTTCTCTGTGTCTCTGTCTCCCTGTCTGTGTGTGTCTCTCTGTGTCTCTGTCTCCCTGTCTGTGTGTGTCTCTGTCTCCCTGTCTGTGTGTGTCTCTCTGTGTCTCTGTCTCCCTGTCTGTGTGTGTCTCTCTGTGTCTCTGTCTCCCTGTCTGTGTGTGTCTCTCTGTGTCTCTGTCTCCCTGTCTGTGTGTGTCTCTCTGTGTCTCTGTCTCCCTGTCTGTGTGTGTCTCTTTGTGTCTCTGTCTCCCTGTCTCTCTGTGTCTCTGTCTCCCTGTCTGTGTGTGTCTCTTTGTGTCTCTGTCTCCCTGTCTCTCTGTCTGTGTGTGTCTCTTTGTGTCTCTGTCTCCCTGTCTGTGTGTGTGTCTCTCTGTGTCTCTGTCTCCCTGTCTCTCTGTGTCTCTGTCTCCCTGTCTGTGTGTGTCTCTTTGTGTCTCTGTCTCCCTGTCTCTCTGTGTCTCTGTCTCCCTGTCTGTGTGTGTGTGTCTGTCTCCCTGTCTCTCTGTGTCTCTGTCTCCCTGTCTGTGTGTGTGTCTCTTTGTGTCTCTGTCTCCCTGTCTCTCTGTGTCTCTGTCTCCCTGTCTGTGTGTGTCTCTTTGTGTCTCTGTCTCCCTGTCTCTCTGTGTCTCTGTCTCCCTGTCTGTGTGTGTCTCTGTCTCCCTGTCTGTGTGTGTCTCTCTGTGTCTCTGTCTCCCTGTCTGTGTGTGTCTCTCTGTGTCTCTGTCTCCCTGTCTGTGTGTGTCTCTCTGTGTCTCTGTCTCCCTGTCTGTGTGTGTCTCTCTGTGTCTCTGTCTCCCTGTCTCTCTGTGTCTCTGTCTCCCTGTCTGTGTGTGTCTCTCTGTGTCTGTGTCTCCCTGTCTGTGTGTGTGTCTCTCTGTGTCTGTGTCTCCCTGTCTGTGTGTGTGTCTCTCTGTGTCACTGTCTCCCTGTCTGTGTGTGTCTCTCTCTGTGTCACTGTCTCCCTGTCTGTGTGTGTGTCTCTCTGTGTCTCTGTCTCCCTGTCTGTGTGTGTCTCTTTGTGTCTCTGTCTCCCTGTCTGTGTGTGTGTCTCTCTGTGTCACTGTCTCCCTGTCTGTGTGTGTGTCACTGTCTCCCTGTCTGTGTGTGTCTCTCTGTCTGTGTGTGTCTCTCTGTCTTGCCATGTCCAGGATTGGCCTTTGGCACAGTTCCCTGACTGCAGCCCCTTTTTATGAATCTTTCTCTTTCCCCTCTCCTGTCCTCGAGGTGCTGACTCTTCACTGACATCTTCTTCTTCTGCAGTTCCTCAGAACCGAGGATGACTTGCTTCCACATTAAAAATGAGTTCTCAGGTGACTGATGAGTCCGATGTGGGACCTACAGTCTCTGTCACAGGTGGGGCAGACGGTGGTTGAAGGGGTGGGTGGGTGGTGTGCTTGGTCAAAGCTTCGATGCTGGGGATGTCCACTGACATGGACCTTTGCTGGATAGCCAGTGTAGGTGGGCTGTTCATCATATAGGGGTCATTGCAGCTCAGTTCGACCCTGACTGCCACACATTCAGGGGACACCAGCTGGTTATAAGGACCTGGCTGATTTTTAAAATTATTCCTTTTCACCTTCACCACCCCCCCCCCCCCAGCTCAGGAGTGCTGCGGCCAGTTGGAACTTTCTGCTGCCTTAGATCACAGAATCCCCACAGTGCAGATAGAGGCCATTTCGGCCCATCGAGCCTGCACCGACACATATCCCACCCGATCCCCGTAACCCCACGTATTTAATCCCCCCTAACCCTAAGGGTCAATTTATCATAGCCAAATCAACCTAACCCGCACATCTTTGGACTGTGGGAGGAAACCGGAGCACCCGGAGGAAACCCACGCAGACACGGGGAGAATGTGCAAACTCCACACAGACAGTCACCCGAGGCCGGATTCGAACCCGGGTCCCTGGCGCTGTGAGGCAACAGTGCTAACCACTATGCCACCATGCTGCCCTTTCAGACAGACGAGATGCGCGGCAACCATACCTGTATGGTGTACGTAAAAGTAGACGGTACGGTCCACGAGGGGAGCAAGTATTTTCAAACTAGTAATTGCTCACCTTAACAAAGGCGGTTTTTGTTGCTCCCCAGTCTTTGCGTTGCTGTCTGTTGACGAAAGTTATCAGCTCCTTAACACTAACTTGCGTCTTGTCTGTGTTGTGCATCTGCTAATGTCAGAGCTACTGTGCAAGGCAGTTAAGTCTTCTTCATGTTGAGTATTGCTTACAGTATTGAATAATATATAAGCCGAATTGATTTTATTTTTTATCACTCACTGTCTCCAATCTCAGATGGGCCTCGTTCCAAGAAGCTCAGCTTCCTCTTTCGCGCCTCACCTTCCCGAATAGCTCTCGCCCACTTGTTCAAAACTATAAAAGCCCCATGTCTGTTCCATGAACCAGGGAGATGTCTCTCACCAGCTTCTGGAGACAACAACAAAAAAAAAACCTGTCTGGGTGGTTCTTTCATTTTCGAGCTTCTCACATTTCTTGCAGTTCTCTTGTCTTATCTTCATTTTATTCATGGTATCGTGGCCGTATTTTTCCCCTCTTTAGTTCCTCCTAAGCTGCAAAGGCGCTGCTTTGTGCAATCTGCCTTCTGCCCGCATCATCAGTGTTCGAATAACGACACGAAACTAGGAGGGGTTGTGAGGAGGATGCAGTGAGGCTTCAAGGCGATTTAGACAAGTTGAGTGAGTGGGCAAATACACGGCAGATGCAGTATAACGTGGATAAATGTGAAGTTATCCACTTCGGTAGGAAAAACAGAAAGGTAGAGTATTATTTAAATGGTGATAGATTGGGAAATGCTGGTGTACAAAGGGACCTGGGTGTCCTTGTACACCAGTCACTGAAAGCAAACATGCAGGTGCAGCAAGCAGTTAGGAAGGCAAATGGTATGTTGGCCTTCATTGCAAGAGGATTTGAGTACAGGAGCAAGGATGTCTTACTACAGTTATACAGGGCCTTGGTGAGACCACACCTGGAGTACTGTGTGCAGTTTAGGTCTCCTTACCTAAGAAAGGATATACTTGCCATAGAGGGAGTGCAGCGAAGGTTCACCAGACTGATTCCTGGGATGGCAGGACTGTCTTATGAGGAGAGATTGGGTCGACTAGGCCGAAATTCACTAGAGTTCAGAAGAATGAGAGGGGATCTCATTGAAACGTATAAAATTCTGACAGGGCTAGACAGACTGGATGCAGGGAGGATGTTTCCCCTGGCTGGGGCGTCTAGAACGAGGGGTCACAGTCTCAGGATACGGGGTAGGACATTTAGGACTGAGATGAGGAGAAATGTCTTCACTCAGAGGGTGGTGAACCTGTGGAATTCTCTACCACAGAAGGCTGTGGAGGCCAAGTCACTGAATATATTTAAGAAAGAGATACAGTAGATAGATTTCTAGACACAAAAGACATCAGGGGGTATGGGGAGAGAGCGGGAATATGGTATTGAGATAGAGGATCAGCCATGATCATATTGAATGGCGGAGCAGGCTCGAAGGGCCAAATGGCCGACTCCTGCTCCTATTTTTTTTTCTATGACCACTCGTCCAACTTGTTTGCCAGGACCTCAGAATGGTGCAGCTCCTTGTCTCCTTCAGTCTTCCCTTCTTTCCACAAAGCACAGGCTTTTAAAACAACAACGACATGATGTATTTATACAGCACCTTTAACATAGTAAAACGTCCCAAGGCTCTTCACCAGGAGTGTTATAAGACAAAAAATTTGACACCGAGCCACATCAGGAGATATTAGGGACAGGCGACCAAAAGCTTGGTCAAAGAGGTCGGTTTTAAGGAGCGTCTTAAAGGAGGAGATAGAGGCGGAGAGGTTTAGGGAGGGAATTCCAGAGCTCGGGGCCCAGGCGGCTGAAGGCACGGCCGCCAATGGTGGGGCGATAATAATCAGGGATGCACAAGCGGGCAGAATTAGAGGAAAACTCCAGCTTGATTTATCTTTCCCCGCTTGGAGGGCTCTTGGACCATGGGCCTTAATTTAAACTTAACCGTCAGCTGCTTGTTAAAATGTAGGCAGAGGTTTACTTTTAAGTTTGAAAGCCAAGCCCAGTGTCTCTTCCAACCTGTTCATGTTTTGAAGAACACCGGAAATACTGTAAAGCAGTGAGCTTCCCCGTTTGTACAGTTTGCGGTATTCGTGTTGCCGTGTTTGTGCGTTGGGTTCTCCTGCAGTCACAGTTGTTGGGGGAAATCATCTAGAAATAATAAAGTTGGTATCAGTAAAAGCGACCGTGAAGCTATTGGATCGTTTTCAACTGGTTCACTAATGTCCTTAAGGGAAAGAAACCTGCCGTCTTTACCAGCTCTGGCCTATATGTGACTCCAGTCCCACCCCAGTGTGGTTCCTGGGATGTGGGCGTCGCTGGCAAGGCCCAGCATTTATTGCCCATCCCTAATCGCCCTCGAGAAGGTGGTGGTGAGCCGCCTTCTTGAACCGCTGCAGTCCGTGTGGTGAAGGTGCTCCCACAGTGCTGTTAGGGAGGGAGTTCCAGGATTTTGACCCAGCGACGATGAAGGAACGGCCGATATATTTCCAAGTCAGGATGGTGTGTGACTTGGAGGTGGTGGTGTTCCCATGCGCCTGCTGTCCTTGTCCTTCTAGGTGGTAGAGGTCGCGGGTTCGGGAGGTGCTGTCGAAGAAGCCTTGGCGAGTTGCTGCAGTGCATCTTGTAGATGGTACACACTGCAGCCACGGTGCGCCGGTGGTGGAGGGAGTGAATGTTTAAGGTGGTGGACGGGGTGCTGATCAAGCGGGCTGCTTTGTCCTGGACTGGTGTCGAGCTTCTTGAGTGTTGTTGGAGCTGCACTCATCCAGGCAACTGCCCTCTGAAGTGGCCTAGCGAGCCTCTGTTGTATCAAATGGGCAACTAGGGATGGGCAAGAAACGTCGCCCTTGCCAGCGACGCCCACAACTCAAGAATTAATTTAGAAAATCAGTTCCTTGTAAGATAGCACACGTTCTGTCTAGCTCTAATCTGCTCTCCGCATATCCAGTGCAGGACTGAAGAAATGCTTTATCTTTCCCATTAGAGAGTTAAGAATTTTTTAATATAAATGTCTGTGTTTTTAACTTGAACCGAAGGAAATTAGTCTTCAAAAGGCATTTTTTTTTATGGTGTAGGTGAAGATTGGACCTTGGTCCTCTCGCCTGGGTTTCTCGTCGAGCTGGGCACCACTGAGAGAGAAGCATAAAAGAGGAGAGGAAGTAAAAAAAGAGAGGAAGTAAATCGAGAAGCAGTGATCAAGTGCTGTTGAGGTTGAGTTTTGTAATCGTCTAAATGCAGGTGGAAAAGTGAAGGAGGTAAGGCGTATTGGGGTCGGGGGAAAGAATGAGTTGAAGGAGGAGACTGTATTGATTGGAGATGAGGGAGCAGGGAGATGGAAGGCAATGCAGAGTACTCTGTCAACTGTTGCCTGGCACTGAGGTGTCTTATTGTCGGCCTGCAGGCAATTTATTTTAAAGTGGGGAGTCCATTATTTTGTCAGTGAAACACTGGGCAGATCTCATGGTAGGCGAGAGGATGTGACGATATTCTGAGGACGGGCGTTATATATTGCAATGCACAATACTGTACTCTGCTATTGTGCAGCTCTGTGTAATTGTGTGTTCCATTAACTGCACAAGGTATAATTGCTATATCTTGAGGCCAGTTAGAAGCTAATTGCTCTGAGATCGCCAAGTCAATTCGAGGTTAGACTGACTTTCTATATCTTTTTTTCGGGTGTGTGATTCCTGAAGCCAATTAAATTTATTTTATGACTGAGGGTGTTTCTCTGTACATTTCTTTGTCTTTTTTTAAAAAATTAGGGTCACAGAAATCTGCCTGTGTAACAGTCTAGCACTTGCAGCGTGACGGACACAACCTTCAGAACTTGATATGTGGTGGTGGAGATTCAGCAATCTAAGTGAGGGCGGGGGGGGCGCGGGCAGTAAGGTAGTTTTCAGAATGGTACTTGGTGCTGTCGGTGTGTAAAGTATACCTTTTGGATCAGGGATTGGCACGAGCTTCAGTTCTTGAGGGACTGAGAGGTGAGCACCAGTGACTTCGTTGTAAAAATTCATTCCTGAGAGATGAACTGGCAGCCAGGTAACAGCGACGCGGAGATTTGTGCTGGATTTATTTTGTATTATTTCTAGTCGTTTTTTTTCTAAAGTTGGATTTATTGAACCTCCGATGACTTTGGGCTGGATTTTGATACTGGGGCGGGTTGGGGTCGTGTCATCCGCTTTTCGTGTTATCCACCCGACTGCAATTGGATGTGGGAGATTGATGCGATTTTCACCTAATTGGGCAATTGAGTTGCAGCATGTGGGAACCCAGTCTGAAAGTCACCTCTGATGATGTCATCATTGCTGCTGCATTGAAGGTCTGCAAAGACTGCCTGGCCTTTGCTGTGAGAGGACCTGGATGCAAAATCAGCCGCAGCAGCCCTAAGTCTGCTCCCAGATATTTTGAGAGAGAGAGAGAGAGAGATGTGGTTCAAAACAGGCGTGCTTCATGGAGAACAAGGGTTAAAATCACAAAGGCCTTTCAAAATGGCAATATAGAGCCAATTTAGTGCTTGTTAAGGGCCTTAACAGCCTATCCCGCCTCTTAAAGGCGGGACGGAGTCAGGACCAGCAGACACGATTTAATGAAAATTGTGTGGAGGCGGGATGGAGGCGGACTTCTGCCCGCCCGGCAGTTTTCGCAATTTTAACCCCCCACACGCCTCCAAACCCGCCTCCACGGGTCAATGAAAATCCAGCCCTTTGTGTTTTGACTGCTGCAGTGTGATCTGGAGATTCTAATACTTCCATTCTTACACAGTGAACAGTAACAGCCCTGTTACAGAGAGGAAGACTCTGTTGTTATGGGAGCCGCAGTGCAATGCAGGGCTTAAATGCTTAGCATTTTTTCCTCTCTCCTAAATTTCTTCTGTTTCGCCAGGCCTTGCTGGACACTCGGTTGTCAGACATTGGATTTTATTTCTGAGCGATATTCCTCAGTAATTCAATTCAGATTAAATTCCTTGCGCTGCACCACAAGTGTGACACACATGGGGACTGGGCTTATGCTTCCACAGTTGCTGACTGTGGTAAAATGGCCATTTTTCGTGTGCGAGCTTGGGCGGGCGGGCGGTGGCTTAGCAGGGCGGACACTGCAACTCAGCCTGATCCAGATAGCCACACGCACGCGCTTCCAAACAGGAGTTACTGGGTAGCAGCCAGGTGCATGGATTCTGACTGAATTTTCTTCCCGCCCGCCCGCCCGCCCCCTTGGCATAGCATACTGAAGGTAATGGTGCCCTACTAACATTTTCCTTTTTAAATGTAGTTTATTGTAGAATTCATAGGAACAAGAGGAGGCCTGTCATCCCCTCGAGCCTGTTCCGCCATTCAATTAGATCTCTCTCTCTCTTAGGCAGTCCCTCGGAACCGAGGATGACTTGCTTCCACGCTAAAAATGAGTTCTCAGGTGACTGATGAGTCCAATGCGGGACCTGCAGTCTCTGTCACAGGTGGGGAGACGGTGGTTGAAGGGGCGGGTGGGTGGGGTGCTTGGGTTGACGTGCGCTCCTTCCGCTGCCTGCGCTTGGCTTCCGCTTGCTCCCGGCGAAGAGACTCGAGGTGTTCGGCGCCTTCCCGGATGCTTCTCCTCCACTTTGTGCGGTCTTGGGCCAGGGATTCCCAGGTGTCAGTGGGGATGTTGCACTTTTTCAAGGAGGCTTTGAGGGTGTCCTTGAAGCGTTTCCTCTGCCCACCTGGGGCTCTCTTGCCGTGTCGGAGCTCCGAGTAGAGCGCTTGCTTTGGGAGTCTCGTATCGGGCATTCGGACAATGTGGCCCGTCCATTGGAGCTGATCGAGTGTGGTCAAAGCTTCGATGCTGGGGATGTTGGCCTGAGCGAGAACACTGACGTTGGTGCGCCTAACCTGCCAATGGATTTGCAGGATCTTGCGGAGGCAGTGTTGGTGGTACCTCTCTAGTGCTTTGAGGTGCCTGCTGTACAATTAGATCACGGCTGATCTGTATCTCAACCCCATCTACCAGCCATAAGACATGTCGGGATCAGGCTGGTTGTCAGCATGTCATTGATTCTTCTCTTAACCAGGTCACACTGCTACAATGACGAGATGATCTGGCTGCCCACCAGAGTTCATGTGAGCGATCTCCCCCACTTCATATAGCTCTTGGGGGCTAGCCGTGGTTCAATGGGTAGCCTCTCGCCTCCTGAGGTCAGAAGCACCTGTGGTTCCAGTCCAGAGACTTGAGCACAAAATATTGGCTGACACTCCAGTGCAATACCGAGGAAGCATTGCGCTGTCAGAGGTGCCGTCTATCAGATAAGACGTTAAACCGAGGCTCTGTCTGCTCTCACAGGTGGACGTAAACGATCCCATGAACACTATGATGTCCCCAGTGTCCCGGCCAATATTTACCTCTGAACCAACATCACTAAAACAGCTTTTTTTAAATTCACTTATAGGATGTGGGCGTCGCTGGCAAGGCCCAGCATTTATTGCCCATCCCTAGTTGCCCCTTGAGAAGGTGGTGGTGAGCCGCCATTCTTGAACCGCTGCAGTCCATGTGGTGAAGGTGCTCCCACAGTGCTGTTAGGTAGGGAGTTCCAGGATTTTGACCCAGCGACGGTGAAGGATCGGCGATATATTTCCAAGTCAGGATGGTGTGAGACTTGGAGGGGAACTTGGAGGTGGTGGTGATCCCGTGCGCCTGCTGCCCTTGTCCTTCTAGGTGGAAGAGCTTGCGGGTTTGGGAGGTGCTGCCGAAGAAGCCTTGGCGAGTTGCTGCAGTGCATCTTGTAGATGGTCCACACTGCAGCCACGGTGCGCCGGTGGTGGAGGGAGTGAATGTTTCAGGTGGTGGATGGGGTGCCAATCAAACGGGCTGCTTTGTCCTGGATGGTGTCGAGCTTCTTGAGTGTTGTTGGAGCTGCACTCATCCAGGCAAGTGGAGAGTATTCCATCACACTCCTGACTTGTGCCTTGTAGATGGTGAAAAGGTCATTATCTCTTATCTGGTCATTATCTCTTATCTGGTCATTATCTCATTGCTGTTTGTGGGAGCTTGCTGTGTGCAAATTGGCTGCCGCCTTGTCGACCTGACAACAGTGACTGCACTTCAGAAAGTACTTCATTGGTTGTAAAGCGCTTCGGGACCTCCTGCGGTTGTGAAAGTCTTTCTTTCTTGTACTGTTGCCTCCTGATGTGTGGGTCTCGCGCAGGTGGTGGCGACAGCAAAATAAACTCGCTAAGTTGGTTAGGCTGGCGGCCGTGGAGACCCTTAGATCCGCCTACCAGCCAGCTTCGGTGCACCTGGCTAGGTTGGTGTTGCAGGCCAGCACCAGAGACACTGGTATCGGGGGTTGGAGGCACTAGCACAGAGCATGCAACAATGTAAAAGCAGCTTCTAAAGTGTTTTGCTGTGTCCCTCCTGTGTGTGGGGGGGGGGGGGGGGGAGAATCTCCTTCCTCTGTTCCCAGTTCCTGCATTGTTTTTCACCAAAATGGGTTTTTAATTGGGGAATAGTGAGTGGACAGAAATCAGTCCAAGAAAATCTCATCAGTTCAGATAACATTGTCCACATCGAAAACAAATCAGGAGCCGCTCATTATCTGAAGCTTGCACATGAGATCATGTCTTTGTGATCAATCCTGCTCACTTCTTTTCTGTCTGACTTTTTTTTCGAGCTCATCAGTGAGGGACTGGAATATTTTGCATTTCAGGCACCCAGTGTCAACATCAAACACTCTCAGGGCAGGTACAGAGTGAAGCCCTCTACACTGTCCCATCAAACACTCCCAGGGCAGGGACAGCACGGGTTAGATACAGAGTAAAGCTCCCTCTACACTGTCCCATCAAACACTCCCAGGGCAGGTACAGCACGGGTTAGATACAGAGTAAAGCTCCCTCTACACTGTCCCATCAAACATTCCCAGGGCAGGTACAGCACGGGTTAGATGGCCAATTAACTTTCCTCCATTTTGCACCAATAATGTGAACCATACCTTTTTTTTGCAGATTCTTTTGGAACTCGTGTGTTACAGCTATTGCATGGAATTCCTCTGTCTTCTGTTTTAATGACTTCATTCGGAGGGCGAGTTAAAATAACGGACAAAGGAATTTCATCCAAACATGTTAATGTATCTGTTACTAATATAACCGTGCGATTGCAATGCCGTTACACTTGTGTAACCACTGTATGATGACAGCATCTGCATTGGAGTACTGGGAAATGATGCTGGCAGTCTCGTGTCCAGCTGCTTGCAGATGCATTTCTACATGCATGTAATGAATTCGGTCAGAAGCCAAGTCGTGTTGCCACAAGAATTTCAATAAAGTGCAATGGTGGGTGTGTGAAATTCGTACACTTGAACTGGGAACCTTCCCAACCAGCCACGCAGTTCTGGAGTCTGTCCTTTCCAAACTTTGAATCGAGTCTGTGGAGAGCATTTTGAGTTGTTTCTGGAGTTGTGTCACTGGCGTTGGGAGCAGTCCAGTCTTGACTTAAGTGTATTGCACAAGATTTAAGGGCCCAGAAATTCGGCTCCTTGGCTTCCCGCGGGTGCAACGATCCCGCGCGCACCTACCTACCGCGCCTGCCGTTGACCTCTGGGCCCACGGGGACTTCAGCTCCTGGGCCTCCTGCAGCTGCCGGCGCGCAGTGCTTGTGTATCCCAGGGGCGTAGTTAGTGCGATGTGTCCCCTGGGATCACGTGGGCCATGGCGAGCCAATGGCAGCAGACCATCTTTCATTCATAGATTTGACAGGAAGACCTGCCAAATCTATGAATTGAAATCGGCCCCAAAACAACACCTAAACTTCAAATAAATTTTTTTTAAAAACCATCACATTTTTTAAATAACTATAAGTTAAAAAATAAATTAACTACTTTAAACAAAAATTTAAATTTTTGAAAAAATTAAAATACTTTTTAACAGTGCTAAAAATAAACTTACTTTTCTTTAAAGTATCTGAAAAAGATAAACCTGTTGAAAATTTTTTTACATTGTAATTAATTAACCATTTACCTTGTCAAAAACGGGTCTTGTGCCTCCTTTTTAAAAGCGCAGCTTCTTCCATACTTACCGTCCCGGAGAAACTTGAAAGAAAATCTAAGTTTGCTGCGTGCGCGCAGCCTCTCCCGCGCACGCAGTTCACCTCTGAACCCCTCCCTTCACCAGACCGGAAGTTCCGGTTTCCCGCGCATGCGCAGTGCATGCAGGAAACCAGCACTTCAGGAGGCCTTACGGGTGAGTACACAGCGCGTACTCACCCGGCAAGTGCCGAATTTTTGGCCCAAGATGTATCGTTTTTAAATGTGCTTTTCCCCTGCAGTATATTGGTGCCGATATGTGAGAGCACCTGTTGTTGTCTTGTACTTGGGGGGGGGGGGGGGGTCTACGACGAGGTGTAAAACTCTCTCCTTTATTTAGCAGGTAGAAGAGGAGGGTGCTGTCCGCCATTGCCGATGACTGTGTGGCCACGTGCTGGATTAAACTGAGCTCAGGAGGTGGCTTTGAGGGGCGTCGGGAAAAACCTCACCCGAGTCCTGCGTACGAGAGGAAGAGGAGGATTCCCGGTCCTGGGTTAATGACTGTTTTCCAGCACTGGGATGGGACCAGGTTACACACCGTTAACATTGGCGCAGCCCACCGAAGGAACCGCATCGCTTTCCTTTTACTGGGGGTGGGGGGGGTGGGAGGGGTAGAAAAGTGGAGACCGATCTAGACTGCGAAGAAGAAAAATTACCCAATTTTTACGAGCCGGTTTTTAATTTCACTTTTTGTTTTTTAACCGAGCGGCTCGTTCGTGACCGAGTTTGGTGTCCGCTCGACCGAAGAAGGAAAGCTTGAACCGGGAGACGGACCTTTTGCACCTTCCCGATCTGCACATTGGACCACCTTTTGTTCACAAACTCAAGACTTCCGTCACCGCTGGGTCTCCTATCACCCACCCCAGTCAGAAGTGACGAGGAGCACTGAAACCAGAGGGATTCAACTTTTTAAGAAAAAATACATCTCTACTTCTGAGGGCGTTTGAGTCCCTTTCAGGCCTACATCAGCCATTTTGGGAGATTCCTGTGTGGACATCAGCACTGAAGTAATTGGGGTCTAATTAGACTGAAGTACATAGAAACATCGAAAAATAGGAGCAGGAGTCGGCCCTTCGAGCCTGCTCCGCCATTCAATATGATCATGGCTGATCCTCTATCTCAAGACCATATTCCCGCTCTCTCCCCATACCCCTTGATGCCTTTTGTGTCTAGAAATCTATCTATCTCCTCCTTAAATATATTCAGTGACTTGGCCTCCACAGCCTTCTGTGGTAGAGAATTCCACAGGTTCACCACCCTCTGAGTGAAGAAATTTCTCCTCATCTCAGTCCTAAATGTCCTACCCCGTATCCTGAGACTGTGACCCCTCGTTCTAGACCCCCCAGCCAGGGGAAACATCCTCCCTGCATCCAGTCTGTCTCGCCCTGTCAGAATTTTATACGTTTCAATGAGATAAATTTCACATTGCTGTTTGTGGGAGCTTGCTGTGCGCAGTTTGGCTGCTGCGTTTCCGACATTACAGCAGTGACCACACTTCAAAAAGAGTACTTCATTGGCTGCAAAGCTTAGGCCTGGGTACTCACGTGAGAGTACATGGTCTTACTTTATTAAAGGTTTAACCCCTCAGTTTTCCCAATGTTTTTATCCTCTGTTCGGGGTCTGATGCTTAGTTAGAATTCTAAAGATTCGCCATTTTCCTTTTATTTGCCTGAAAATCAAATCTAATAACAGCCACTCGTGGAGGTGATGTGGAAGCGTCCAGGCGTGTGCTTTAGTGTTGGTGACTTTGTTGATTTAGGTTTCAGCAGTCTCGATCCAGTTCCCAGTCAGCATTGGCCCGCAACACAAAACTCTCGCCAAATCCATTGAGTCAGCAGTGGCCCCTGCTGAGGCCACCGGACAGCTGATGTGGGCAGTTGGAAAATATCGCAAGAGGGTTGCTGTTCCCAGTCGCGTTTTAGTCTCTAGGTCAAGCCAAGCTGTGCGTGGCGTGGTTGGGAGTGTTTGGCACTAAACCAGGCGCCCAAGATGGGGAAACTGTCGATTGTCCAGCACTGGACCCCTGTTAAAGGGAGTATTTGTCAACCAGACAGAGAACGTGGTGGGGGGGAGAATTATTCATGACTCTGGCAAAACTGCCAGTGAAAGCTGGCATTCTTGCGGTATCAGGCTTTGTGCTGATAGTACCTTCTCGAGGCTCAGTCTCATGCTTAACATCCATGTTGGCCAAATAGCTTTGCTTTTGCAGGAGTTGCAATTGCTCAAACTAAGAACAGAGTGTCTTCAAATGTCACTTCTGAAGTTGTTCTAAATGACCCATGACAGCGTTAAGGAGCAGGGGTGCGGGAGGGGTCGTCAGATGTGTGCATTTCCGCCCCCTTCCTCTCCCGGAGGCGCATGGTCATGCCGGGTCACAGTTCCGCGGGTGTCGGCTAGCGGCCAGTACCTTTCCGAAGTGGATATTCTTCACATCCAACCCCTAATGATGAGTGGAGAGCATTACAGCTGAGTCCAGTGCTGTCCTCGCTTTAACGTCCCCAACCTGCGTTTTCTACAAGGAGTCACTGCACGGCGATTGGGGCCATAAACCCTCGCTGATTTTTCTTTTCCCCTTGCTCTCTCAATTTAGTCTGTACCTGTTGCCTCACCAGAACGTAGACTTCTGAATTCCCCCTCCCCCCGACCTCAGCAATTGCCAAATTTGAAGTTCCCCCAATAACTTTGGTTGAGGTATGATGCTGTCCCGTACATGTGTTTAACACTCCCTTCCATTGGAGATGTCTGGCTGTTATCTACTAGCTCACTGATTGATTTAATAAATAAATAGAGTTAAAGGTTAAACTTAATTGAATCTCTTTCCTTCCAATAGGTTATTCTGATCCAGGTCAGTGCCCGGTGCAGTCGTGGCACTAGACCTGAGGATGGAAGGAGTTCAAGCTGTGGATGTTGGGCTGAGTACCGTGAGCCCAGAGCCCCTGCAGCCCGCTGTTCCGCCTTCTGTGACCCTGGGACTGACCATCGTCTACACTGCACTTTACGGACTCCTCTTCCTGCTCATCTACATCCAGCTCTGGCTGGTGCTGCATTACAGGCACAAGAAGTTCAGCTACCAGACAGTCTTTCTCTTCTTGTGTCTGCTGTGGGCCGCCCTGAGGACTACACTCTTCTCGTTTTACTTTCGAGACACACTCAAAGCCAACACTCTGGGTCCCTTTGCTTTCTGGCTGCTCTACTGCTTCCCGGTCTGCCTGCAGTTCTTCACCCTCAGCCTCATGAACATGTACTTCGCTCAGGTGAGTGCGATAAGGTCTCAAGACTTGCCATTGGGAGCATTGATTTATTTTTTTTAATTCGTCTGACCAGGGCAGATAACTGGTTATAGTACTTGTAACACAGTCTCCCTCAGGCTGTGAACATTAGAATCATAGAAATTTACAGCACAGAAGGAGGCCATTCGGCCCATCTTGTCGGTTCCGGCCAAAAAAGAGCTCTCCAGCCTAATCCCACTTTCCAGCTCTTGGTCCGTAGCCCTGTAGGTTACGGCGCTTCAAGTGCGTATCCAAGTACTTTTTAAATGTGATGAGGGTTTCTGCCTCTACCACCCTTTCAGGCAGTGAGTTCCAGACCCCCACCACCCTCTGGGTGAAAACATTTCTCCTCAAATCCCCTCTAAACCTCTGACCAATTACTTTAAATCTCTGCCCCCTGGTTATTGACCCTTCTGCTAAGGGAAATAGGTCCTTCCTATCCACTCTATCTCAGCCCCTCATAATTTTATACACTTCAATTAAATCTCTCCTCAGCCTCCTCTGTTCCAAAGAAAACAACCCCAGCCTATCCAATCTTTCCTCGTAGCTAAAATTCCCCAGCCCAGGCAACATCCTTGTAAATCTCCTCTGTACCCTCTCCAGTGCAATCACATCCTTCCTGTAATGTGGTGACCAGAACTGCACGCAGTATTCTAGCTGCGGCCTAACTAGTGTTTTATACAGTTCAAGCATAACCTCCCTGCTTTTATATTCTATGCCTCGGCTAATAAAGGCAAGTATCCCGTATGCCTTCTTAACCACCTTATCTACCTGTCCTGCTACCTTCAGGGATCTGTGGACATGCTCTCCAAGGTCCCTCTGATCCTCTGCACTTCTCAGTGTCCTACCATTTATAGTGTATTCCCTTGTCTTGTTAGCCCTCCCCAAATGCATTACCTCACACTTCTCCAGATTGAATTCCATTTGCCACTGTTCTGCCCACCTGACCAGTCCATTGATATCTTCCTGCAGTCTGCAGCTTTCTTCCTCATTATCAACCACACGGCCAATTTTTGTATCATCTGCAAACTTCTTAATCATACTTCCTACATTCAAGTCCAAATTGATATATATACCACAAAAAGCAAAGGACCCAGTACTGAGCCCTGCGGAACCCCACTGGAAACAGCCTTCCAGTCACAAAAACACCCTTCGACCATTACCCTTTGTTTCCTGCCTTTGAGCCAATTTTGGATCTAATATTGGCAGATGCATTTTTAAGGCTAATGGGGTATGTTGGTGGGGTTTTTTTTGAGCAGGGGTGCAAGGCTGGAATCTTGATTTTAATGAGTCTCAAATCCTCACTTGTTACCTCGGCTCAGTTGGTAACACTCTTGCCTCGAGTCCCAAGGTTGTCCCGCTTCTAATCGTCTCACCCTAGTGCTGAGGCAGTGCCGCACCATCGAAGGTGGCATCTTTCAGATAGACGTTAAATCAAGGCTCTGTTCGAGTGGATGTTAAAGATCCCGTGACACATTTTGAAGAACGGCAGGGAGTGTTCTCAGTCTCGGGCAGCATTTCAAAACAAAAATCTTCTCATTCGTTCCGTTTATTTTTTGTGGCCTCTTGCTGCGTGCAAACTAGCTTGCTGGGTTTGCTCAAAATAGTGACGGCGCTTCAGAAATCATTTGTGCGAAGCACTCTGATGTTTCTCAGAGATGTGATCTGGCACGGCGTAAATGTAAGGATTTCCTTTTAAAAATATTTGCATATTAAAGCAAAGCGTCAGTGGACTGCGAGGGACATTTAGCCTCCGTGTTCAGATGATCATCAAACTGCTCGAGTTTCGCTCTTGTGGCTTGTCCCCTCTTAATCCTCAGCCGTGTCACGACTTTATAATCCACTCCCTTTTCCTTAATCTATCGAAAGAAAGACTTGCATTTTTTATGTGATGCTTTTCACGACATCAGGCCGTCCCAAAGTGCTTTACAGCCAGTGAAGTACTTTTTGAAGTGCAGTCACTGTTGTAGGAAACGTGGCAGCCAATTTGCGCACAGCAAGCTCCCACAAACAGCAATGAGATATGTGACCGGATAATCCGTTCTATTGATGTTGGTTTAGGGATAAATATTGGCCAGGGACTCCAGGGAGAACTCCCCTGCCTTGCATTTGCCTATATTATTGCATGTGTTCTAATCCCCACCCCCTCCCCTTCCATTAATGGAACAGTTTTTGCATACGGCTCCAATCCTTAATCTCTCTCGTGCTCAGTCACACACTCGTGATGAGGTATCCTGGTTCACTCTCTCTCTCTCTTCCATCCCCTAAGTGAGCTCGGCTAATGGAGAGCTCTGGTTTAGTCTTTTGTTTTCCCTCGGTATTGAAGTAAGATGACTCACTGGCTCCTTGCCTTTTTTTTTCCCTTGCTCTCTGCATGTTACGAGGGTTTTGTCACGTGACTGGTTGGGGGTTGATGGCAGAGTGTCAGGACAAAGGGTGTTCAGCATGCAGCACTGAGATGAGCTGCAGCTGACGGGAGGGAAATGTGATTACTGCTTTGTTTTGGGTAAATAGTTCATTCAGATTCAGATCAGCAGGTCCTCGGGCTTTATTCCCAGTCTGTGCAGTCAGGCTTCCTGCTTCTGATCCCTGTGTACTGACTGCTGCACAGTGCACCCATACGTGGGCATTGGGGCCCGGGTCTCTGTTGGAACGCCCTCTGTAGTTGAATAGCTGCTGACGTTCAGTGTCTCAGTGTCAGTCAGTGGTGTAGCTCTCTCTCTCTCTCGCCTCTGAGTCCGAAGGTTGTGAGTTCGAGTCCCACTCCAGAGACTTGAGCACAAAAATCTAGGCTGACACTCCAGTGCAGTACTGAAGGAGCGCTGCACTGTCGGAGGTGCCATCTTTCGGATGAGACGTTAAACCGAGGCCCCGTCTGCTCTCAGCTGGACGTAAAAGATCCCACGGCCACTATTTCGAAGAGGAGCAGGGAGAGTTATCCCCAGTGTCCTGGGGCCAATATATATCCCTCAACCAACATCACTAAAACAGATGATCTGGTCATTATCACATTGCTGTTTGTGGGAGCTTGCTGTGCACAAATTGCTTGCCGCGTTTCCCACGTTACAACAGCGACCGCACTTCGAAAGTGCTTCAATGGCTGTAAAGCGCTTTGGGACGTCCAGTGGTCATGAAAAGCGCTGTATTAAGAAGAGCCCTTGGGTGTAGTACTGGAGGGGAACCAGCACGTGTGGAACTGTATCCCAGAAAGGAATGGCCACCTTCAGGAGAAGAGAGAGGTGGAAGAGGACCCAGCTGTTTATAAATGCTAATAAAATGCAGAGCCAAGCCATCCAGCTGCTCTCTGGCAGGTTTAACGCAGCACCCACCCTTGTAGTGTTTGCTGCTAAAGTTGTTAATGAAGCGAATGTGGGTGGAGGCGAATGCAAGATTGCGTGGTCTTCTTTCTTGTGTGGGTGTGTCAGTGTTTGGAAGCTCCTCTGATTGTTACCAAGTGTTGGGTTGTTGCAGTGTTTAGAGGTGTGAGCTGCGATTGGTGTGAATCACACATCTAGTAACTACTTCACAACAGCTTCTGCAGAGAAGGGGCGGGGGTGTAAACAAATTCTTTCATTAAAAGTGATTTTTCTTGGTCACTTGTTCCCATCCCCCCCCCCTGGGTTGCTGATGTGTGAGGCGTAAACACTGCGTTGCGTGCGTGGACTCTGCCATATTAACACACCACGAATAACCGAACGCCTTTTCTATTCCAGGTGGTTTTCAAGACGAAAGCAAAGTATTTCCCCGAGATGGCCAAAAAGTTGTAAGTGACCCTCCTCCTGTAATAAACTCTGGAACGAAGAGCGCACGGGCAAGTTCAGAATTTGAGAATTTATAAAGAACCTTGTTGGTGCTGGGGAATGGCACCATTCCCGTTTCAGCACCTCCTGGCTCGAGTTCAGCCTGGTTCTCATTTGAATCTGTGCCAATAGAGTGGAACTGGGGCATGCGCCCAACACCACCAGAGCAGATACCGCGACAAGAGGACGGCGCCATTATTGCAAAAACAGTCCAACTATTAAGTGCATGTGTAGTGTATTAGACAACGATTTGCTTCTCGTCATCGATGCGGCACCCAGTGTTCTGCAGTGCCTACCTGTTGCATTTGGTTAGATGCAGAGTAAAGCAACTCCTACCTTTCTGGTCTCCTGAGCGAGATTGACCATTTTGTGCTGAATCTGGGGCACTTTTTGTGTTGTGGCCCTTGTATAAGATTCTCACAGAATCACAGAATCCCCACAGTGCAGATAGAGGCCATTTCGGCCCATCGAGCCTGCACCGACACACATCCCACCCTATCCCCGTAACCCCACGTATTTAATCCCCCCTAACATATCCCACCCTATCCCCGTAACCCCACGAATTTAATCCCCCTAACACTAAGGGTCAATTTATCATAGCCAAATCAACCTAACCCGCACATCTTTGGACTGTGGGTGGAAACCGGAGCACCCGGAGGAAACCCACGCAGACACGGGGAGAATGTGCAAACTCCACACAGACAGTCACCCGAGGCCGGATTCGAACCCGGGTCCCTGGCGCTGTGAGGCACCAGTGCTAACCACTATGCCACCGTGTTGCCCTCTGAGGGGGATTGACCGGGTAGATGCTGAGAGTTTGTTTTCCCCTGGCTGGAGAGTCTAGAACTAGGGGGTCACAGTCTCAGGATAAGGGGTTGGCCATTTAGGACCGAGATGAGGAGACAATTCTTCACTCAGAGGGTTGTGAATCTTTGGAATTCTCTACCCCAGAGGGCTGTGGATGCTGAGTCGTTGAGTATATTCAAGGCTGAGAGATTTTTTGGACTCTAGGGAAATCAAGGGATATGCAGATCGGGCAGGAAAGTGGAGTTGAGGTCGATGATCAGCCCTGATCCTATTAAATGGCGGAGCAGGCTCGAGGGGCCGAATGGCCTACTCCTGCTCCTACCTCTTATGTCCTTGTGTACTGAAATTACTGAGTTAATGTTTTGCAATTCTGAAGAAGGGGATGAGGCTTTGACACATTGAACACATTGGCATGCACCTCGTCTTCTCCGTGGCAAAACCTCTTTTATTAAAAGGTCACCTGGTGCCCAGGTAATTTGCTGGGGGAATGGAATCTTTTCTGTTTCAGGCATCCAGTGACTGCAGCAAGCAATCCCAGGGGAAATAAAAGGGGGAAAAACTGCAAATGAGTCAGTGCTAAGACCAGAGGGGTGGATGCAGAGTGCCCAGCAGAAAGAGGAGATTCTAATCCTGAAGCTTAGTCAAGCTTTGTTGGAACAGTGTTGGTGATCAAAGACCGAGGTCAAAGTGGGAATGGGAGGGTGTTTAAGGTAGAGAAACACGGCGATTGGGTGGTCGTGACATAGTTAGCTTATCTGCGTTTGGCCTCCCCCAGCGTAGAGGAGACTGCACCATTAGCAGTAAATACAGTACACCAGATTGGAACAAGAACATGTTGATATCTCTCTGTCATGGAAGGAGTGTTTTGGGGCGTTGGATAATGGTCCGAAGGAGGTAAATGGGCTAGTGTTGCCTCTCCTGTGGGCTGCTGGTTGAAGAGTGAACTCGGGTATTGCGAAGAGGCCGGTTGCTCCAGAAAGAGCGCCCGGGAGTGGGAAAATGTGCTTGGTGTTGGATCCTGTTGTAGGTGGAAGATGATCTGACGACTATGGAAGCTGCTGTGGTCGGAAGGCGAGGGCGAGGGGGTGCCAAGAGCAGGAGCCCGGGAAATGGGGTGGGCTCGGTCACGATTCCTGTCGACCATTGCAGACGGGACCACTCGTTCCACGTAGGACCCTTGGGGAGAGTTTCAAACCATCGTTCTGGGTTTATATTCGAACGCGAAGAGCCAGAGTCTGAGCCGCTGCACCATTCCGGCCCCCGGAAATATATTTCCGGCTCTAATGAAATCTCCGAGCTTCACTGGTTCTGTTCGGGTTGACGGGCTCAAATGACGCTGCTTCTTCAGAGCTGTGGTTTTTTATTTGCCTTGCCTTTCCCCTGCAGGCTTTAGTTTGAACTTTCTCTTCGCCCCCCCCAGCTCAGTTCGAATCTGATTTTTGCAGCTGCAGATTTATAGAAGGGTGGCTTGTTTATCGTGAAACGGCGAGTCAGCTCCAACAGCTTAACAGGAAGGCTGGAGGAAGTGTGTCACCACAGAGCAGTGTTTCCACCACCTCAGCCAAGCCAGTATTATGTAGCAGAACTTGGCACTTCCAAACTTGGGCTGTTGAAGACACTGAAATGCTTTGTGCCTCTTCGTGTGACCAGTCTGTGTGCCAGTTGCCTGGATGGACTCCACATTGTTTGCAATGTTCGCACTCCGAGTATAAGTTTTGTCTTGAGAATCTCCCCATCCCAACTTCTCTGGCTTAATGGGGGGATATAATGCTATACAGATAAGGAAGGCGGCAGAACTGATCCTCGTATCTCATCTGATTTAACTGTGCGGTACAGTTTGCCTCCGAGCCCCAGGTTATGGGGGTGGGGTAGGGGGAATATCAGCCAGGGTTCCTGCTCCGAATCAATATCCATTGGTTGCTGGTGGAGTTGGGACGTCAGTTGCAATAATCCGGCCTGGCTGTGACGCCTCCACAGTCGAACAGCTTGATATATTCGTTGTCTAGCATGACATGAAGAATGGCCACTTGGGTGAGTGGAAGATGTCCAGCATCTTCAGAAGAGGTGGGGGGACGGGGGGAGGTGAGAAAACTGAGGCAAAAGAAGAATCTGATCTCCACTTGTATTCTCCCTCTGTCACAACAGTGAGTTCCTGCACCGATAGCCGCTGTCTTCGGGTGCTACCTGTCGTCGCTATCTGCTGAGGGCCACAACCCCTTTACAGAAAACATAATCGGTTGCATGGTTGGATGCAGAGTAAAGCAACTGCTACCTTTTTTGGTCTCTTGAGGGAGATTGACCATTTTGTGCTGAATTAGGGCATATTTTGTGTTGTGGGCTGAAGTTACTGAGTTAACGTGTTGTAATTCTGAAGGAGATGAGGCAATGACGCAGCACTGTTTACATTAAGCACTAGCGCGGGAGGTAAGGGTTTGGGGAATATGATCTTTGTGACCAGTTACGGTGTTGGGAACACTGGGGCTGTAGTGTAATGTCATTGCGACTGGCCCAGAAGATGTCTGAGTTTGTGCGTCAGTGTTGCATCCAGGTTGATGGTTTTTGGCTACACAAAGCAGAACACGTGCCACAGTACATAGTGTGTGTGTGTGTGCGCGCACACGCCAATCTCGACCTCTTAAAACATTCTCTTCAGGGACCAGCGTGACATTTCCATTTCCCACACAAGCTGTCGGGGTAAGATTGCCAATGCCGTACTGAATTGTGGCAGTTCAGCGCTCTCTTGTCTCGCCAAGATCCGGATTGAGATTTGGCTGGCACTCGTTTCATCTGGGACTTGTAGAGCAGGCAGAGAGAGAGAGAGGAGATTTTCATCCCATTGATCAGGCTGCATTTAAGCACAGGTATTGGAGGTGAAAGGATAAAACTGGACCTACTCTGTCTCCCAGCAGCAAAGCTTTTTTGTTTGAGCCAGTACAAAGCTGGCATTTAATCTCCTTTACTGAATGCGCAAATCAGGGGCAGTAATATTGCAGGAAACCCCACGAGATTTCCACCCGTACCACCTTACCAGCGCTGATTTAAAAATAATTAATAAGCAGAGTGGCTTTTTAATCACTCCTTTCATTCTGAAAATGCACCTTTCTCCACCCCCCCCACCCCCTTCTACTTTCTGTACTTCCTCAAACATTTTGACGCTTGTGTCTTTACAGCTTCTTGCTCCATCTGCCATCCTGTAAACATTCCTCCTTCGCCGTTCCCAGTTGGCTGCATTCCCGCAGCGAAGGCGATTTCTGCCGGAATTGTGTCGAGCGGGGAATTATATTATCTGGCGACGGGCTCTCTTAAACTGGGAACAATAAAAGCCCCCGTGTGGGGGAATGGTGGGAACCGAAGGCTTTGAATCGAGTCGTGGCGGGCGGGTGGGATTATTTGCATTGTAATCTCAGCCAGGGGTTCGGACGGGTCTTGTAAAAACTGCTGGAGAATAAAGCACAACCGCAGTCCGTGGTCTTCTGAACCCTGCGATGATTGAATCACTTCCACCCACACTCTCCTAATAACCATTTCCTATTGATGTTGGTTTGATTAAAAATTAAATCCAAGCTGTTGGTGCCATCTGTGGAAGGTGTGTGTTTTCTTTTCCTCTTTGCCCTCTATTCCTCCCTCTCCGCCTGGGATACTAGTACAGTAATCGCGCTCAATAGTATCTTTGCTGAAGGACTCTTTTTTTTTTCTTCTTCTCTCCCCCCCCCCCCCTTCATTTTTTATCTGCTTCCCTTCTCTCAAAGTGCCTAGTCTGTTTCTCCTGGGATATGTCTCTTTTAAAACAAAATCAGCGTTGGAGAGGTTAAGTGCCCCAAATAATATGTGAGCTTCGATACTGAGGGCTGGATTTTGCCAGCTGAGATGGGTTGGGGGCGGGACTGCTGCCTTCTGGGTTCTAGTCCCGCCCCCAGCGACGTCTGACCAACCCACGCTATTTTCCCTTGATTGGCCTTGTTAAGCCCGCCCTTAACGGCCAATTAAGGGAAAGCCGGTAACAGATGACGTCAGCGTATGACGCTTCATCTGTCTCAAATTTTTTGACAGATGAATTGTCAGCGTTTGACAGCTTTGAGAAGCTGTCAAACACTGACCATCTCTGTTCTAAGGTGAGCCCTTGCACAAAGGCTCACCAAGACACCTCTCAGCAGAAAGCAGATGGCTGCTGCATCAGAGAATGCAGCAGCCATTCTGTCATCTCTGCCGTTGAGATGAGGCACCTCCGGATCCTCAACGGTTGAAGCCTGCAGGAAGAAGCAAAGGTAAGGAAACTTTTTCCAACTCTTTACACTCATCTCTCATACTTACCTCTCCACACTTGCACCCATCACTCACCTCTACAGCTGACATTTCGACCCCTTTCACCCCCGCAGACCCACTGCTCGCCTCGCTAACCCTGGTGAGGTTCGCAGCCGTCGGGAAGCCCGCAATTGCAGGCGTAAAATGGGGAAAAGCCTCAAAACTGCCTGTTAACAGGAGGTTAAGTGGCTCTAAACCCCTTCCCGCCTCGAGGAGACGGGTCCCTGGCGACTCGGGGACCCGCCTCCCGGGAAGATGGCACGGAGGCGGGTTGGGAGCGGGGTCGGTACCCGCTCCCAGTTTCTGCCATTTTCCCGGCAGTCCCGCCTCCTCGGGGCTAGGAAAATTCCCCCGAGCGTCAGTAAGCTGAGGGGTGGGAGGGCGTTGCCGCTGAACCCGATCACAAAACATCTACACGCATGGACTTTCTAGTGCAGGTTACTGGATAGTGAGGAGGAGCAGGAACCCTGGCTGGATTCTATTCTTTCCCTCCCCCCCAATCCCTACCATTAACCCCCAGCTGCCTCAGCACAAAGGAAGAGCTTACATTACGGGAACGGTAGCATGGTGGTTATGTTCCTGGACTAATGATTCAGAGACGTGAGTTCAAATCCCACCACGGCAGCTGTGGAATTTAAATTCAATTAATTAAATAAATCTGGAATAAAAATCTAGTATCGGTAATGGTGACCATGAAACTACCGGCTTGTTGTAAAAAGCCATCTGGTTCACTAATGTCCTTGAGGGAAGGAAATCTACTGCCCTTACCCGGTCTGGCCGATATGTGACTCCAGACCCACAGCAATGTGGTTGACTCTGAAATGGCCCAGCAAGACACGCAGTTGTATTCAAGAAGGCAGCTCACCACCACCTTCTCAAGGGCAATTAAGGATGGGCAATAAATGCTGGTTGAGTGACTGAATAATTAAAAAAATTTATATATTTTTTGGTGAAAAGGGATCGAAATTGGGATCCTCCTGATCTCTCTAGCTAAGTACCACAAAGGCTGTGTTTACCATTGCAAGGTTTACTCGAGTTTAATCTGTGGCGGGTTGCTCGATAAAAACGCTGCTCTTTACATACGACCTGTCTTCTTCTTAGGCAGTCCCTCGGAACCGAGGGTGACTTGCTTCCACACTAACAATGAGTTCTCAGGTGGCTGATGAGTCCAATGCGGAACCTATAGTCTCTGTCACAGGTGGGGCAGACAGTGGTTAAAGGGGCGGGTGGGTGGGGTGCTTGGGTTGACGTGCGCTCCTTCCGCTGTTTGCGCTTGGCTTCCGCTTGCTCCCGGCGAAGAGACTCGAGGTGTTCGGCGCCTGTATAAGATTGAAGAGTGTAGAAGGATTTTTTTCCCCCCCTCCCCCCCCCCCCCTTCTCTTCTGGCTTGCTTTGTTTTTTAAACCAACGTTTGTATTTCAGGCTCCCTATACGATTGGCTTTCCTGCTGGCGAGCCTGCTGTTCCTGACGGTGAACTTGACCTGTGCCTTGCTGGTGAAGATTCAGCACGCGGAGACCAAAACCATCGTCTTGGTGCGGGTGATCATCAACGACTCGCTCTTTGTCGTCTGTGCCATCTCACTGGCGGCCTGCCTCTACATCATTGCCAAAACGTCGCCTTCCACCAACATCTACTTGGAATCCAAGGTAACGCAGTCAGTAAATTAGCGGTGCCGCCACGTTGTGCTGCAAGAAGCACGGTTCAAAATTTTTCAATCGTCTTTTGCATTTGATGGAGAAAATGGTGGCATCACGCAGATAAAGGGAGTCTGCACTCTCGGCTGCGCCACTTTATCCATTGATACGGACAAGCTGGTGTGAACTTGGCGTGAAGAAAATGGCCAAGCTTGGGTTTGACACCAATTGAGACCACCTCTGGCACCCCCCTACCCCCCTCAGTGCAGTAACTTGAAGCCAGTGTATTCAATATTTAATATTTTTTTACAAAGTAACATATAGTTAGGGTGAACAAAAAGGATTGTAAAGTTCATTCTTTGTCATTTTAAAAACCATTGCACCTCAGCGTCTCTGACTTGGGAGTGAAAGCAGCCGAGACTCCTGCTCCTGATAATTATGCTGGACGGTGTGTGGGTGTTTAATGGGGCTGTGTTGCCTTCACAGTCAAATACTCCGCTCACATTCATTATTCAGGCCCTCATATGTCAAAAGAAAAGACTTGCATTCATACAGCGCCTTTCACCACCTCCGGATATCCCAAAGTGCTTTACAGCCAATGAAGTACTTTTAAAGTGTGGTCACTGTTGTAATGTAGGAAACGCGGCAGCCAATTTGCGCACAGCAAGCTCCCACAAACAGCAATGTGATAATGACCAGATCATCTGTTTTAGTGATGTTGGGTGAGGGATAAATGTTGGCCCCAGGACACCGGGGAGAACTCCCCCTGCTCTTCTTCCAATAGTGGCCGTGGGATCTTTTACATCCACCTGAGAGAGCAGACGGGTCCTCGGTTTAACGTCTCATCCGAAACACGGCACCTCCAACAGTGCAGCGCTCCCTCATTACCGCCCCTCCGACAGTGTTGCACTCCCTCAGTACTGTCCCTCCGACAGTGCGGCGCTCCCTCAGTACTGCCCCTCCGACAGTGCGGCGCTCCCTCAGTACCACCCCTCCGACAGTGCAGCACTCCCTCAGTACTGCCCCTCCGACAGTGCGGCGCTCCCTCAGTACTGCCCCTCCGACAGTGCGGCGCTCCCTCAGTGCTGCCCCTCCGACAGTGCGGCGCTCCCTCAGTGCTGCCCCTCCGACAGTGCGGCGCTCCCTCAGTACTGCCCCTCCGACAGTGCGGCGCTCCCTCAGTACCGCCCCTCCGACAGTGCGGCACTCCCTCAGTACACACCCTCCGACAGTGTAGCACTCCCTCAGTACTGCCCCATCGACAGTGCGGCGCTCCCTCAGTACTGCCCCTCCGACAGTGCGGCGCTCCCTCAGTACCGCCCCTCCGACACTGCGGCGCTCCCTCAGTACACACCCTCCGACAGTGTAGCACTCCCTCAGTACCGCCCCTCCGACAGTGTGGCGCTCCCTCAGTACCGCCCCTCCGACAGTGCGGCGCTCCCTCAGTACCGCCCCTCCGACAGTGCGGCGCTCCCTCAGTACCGCCCCTCCGACAGTGCGGCGCTCCCTCAGTACCGCCCCTCCGACAGTGCGGCGCTCCCTCAGTACCGCCCCTCCGACAGTGCGGCGCTCCCTCAGTACCGCCCCTCCGACAGTGCGGCGCTCCCTCAGTACCGCCCCTCCGACAGTGCGGCGCTCCCTCAGTACCGCCCCTCCGACAGTGCGGCGCTCCCTCAGTACTGTCCCTCCGACAGTGCGGCGCTCCCTCAGTACTGTCCCTCCGACAGTGCGGCGCTCCCCCAGCACTGCCCCTCCGACAGTGCGGTGCTCCCTCAGTACTGTCCCTCCGACAGTGCGGCGCTCCCCCAGCACTGCCCCTCTGACAGTGCAGCGCTCCCTCAGTACTGGCCCTCCGACAGTGCAGCGCTCCCTCAGTACTGTCCCTCCGACAGTGCGGCGCTCCCCCAGCACTGCCCCTCTGACAGTGCGTTGCTCCCTCAGTACTGTCCCTCCGACAGTGTGGCGCTCCCTCAGTACTGTCCCTCCGACAGTGTGGCGCTCCCTCAGTACTGGCCCTCTGACAGTGCAGCGCTCCCTCAGTACTGGCACTGGGAGTGTCGGCCTGGATTATGTGCTCGAGTCTCTGGAGTGGGATTTGAAACCACAATCTTCTGACTCGGGCGAGAGTGCGACCCACTGAGCCACGGCTGACACTATTGAGGCCAGATACCAGAGAGTCTCCATGGAGTTGTACCCCGTCAAGACTCTGCAGCTTCAGGTGGGCGGCGGGGGGGGGGGGGCGGGGGAAGCAAAGAGGGGGATAGAGAGGACGCAAGGGAAGGTGGATTCAAACTCATTCCTTGAAGAAGTAGGCTGCTGTGAAAACTCCATGAACAAATGGGCCGACGGGTTCAAAACCAACTGATCGTTCATGTCGACCCTGGATAGTGGATTCAAACTGTGGGGATAACTCTTTAGTTGCTGACAGTAGAGCATGATTGCTTCACTTCAGGGCTTTACAAGAGGAGACCCTTCCAATATTCACCTCCACAACCAGCTGTAAGCCGCCTCCTTTAACCGCAGCAGGGTGTCCTGTGATGGTCTGTGAAAACAGGAACTATACTAAGCCCATACAGCAACTATCTTGCATCGGATATACGGCACAGAAACCGACCATTCGGCCCAACCAGTCCATGCCGTTGTTTATGCTCCACTCGAGCCTCCTCCCGTCTTTCCTCATCTAACTCTATCAGCATAACCCTCTATTCCCTGCTCCCTCATATGCTTATCTAGCCTCCCCTTAAATGCATCTATACTATTCGCCTCAACCACCCCCTGTGGTAGCGAGTTCCACATTCTCACCACCCGCTGGGTGAAGAAGTTTCTTCTGCATTCTCTATTTTTATTTGATCATCTGGAGATAATTCTGTGAGAAAAGGTTAAAGGGGGATGAAAAATTTGATGGAACCATTTCATTCTTGGAATATGTTGCTCGGAAGGGTTGGCGCCAATAGGACGTGTTTTTGGGGCGAGGACGGGCGTGGCAAGAAGGTGGATAAGTGAGGCTGATCTGTCAAAAGGGGTGGGCTATTCCTGTTCCTAAATGTTCAGCGTTGTCGTTTGTGGAACTGAAATTCTTCTTACAAAGTTTTAATAATTTTACTGACCGTGGTGCTGTTTTGTTAAGGGGACGTCGGTCTATCAGACCACAGCTGTGGGAGTGTTGGTAATCCTGCTGTACGCAAGCAGAGCCTGTTACAACCTGGTCGCGGTGATGCGTTCGCCAACCTCTCACGTGGACACTTTTGACTACGGCTGGTACAATGTCTCTGACCAGGTAATTGGCGGGGTCAAAGCGTTTTAGCTTCTGAAACCTTTCCGTTCCCGAATGCGATTTGCTGCTTGCTAAACCTGGATTTGCTCCCCTTTTATGACCCAGCTGGTTAAGGCAGCGAGTGGCTGACTTCCCCCGGGTTAGGGCAAGCGGTTTGATTCCACGATTTTCCTCACACAAGAAACATAAGAAATAGGAGCAGGAATAGGCCACTCGGCCCATCGAGCCTGCTCCGCCATTCAATAAGATCATGGCTAATCTTGGGCTCAAAGCCACTTCCCTGCCCCGCTCCCCATAACCCTTCACTCCCTTATCTTGCAAAAATCCGTCTATCTCCAGCTTAAATGTATTTAATGACCCAGCCTCCACAGCTCTCTGGGGCAGAGAATTCCACAGATTTACGACCCTCTGAGAGAAGAAATTCCTCCTCATCTCAGTTCTAAAAGGGCGACCCTTTATTCTGAAACTATGCCCCCCGAGTTCTAGATTCCCCCACGAGGGGAAACATCCTCTCAGCATCTACCTTGTCGAGCCCCCTCAGTATCTTATATGTTTCAATAAGATCACCTCTCATTCTGCTAAACTCCAATGGGTATAGGCCCAACCTGCTCAACCTTTCTTCATAAGTCAACCCCCTCATCTCTGGAATTAACCTAGTGAATCGTCTCTGAACTGCCTCCAATGCAAGTATATCCTTCCTTAAATAAGGAGACCAAAACTGTATGCCGTACTCCAGGTGTGGTCTCACCAGCGCCCTGTACAGTTGTAGCAGGACTACCCTGCTTTTATACTCCAACCCCCTTTGCAATAAAGGCCGACATTCCATTTGCCTTTTTGATTACTTGCTGTACCTGCATGCTAACTTTTTGTGTTTCATGCACAAGGACCACCTGTTGTGGATCGATGTTGGCTGGAATCTGCTCCAGTTACTACTTCCCAAGTACTGCAGTGGAACGGCAGCCTAGATAAAACGTGCTCCAGTCTCCAGTGAGGCTTTGAAACCGCAACCTCCCGACCCTGGGAGAGAGTGCTACCAACAGAGCCAAGCTGATGAGTTCGTGTCTTCAGGAGATGGGAGAAAAATCATCATAAATTGTTCCCGCGTGGCTGAAAAGTCAAGACAGGCTGGTGAACGGAATGCGATTGCGTGCTAAAATGCTGGAGTTCCACATTCCTGCCCAGATCCACACACACGGGCGCATTGCCAATTTGTCTTGATGTGTGTGAGGGAGGGTATTTTTCAAAAAGATAACACTTTTGTTTTGCTTTTGTTTTTTTTTGTCTCCGCAGGCCGATCTGATGTCAAATCTCGGGGACAAAGGTTACCTTGTGTTCGGCTGCATCCTGTTCTTCTGGGAGCTGTTGCCGACAGCCCTTCTGGTGTTGTTTTTCCGTGTTCGGAGACCAGCTCAGGACCTGGTGAGTCAAGTGGTTCAGAGGCGTTCTCTGCATAGCTGCCATTAGGTGCTCTGGTCACAAGATCGATACAGATGAGTTTAACCCATCTCCGTTCACCTGTGCCGAAAGAGCCTGCAGTTACATGGGGCTGGATTTTCTCAATGGGAAGCTTTTGGAGGTGGGACTGCTGCTTGCCGGCTTTCAATCCCGCCTCCATCAGCTTCTGGCCAACCAGCGGGATTTTCCCCTGATTGACCTTGTTAAGCCCGCCCAGCGGGCTCAGCAGGCCAATTAGGGGGAAGTCAGTGACAAGAGCACGTCAACGTATGACGTGCCATCTGTCAAGAACTTTTGAAAGAAGAAATGTCATCGTTTGACAGCTCTGTGAAGCTGTCAAACACTGACATTCTGTGTAGTTTGATGAGTCCTTGTGTTCAGGACTCATCAAACCTTTCTACTTTGCAGAAATCACCTGGCTGTTGGGTCGGAGGATCCAACAGCCAGTCGTGATATCTACAATGGAGATGTCCGGGACTCCGGCTCCACAGCGGCTGTAAACAGAAACAAAGGTAGGTGAACATTTTCTAACACTTTACACTCACCTTACATACTTACCACTCCACACTTGCACCCCTCACTCACCTCTACATCACACTTTCAGACCCCTCCGACCCCCGCAGACCTCCTATTCGTCTCCTACACCCTGGCGGGGTTCCCCGAGGTCGGAAAGCCTGCACTTCGGAAGGAAAAATGGGGATAGTCCTATTTTCTGCCTGTGAGCTACCTGTTAACAGGCAGTTAATAGGCTTTAATCCCTTTCCCGCCTCGAGGAGACGGAACCCGGGGCAGGGCGGCTTCCCGCCTCCTGGGAAGAGGGCACGGAGGCGGGTTGGGGGCGGGTTTGCCACCCGTCCCCAGATTCTGCAACTTTACCGGCAGTCCCGCTTCCTCGGGGCTGACATCCAGCCCATAGTATTTACAGAAACTGGCCATTCGGCCCAACAGTCCTATGCCGGTAATTATGCTCCACACGAGCCTCCTCCCCACCCTACTTCATCTCACCCCATCAGCATCATCTTTTATTCCGTGTACTTATCTAGCTTCCCCTTAAATGCAGTTCTCCCTCCACATCGGATATATGGCACAGAAACAGGTCATTCGGCCCAACCAGTCCATGCCGGTGTTTATGCTCCACTCGAGCCTCCTCCCGTCTTTCCTCATCTAAATCTATCAGCGTAACCCTCTATTCCCGTCTCCCTCATGTGTTTATCCAGCCTCCCCTTAAATGCATCTATACTATTCGCCTCAACCACTCCCTGTGGTAGTGAGTTCCACATTCTCACCACTCTCTGGGTAAAGGAATTTCTCCTGAATTCCCGATTGGATTTCTGGGTGACTATCTTGTATTGATGGCCTCTAGTTATGCTCTTCCCCACAAGTGGAAACACTCTCTCTGTATCCACTCATTCAAAACCTTTCATCATTTTAAAGACCTCTATTAGGTCACCTCACAGCCTTTTTTCAAGAGAAAAGAGACCCAGCCTGTTCATCCTCTCCTGATATGTATACCCTCGCATTTCTGGTATCATCCTTGTAAATCTTCACTGCACCCTCTCCAGTGCCTCTATATCCTTTTTATAATACGGCGACCAGTACTCCAAGTGTGGTCTAACCAAGGTTCTATACAAGTTTAACATAACTTCTCTACTTTTCAATTCTATCCCTCTAGAAATAAACCCTGGTGCTTGCTTTGCATTTTTTTATGGCCTTGCTAACCTGTGTCGCAACTTTTAGTGATTTGTGTTTGGAGCTTTTTTTTTCCAATTTAAATTTTTTTTTTTACTTTTTCTTTCTTTCTGTCTCTCTCGTCATCGAATCATAGAAACTTACAGCACAGAAGGAGGCCATTTCCCTCCCCCATTGCGGTTTCTTAAATGATTCAGGATTTCTGCGCCCCCGACCCAACTTTTGGGAGACCGTTCCGCCTGTTGATCACTCTTTGCTCCCCGTCGTGTCTTCCAACGCTTCACAGTGCAGTGGCTGTTCTGAATAGCCAAACATGTCAGCAGCCAATTTGCGCACGGCAATATCTCAACAGAAAATCGTTGAGTGACCTGGTAATCTGTTTCTGGTGATTTGAGGGATTACTGTAGGCCAGGAGAATGCATTTCTTGGACTAGTGCCATGAGATTGTTAACAGCCGAGGTTATGAGCTTGCAAATCCTGGAGTGGAATTTGTACTCGGTCTTCAGACTTGCAGGTAAGAGTGTTGAACGCATGTGTGTGTGTGTGTGACATGATTATCAGAACTGAAGACAGAGTACAAGTCTGTAGAAGTTAATGCTGAGCCTTTGCTACGCACCAGTAAGATCATGTTGGACAGCTGCTATTTGACTCTTGGAGGGTACGTTTTCCAAGCCCTCACTGTGATGAGTTTGCCCCAGAAAATGACAGGCACGCTGGGCGAATTCACTGCTCTTACTGAAACAGTCTCCTCGAACCTTTTAACATCCACTTGAACAGGCGGACAAGTCCCCCCGCTCATTTCGATGGGCAGAGAATTGCTGGGGCTGTAATCTGCACCGGTGCCATGCTTCCCACGGGCGTGAGCTTGGAAAATTCAGGTGCGTGTGCCAAGAGCAAACAGCTGATGCGTCCAGCCTGTCTCCCAAGCTGAGCGGTATCCTTGAAGTGCACTCTACGCGGCCTTTCTTTTCCCAGCAGTGTGAGCAGTGGCAGCGAGGTGGGCAGCCGCTGCAATGGAATGGTGGTGGGTGTACTTGGTGGAGAGAGGTTGCCCGAAATGTGATGGTGGCGTTCAGGATAAAGGGTCGCCTGCAATCGTCGGGCATTAAAATGATTAGTCGCACAACACCAGGTTATAGTCCAACAGTTTTATTTGAAATCACAAGCTTTCGGAGCTGCTGCTCCTTCGTCAGGTGAAGTGAAGAATACAAATCGGCAAAGCATATATAGACAGAGAACAATGCCTGTGCAGAGTACAATGTCAGACGACTACAGTTAATCTTTCTGACTGCCTTTTATCACACCTCGGCAGAGACACAATCAGGTCAGTCATGTGATTGTCTCTCTGCCGAGGTGTGATAAAAGGCAGTCAGAAAGATTAACTGTAGTCGTCTGACATTGTACTCTGCACAGACATTGTTCTCTGTCTACATATGCTGTGCCCATTTGTATTCTTCACTTCACCTGACGAAGGGGCAGCAGCTCCGAAAGCTTGTGATTTCAAATAAAACTGTTGGACTATAACCTGATGTTGTGCGACTTCTCACTTTTGTCCACCCCAGTCCAACACCGGCATCTCCGCATCATGGCCACTATCGACACCATTAAAATGATTGTTCAATTGACTTTGAATTGAAACTGTGTGGTGATGTTCCTGGGTGTGATGGTTGTGGGCTCTGACGTGTTTTTTTTTGTTGTTCCTGCAGGCTGGGACCGGTATAATTAACGGCCAGAGCTTTGCTTCCCGCTCATATTTCTTTGACAACCCTCGTCAGTTTGAAGGGGACGACTCTCCTTGGGCAGCGGGGTCTCAGAGCGAACAGGGCAGGTACACAAATCCCCTTTGCTTTTGTTCCTGCCTTTTTCTTTCCCCCCTTCCATTTTGAATGAACATTTAATCAGATCGGCCTCCCGTGACTCCCGATTACCCTTCAGCTCGAGGACCTGACCTTGCGCGCCTGAACTGAGCTCTCGGAAAGAACTTGCCTGTTTACAGACGCACGGACCCGTCGGAAGATCTGGGAGCAATGTGGGAATGACCAGTTCAGAGTGCAGCTGTCACTCCAGGAATCTCCAGCCACCTCCTGCTGGGGGCCGAGTGTTTGCCAAAGTACTTTTGTTCCCCTGGAGCACCTCACACAGGTAACCAACCTCTCTCAATCCCCAGCCATTTTAGTTCCCCCCCACCCGTCCCGAAGGCGGAGTCTCGCTGCGGTGCGATTACATTGGGCGGCAGGTCCCAGGTGCCCCCTCAGTGCCGCGTCCAAGTGGCCATTCTTCACATTTGAAACTGGACAGTGGATCCATTCAACTGCAAGGGGCATCTCTCCTGTGACTGATGGTGTCCTTTCCCCTGTGCCTATGTAGACGCTCTCTTCAGCAGGACTTGACTGAAAAACGGTAAGCGTGGTGAACACTCGTTGCTGCCCTTCAGCTAAGATTGGGTAATTGGGCCTAGGTTTGGGACCAAGCCTGGGGCCTTCCTCACCTGAGCTAACATCATACTCTAAATGCCTTTATCCCATCGGGAAAGCCCTACAGAGTCTTCGGCCATAACCTCCAGTGGATGGACTTATTCCTGCACCACCAGTCCAGCCATCCTTCACGTTGAGTATTGCTCTGCCTTGTATAGCTACATCTGTCTGAACGACATTGATCTAAGGGTCCAGATGTTCAAAAATGTGTCACCACATGTTTGACCTCTTTCTCTTTCATTGGACCCATCCTGCGTAGTCTGTACAATTGCAACCAGAGGAAGCAGTGTGTGACTTAGGACCTTGTGGGGGAGAAAGAAAGATTGTTGGGATTCACCAAATCACACCTGGGTCTGTCCCTCTACTCCTCCGGCGCTTTCTCCTCCTTTGAGCATCTCACCTTGTTCCACCCCTCTCGCCTCTCATTTAAAATTCTCGTTCTCTCCCGCCCACCCAAGTACGATAAAAATGCTATCCCCGAGATATCCTCACTGCTTTCCTCCCTCAGCCTCTGCACCGAGCGACTTCTCATCCTCGGTGATTTCAACCTCCATCTCAATTCATCATGCTCTCTCTCCTCTGAGTTCACTACCTTCCTATCCTCCCATAACCTCTCCCTCCATGTGAACGACCCAACCCATATTCACTGCCACCCCCTCGACCTTGCCATCTCTCGTGGCCTCGCTACACCCACTGTGTCAGTCGAAGATGAGACCACCTCTGACCACTTACTTGTATCGCTCCCAACCCTACTTCCTTCTGTGTCCGCGCCCTGGAAAAAACTCTCTCCCAATTCTCTTACAACTGCACTTTCGAAATCCCAACTGACCAGCCTTTGGCCCTCCATTCACCACGACATTTCTGCAGCTACCGATCTGTTCAACCACACCTTTGATGCCCTAGTCCCTATTAAAACAATGACACGCTCTCACCCTGGCCATTCCCCCTGTCTACGGCCCAAGGGATGCAGACTTGAACGGATATGGCAAACAACTGGTTTAGCCATTCACCACCAGATCTGGCTGGACCACCATAAAGCATTATCGGGTCCTACTCTTGTCTGGCAAAACTGCTCACTATTCCAAGATCATGCTGGAATGCAAAGATAACCCCCGGCTACTATTTTCTACTGTTAACCGTCTTCTTAAACCCCTCTCCCCTGCCTCCTCCACACTCCCCTCCAACAACAAGTGCGAGGAGCTCATGGACTAGGTCTTTGTTGGCTGGCGCGGACACGATGGGCCGAAATGGCCTCCTTCCGTGCTGTAACTTTCTGTGATTCTATGACTTCTTCTATGACCATCCGATCAGCTGCCTCTGCCACGTCCCTTCCTTCCCCTAGCCCACCGGGCCAAACTTCCTCTAAGGTTCCCCCCTGTCTAACATCCAGTACTGGTTGAGCAGAAATTTTCTCCAATTAAATATTGGGAAGACCGAAGCCATTGTCTTCGGGCCCCGCCAGAAACTCCGTTCCCTCGGCACCGACTCCATCCCTCTCCCTGGCATCTGTCTGAGGCTGAACCAGACTGTTCGCAACTTTGGTTTTTTTGACCCGGAAATGAGCTTCCGTGGAATAACTAAGACCGCCTATTTCCACCTCCCTAACATCGCCCGTCTCCACCCCTGCCTCAGCTCATCTGCTGCTGAAACCCTCATCCATGCCTTTGTTCCCTCTAGACTTGACTATTCCAACGGATTCCTGGTCGGCCTCCCACATTCCACCCTACGTAAACTTGAGGTCATCCAAAACTCGGCTGACCGTGTCCTAACTCGCATCAAGTCCTGTTCACCCATTACCCCTGTGCTTGCTGACCTACATTGGCTCCCGGTTAAGCAGCGCCTCGATTTCAAAATTCTCATCTTTGTTTTCAAATCCCCTCCATGGCCTCGCCCCCTCCCTATCTCTGTAACCTCCTCCAGCCCCACAACCCTCCGAGATATCTGCGCTCCTCCAATTCTGCCCTCTTGAGCATCCCTGATTATAATCGCTCCACCATTGGCGGCCGTGCCTTCTGTTGCCTGGGCCCTAAGCTCTGGAATTCCCTCCCTAAATCTCTCCGCCTCTCTTTCCTCCTTTTAACACGCTCCTTAAAACCTACCTCTTTGACCAAGCTTTTGGTCACCTGCCCTAATTTCTTATGTATCTCGGTGTCAGTTTTTGTGCCTGATTACGCTCCTGTGAAGCGCCTTGGGACGTTTTACTACGTTAAAAAGGCGCTATATAAATACAAGCTGTTGTTGTAATCTTGCTCCCCAAAAGCGCCCCTACGAGGCCTGTGTTGACGGAGTGGCATAGACACACGTACTGGGGGTGTCTCGACTGTGTTGTCGGAAGTACGACAGTGAAGATTGTGCTTCCAATCAGAAGGGATAAAACCTTTGTTAAATCTATCTGTCCTGTGTCCGTTGTGCAGCTATCTTTTTGGAGGGAGAGCAAAGGAAGGAAGCAGAATTGAAATGCTGGACGTGTTCTGCAGACTTTTAGCTGCCTATTGCCTGCCTCACGCTTGCTCTTTTCTTTCTTTTTTTTGTTCCAGTTTAACCGGCAGCCTGCAGCAGAACGGCTGGTACGGCACCGACAGGGGCAACGTTGAACCAGCCTGGTATGAGGGCGTGTCCCAAGGCGGCACCACCGCACCGTTACTCTTCGCCAGAGATCACATGCAAGGCGCCAACTACTACCACACCTTCTACTCCACTCCGCAGACGTAGAGTCTCGTCGCCATTCCACTGGGACACTCCGTAATCGATGAGCAGCTTGTTTTTATTTATTACTGTTCCAAACTAATCATCTCTTAGAGGAGGCGGGCAGCAGGGGACTGCTGTCGGAATCTACGCGAGTTAGCCAAACAAATGTGTTTTGTTTCCACCGGGGGTTTTTAGCTGACCGCTTGAAGGAGCGGGGACCATGCTGAGCGCACCCAGTAACTCCTGGATGTTCCTTTTTTTGAAAATATCTTCATTGCTACTGACTAGAGGCTAAAGTAGGAACTGTATCAGGCATCGAGCAGGCTGTTGCTGCAGCGGGCCTCTCTTGTATCCGTTTCTAGCTGTCGGATGTCTTGGCTTGCTTGGGTTTGCGTCCCTTTCTTGAAGGCACGGACCCGTGCTGGGCTGTAGTTCCACATGCATCCTAACCAAGTGGCCGTTTTATGCGCGCGAGCTTGCCGTGAAATTGTGCACGGGCGAACAAAAGCAATTCCGCCTGTTGTGCGTCCCCGCCCCCCCCCCCCCCCGTGCCCAGTTTCACCCCCCCCGCGCGGTTTGCGATTGCCCCTCGTGAGGCGCTGCAGCCCCAACCTGAAATTGATCACGAATCCACGAGTTCTCGGCGGAGCAATGGGAGGCCGCGCGGTTCACTTAGGGCAATAGGTCACTTTACATTGATTGAACCACTTGCCTGCAAGTTTTGTAGAACAGTTGACCTCAAAGGCTTAAAAATGCTCGGGACCAAAATATAGTCAACTTGCTGGACCATGTGACGGTTGAGTTCCAGGGAAATTAAATCTAGACTGGGGGACGGGCGGGGGATGGGGGGGGGGCGGGGAGGAACCAGGTGACGTGGTGCGTTTGCCTGTACCGGTTAGATTTGTGCCACAGCTATTTACCTTCCTGCAAGATGTGACACTTTAAGGGCACGTGTTGGAATTAACGAGCCAGAGAAACACCGGTTAGGTTCGCAGGCACACAGGAGCAGTGAACTTTGGGCTTGGTGTGAGATTGGTGTTGATGCTGTTTGATTGTGGAGGGGGATCGTAGCCGAGCCTGATCCCATCCTTGCCTGCTTCACCACTCCATCCCCCACGCACACGCATCTTCTTTGCAGCTGGAGTCACTGGATAGCTGAAGGTGGCAGAACCTTGACGGACATTTGTCTTTTCCCTCTTGTAGCCCAGGGACACTGAGAGCAATCGCAACGCCCCCACCCCCCCACTACTGGTCCAGCTACAGACCACGGACCGATCCTGGGACTGGCCTGGTCTGTGTGGCTCAGGACCGCACTGGGTGGTGTATGTACACACTATAACCCATCAGGGGGCACAGTGGGGCCAGATATAAAGGCAAGTGACGAGGAGGTGGAGCCTGATCATCAGACTTGATACTGCAGCCACGTGGTGCTTTTACAGCTCTGACCAACGTTCCCGCTAAGCCGCGCAATAATGGGAAAGATCCCTGGCTTCTCTGTTGTAAACACCGCGCGCGCGCAGAAATTTTAAGGGACCGCACACTAAAAGAAACAGGCCGCACGGGAAAAAAGCACAGTCTACAGGAAACATTGGCTCTGACGTACTTCGCATTGAATCGCTTGTTTGACAAACGTGTGGTGGTGTGGAAAACCTTCCTCCGCAGAACCAAACGATAAGGAATTAACGGACACCGCAAGCTATCCTGAAAAGTGATGACACTGTCGATGAGTCTCCTAAATAGATATATTTTCTAAGACAACTGTGTTCTCATTTATTTCCATCTCCTGAGGGTCAGCACGGGTGGCCTGTGTTGGAAGACTGGTCAAATCTACGTGAACTTTGCACTGTTTTCCTCCCTCCGTACGGTAGCATTTGCACTCGCTTCTACTCTTCCAGGCTTTGACTGCGAAGGATTGCGTTCAAATCGAGGAGACCGCCCCCCCCCCCTACTCCCGTCCCTATTTTCTCCTATACTTTTCGTTCCTGCCCCTCCGGTTTCCTCACTGCCGAACAGGCAGTTGAATTTCTCCAGAAATATTGATTTTAATTTTATCACTTACACCCCCCCCCCCCCTAAACTAATTTTCTCTTTTTGTCTCGCTGAAAGTGTAGACTAACGCTGGGGGTATAGTTCCACAGGGGGTGGGGGGTCCGGTCACATTCACAGAATCCCCACAGTGCAGATAGAGGCCATTTCGGCCCATCGAGCCTTCACCGACACATATCCCACCCGATCCCCGTAACCCCACGTATTTAATCCCCCCTAACCCTAAGGGTCAATTTATCATAGCCAAATCAACCTAACCCGCACATCTTTGGACTGTGGGAGGAAACCCACGCAGACACTGGGAGAATGTACAAACTCCACACAGACAGTCACCCGAGGCCGGATTCAAACCCGGGTCCCTGGCGCTGTGAGGCAACAGTGCTAACCACTATGCCACCGTGTTGCCCATTCTGGTACCTTACCCAAGTGCGTCACGTGTGAACTTGGGCGAGAGTGGCTGGATAGCCGTCGGGAACAGGACGCTGGCTGCTTCATGTCCCCCCAGCTGATATCCGCTAACTCGGCACAGGCGGAGGATCGACTGTGGCCGCATTTCCCACCTCGGCACGGTAGTGCCTTCACTGGCTCTGGTGCCAGAGACCCACCTTGAGCTCCCATGACAACAAGGTGCACAGGAGGACTGAACACGGATTAATTTACTGACTCGTTTTTATATTTCGATTTTTTTTGTCTCATTCCCCCGTAGTCTTTATACCTGTAGCCCTTTACTGGCACGGCTGAGATGAGGAACTCTCTGTCTGGGTGGAGGCAATGGATGACATTATGGGCTCGCACTTGTGACTGACTCCCCCTGTGGCACAGCGCGTTGGAGTAAAGCACTGATTGCTCTGCTTTCCTTCATTTTATATCTGAGTGCCTGTAATATATAACTTGATAAGCGTGTTAAGTGACCTATCCAAGCAGAATTTTTGAATTTGTACTGGTTACTGTACTATAACTCCTGGAAGGTATTTTAATAAAGATTTCTTCTACCAACAGCCCACGAGGACAGATCATTGCACAAACGAGTCCCAAGTCCCTGGAAACGTGTTCTGGTCTCCATTTAATTACGCTAACTTGTCTCTTGGTTCTTTGGTTGGAGCACAATTATTTAGAAACATAGAAAAATAGGAGCAGGAGTCGGCCATTCGGCCCTTCGAGCCTGCTCCGCCATTCAATATGATCATGGCTGATCCTCTATCTCAATACCATATCCCCGCTCTCTCCCCATACCCCTTGATGCCTTTTGTGTCTAGAAATCTATCTATCTCCTTAAATATATTCAGTGATTTGGCCTCCACAGCCTTCTGTGGTAGAGAATTCCACAGGTTCACCACCCTCTGAGTGAAGAAATTTCTCCTCATCTCAGTCCTAAATGTCCTACCCCATATCCTGAGACTGTGACCCCTCGTTCTAGACCCCCCCAGCCAGGGGAAACATCCTCCCTGCATCCAGTCTGTCTAGCCCTGTCAGAATTGTATACGTTTCAATGAGATCCCCTCTCATTCTTCTAAACTCTAGTGAATACAGGCCTAGTCGACCCAATCTCTCCTCATACGACAGTCCTGCCATCCCAGGAATCAGGACTGGTGAACCTTCGCTGCACTCCCTCTATGGCAAGTATATCCTTTCTTAGGTAAGGAGACCAAAACTGCACACAGTACTCCAGGTGTGGTCTCACCAAGGCCCTGTACAACTGTAGTAAGACATCCTTGCTCCTGTACTCAAATCCTCTTGCATTGAAGGCCAACATACCATTTGCCTTCCTAACTGCTTGCTTCGACATTATGCCCCTTTCTGTTATGAATTTCTGGTAAATAATCAAAGTGCAAAATCAGTCTGCATTGTCAGACATTGAAGATGGTTCCTCAAACTATAGACAATACGCCTGAGATATAACAGTTTCAAGTGTGATATCTTTAGAAGGCATGACATGACCGACACATGACTTTTAATGACATAAATGGGTAATTTTTCCAGGATAATTTTAGCTCATAGTAGAAAACCACCAACACCCTTCATTCTGAAGAGTCGAATGACTCACATCCACCAATGGCTCTGACCCTCCCTGTGACCTTTTTGTTCGTAAGTAGTAATTTCTGGTTTAAATGGGCGGGGTAAAGGGGAAAACGTTCATGAGGAGAGAGTGGCTGAAAGAAACCCTACCATCAGTCCAAGGACCGAGATGCTCAACCCACTGACCTTGTACTGACCACGGGGAAGATTTAAGGCTCCTTGCACTTGTACACGTCTTGTTTTAGACACCGTACTCCTTGATCCTATTCCCAGCGAGGGTGGATTGCCTTTAAAAGTCAATTCAATTTCTTAACAGCAAAGGTCATCGGTATGAAAGGACACACCGAATGAGGTCATGCTGTTAAACTCTGGCCAATTTAGTGCAATCTTTAATTTAGTTTGTCGAGTTGTCTGTGTGGAGAGATGGGGAGGAAGATCGTGCTGGCACACTCTCCTTCCTCAGTTTAAAAAAAAAACCTCGTAAAGTTCCTTGTCTCTAATTGTGGCAAATTCTGAGGGTCTGCCTGCGTTGTCCTGGATGGGAAGATTGAACTACTGTCAGTTTGAGGAGTTTGCAAGAGAGGTCATCCCGTGCAAGGCTGTGATAAACCGAGTCGAGGTTGGATGAAGAATTAAACACAACGCCACCAGCAGAAGCAGAAAAAACCCTCCTGCAGGGGGGGTAAGTAAATGTGTATAACACCAATCAGGTATGTTTCTATAGAGTCTCTGCAGCAGAGCTCCTTGTAAAGAGAATGTCTCGTCACCCTAAACCTTTTCGTAAGGAGTGCCTCCCCAAACAGTGATTTGCATTATGCATTCCAACAAGGGCTTGTATTTATATAGCACCTTTAACGTAGTAAAACATCCCAAGGCGCTTCAAGGGGAGTGTTTTAAAATAAAATTTGACAGAGCCACATAAGGAGAAGTTAGGGCAGGTGACCAAAAGCTTGGTCAAAGAGGCAGGTTTTAAGGAGCGTCTTAAAGGAGGGAAGAGAGGTAGCGAGGCGGAGAGGTTTAGGGAGGGAATTCCAGAGCTCGGGGCCCAGGCAGCTGAAGGCACGGCCGCCAATGGTGGGGCGATTAAAATCAGGAATGCTCAAGAGGCCAGAATTGGAGGAGCGCAAACATCTCTGTGCGGGGGGGGGAGGTGTTGTGGAGCTGGAGGAGATTACAGAGATGGGGAGGAGGGGGCGAGTCCATGGAGGGATTTGAAAATAAGGATGAGAACTCTAAAATCAAGGCGTTACTTAACCGGGAGCCAATGTAGGTCAGCCAGCACAGGGGAGATGGGCGAACGGGACTTGGTGCGAGTTAGGACACAGGGCAGCCGAGTTTTGGATGACCTCAAGTTTACGTAGGGTAGAACGTGGGAGGCCAGCCAGGAGTGCGTTGGAATAGTCAAGTCATTTATTGGCATTTTTTTTAATAAAATATTTTTGCGTTGAATGATGAGTGATCAGGGAATTTTTCTTGGAAGAATTGACAAAACCCAATGGGGCATGGGAACAACTGTTGCAAAGCCAGAGTGCTACAGTGACACTGTGTATGTTAATCCGCTCACTTGAACTATCGGGAGCAGTAATGCCCTCGGCACCCGGACTCCCATTGTTGCCATCCACATGCTAATGCTGATCACTCTTCCTGTCAGCTCATTGATATTTTTATACAAGGGACCCTGATGGTGGAATGAGAATTTTTTTTTTTAAATTTGTTCATGGGATGTGGGCGTTGCTGGCAGAGCCAGCGTTTATTGCCCATCCCTAGTTGCCCTCGAGAAGGTGGTGGTGAGCCGCCTTCTTGAACCGCTGCAGTCTGTGTGGTGAAGGTGTTCCCACAGTGCTGTTAGGGAGGGAGTTCCAGGATTTTGACCCAGCGACGATGAAGGAACGGCCGATATACTTCCAAGTCAGAATGTTTGTTTGAAAAATAAAACGCGTGACCAAAAAAAATCTCACGGTTTTTGAGGGAACTTTTCGGTCTTGGCTAATGCTGTTAAAAGGAATCTTAGATGATTTCTTTTCCCCCCGACCCCAACCCATAAACTCTGCGATTTTGAAGGAACTTTGAAGTTGTGTTAACAAGTTTACAGGTTTATTTAACTGGAAGAGGGACTGACAAACGAATGAGGAAGATAGGGGGAGACTGAGGCTTTTAAAGGTGTGTGAGATAAACAACAACAACTTGTATTTACACAGCGCCTTTAACGTAGTAAAACGTCCCAAGGCTCTTCAGAGCACTGTAAGACAAAAAATTTGACACCGAGCCACATAAGGAGAAATTAGGGCAGGTGAAAACAGGTCGGTTTTAAGGAGCGTCTTAAAGGAGGCGGAGAGGTTTAGGCAGGGAATTCCAGAGCTTAGGGCCCAGGCAACAGAAGGCACGGTCGCCAATGGTTGAGCGATTATAATCAGGGATGCTCAAGAGGGCAGGATTAGAGGAGCGCAGCTATCTCGGGGGGTTGTGGGGCTGGAGGAGATTACAGAGATAGGGAGGGGCGAGGCCATGGAGGGATTTGAAAACAAGGGTGAGAATTTTGAAATCGAGGTGCTGCTTTACCGGGAGCCAATGGAGATTAGCGAGCACGGGGGTGATGGGTGTTGTCAGCCCCAAGCAGATCACATCATGGTATAGAACTGAGGAAAGTATCCAGCAAGTGTACTGTTTTAATGACGGGGCATTTTAACTGACCCGATATAGAATGGAGCGTGTGCAGCGCGAGGACAGAAAAAGACTTGGAAACGTCTGAATGTGGTCAAGGGCCATTACATGACTCAACATTTAAGGGTGGGGACGAGCTTGTTTTCAACCCAATGCTGACCAGCACTGGGAACATTATAGTGTAGCAGCTGGGGAGCAGTGATTTTAGGGCTCTAAAGTCCAGGTTAAGGAAAAGGAAGTGTAACATTAGACCATTGCACTTCGGGAGGGCAATTTTTAAGACAATGTACACACAGGTAAGAGGGGAATGGGTTGGGCTTGGTCGCGAAATGGAACAGGCTTTAAAGGTGATTGAGAGTGCAGTGACACTAGAGAAAGGAACACCTTTCCGATAAAGTCGGGTGGAACAGAGGGTGATCAGTACAAGGCAAACACTCAGTGTAAAAGCACTGTTAAAGAACAAAGAAAGTGTATGAAAGAATTGCTTTCTCAAGAACTCAGCCTTCTCTTTTCAAGAGAAAAGAGCCCCAGCCTGTTCAGTCTTTCCTGATGGTTCTAACCTCGCAGTTCTGGTATCATCCTTGTAAATCTTCTCCGCACCCTCTCCAGTGCCTCTGTGTCCTTTTTATAATATGGCGACCAGAACTGCGCACAGTACTCCAGGTGTGGTCTAACCAAGGTTCCATACAAGTTTAGCATAAACGCCACCAATAGAGATATTTTGTGATTCACTAGGAAGACTTGAATAGCAGACGTGGTGCCTTTTTCTTTTAAAAAGAACATCCACTTTGCTTCTGTCCGTTGCGGAGGGAATTACAGTTGAGCCTCTTCTCGTGTGACGTACGCTTTCCATCTGCGGGGGTCACTGGACAACGAGATGGTGCAACAACCCCGAGCTCATTTTTATCCTCCCTAACCCAGGGCGACTACAAGGCACAAGTCTCCACTTGCCTGGATGAGTGCAGCTCCAACAGCACTCAAGAAGCTTGACACCCTCCAGGACAAAGCAGCCTGCTTGTTTGGCACCCCATCCACCACCTTAAACATTCACTCCCTCCACCACCGGCGTACCGTGGCTGCAGTGTGCACCATCTACAAGATGCACTGCAGCAACTTGCCAAGGCTTCTTAGGCAGCACCTCCCAAACCGGCGACCTCTACCACCTAGAAGGACAAGGGCAGCAGGTGCATGGGAATACCACCACCTCCAAGTTCCCCTCCAAGTCACACACCATCCTGACTTGGAAATATATCGCCGTTCCTTCATCATCGCTGGGTCAAAATCCTGGAACTCCCTCCCTAACAGCACTGTGGGAGCACCTTCACCACACGGACTGCAGCGGTTCAAGAAGGTGGCTCACCACCACCTTCTCAAGGGCATTTAGGGATGGGCAATAAATGCTGGCCTTGCCAGCGATGCCCAGATCCCATGAACAAATTTTTAAAAAGGGATAGTAGATAATTTTTTTATGATGAGAGATGCACGGCTTTAGTTCAGCACGCACAGGGGACTGAATCTGACACCGTGACAATCTCTGCCGAGCCGAGCCGACAAAGAATGACCTTGCAAGAGTAAGTGAGATGTTGGATTGTTACTGTCCCCTCTGGAACTGAGCCCCAGCAAGGAGTCAACGCCTTCAGGAGAGGAGAAACCTGGGGTGAAAAAAAGACTTCAAACTGGGATATACTTATGATGTGGAGATGCTGGTGTTGGACTGGGGTGGACAAATGTGAGAAGTCGCACAACACCAGGTTATAGTCCAACAGTTTTATTTGAAATCACAAGCTTTCGGAGCGCTGCTCCTTCGTCAGGTGAAGTGAAGAGATGCATATAGGCACAGCATATATAGTCAGAGAACACTGCCAGATGACTACAGTTCATCTTTCTAACTGCCCTTTATCACACCTCGGCAGAGAGATAATCACGGCAATCAAAGGTGTGGATGGTGTCCAAACAGGTCAGTCAGGAAAACATTACATCAAAGACAATGAGGTGGGGTCACAAGGGGTCAATGTGGCAGATGCTGGGGTCTGGATGGAAAACAAAAAACTTTTTTTGCTGGAAATCACAGCAGGTCCGGCCGCATCTGTGTAGAGAGAACAAGCCAACGACGATCGAGTCTGGATGACTCTACGTCAGGTGGGGTTACATGTAGCGTGACATGAACCCAAGATCCCGGTTGAGGCCGTTCTTGGGTTCTTGGGACCTGCTGTGATTTCCAGCAAAAAAAGTTTTTTGTTTTCCATACAGACCCCAGCATCTGCCACATTGTCTTTGATGTAATCATCTGGCTGTGTTCTCTGACTATATATGCTGTGCCGATATGCATCTCTTCACTTCACCTGACGAACGAGCAGCGCTCCGAAAGCTTGTGATTTCAAATAAAGCTGTTGGGATATACTTAGTAACTGGTCAAACCAGTTTAGGTTATTTTTTTATATTATACGAGTTTCCTGCTTTTTCTAACACGCCCATGTTTTGACAGTATCTCCCATATGTGCCCCCTTCCTTCCCCACAGAACACATCTGCTCCCTACGTGCTGGTGTTTCTGATAATTCCTTGACGAGTGACATGAAAAACCAGGCAAGTAATTCTGGAGAGATTGAATTATTACTCGCTCGTCATTGGGGATCAGGAGATTGAATGGGCGGAAGAGTCCCATGTTAATGTAGATTGTACACTCTGGAGGTTATACTCTGCGTTTCTCTCCGAGGTATGTGTGGGAGTGTTGGGCTGGGCGGCCTTGTCTCAATGTGTATTTACCTGCATTCATCCGTTGCAGAACCTGTTTATCTGCTTTCACCTCCTTTTAACTGATGCTTAAAAACAGGCGGCCTGTTAATAGATGTGATAAATGACAAGCTTGTGGGTAGTGTCGGGATCAGAACACGGCCCTTTCCCAGCAGCACGCACGGCCCTGAAGGCAGGCTATATTGATGATCTGAAACTTCCCCCTCTGTGGTGCTTTTTAGTTTTCAGCACTTTTAGTTTCGGGTTGACTGGTGTAGTGCTGTAACTGCAACCACTCCCCATGTTTACACTTTCACCTCGTGTCATTCTCCAGCAGGTGCTGGCCTGAAGTGGAGCCAGACACGGCCCATAAAAATCCCATGAGCAAGTTTTACTCTACCTGAGAAAGAAAAACAGCAAAATAACATCCCCTGGATGTTCTTACACAATTTACAGGTGGCAATTCGCTTTCGAAGTGTAACTAAAGTTGAGTGTCAGTCGTGGCTCAGTGGGTATCTCTCTCTCTCTCTCTTTCGCCTCTGAATCAGAAGGTTGTGGGTTCAAGTCCCAATCCAGAGACTTGAGCACAAAAATCCAGGCTGACACGCCAGGACAGTACTAAGGGAGCACCGCGCTGTCGGAGGGGCGGCCCTGAGGGAGTGCCGCACTGTCGGAGGGGCAGTGCTGAGGGAGCGCCGCACTGTCGGAGGGGCGGCCCTGAGGGAGCGCCGCACTGTCGGAGGGGCAGTACTGAGGGAGCGCCGCACTGTCGGAAGGTCAGTACTGAGGGAGTGCCGCACTTTCGGAGGGGCAGTACTGAGGGAGCGCCGCACTGTCGGAAGGTCAGTACTGAGGGAGTGCCGCACTTTCGGAGGGGCAGTACTGAGGGAGCGCCGCACTGTCGGAGGGGCAGTACTGAGGGAGCGCCGCACTGTCGGAAGGTCAGTACTGAGGGAGTGCCGCACTTTCGGAGGGGCAGTACTGAGGGAGCGCCGCACTGTCGGAGGGGCAGTACTGAGGGAGCGCCGCACTGTCGGAGGGGCAGTACTGAGGAGCCGAGCGCCGCACTGTCGGAGGGGCAGTACTGAGAGAGCGCCGTGCTGTCGGAGGGGCAGTACTGAGGGGGCGCTGTGCTGTGGGAGGGGCAGTACTGAGGGGGCGCCGTGCTGTCGGAGGGGCAGTACTAAGGGAGCGCCGCACTGTCGGAGGGGCAGTACTGAGGGGGCGCCGTGCTGTCGGAGGGGCAGTACTGAGGGAGCACCGCACTGTTGGAGGGGCAGTACTGAGGGGGCGCCGTGCTGTCGGAAGGGCAGTACTGAGGGAGCGCTGCACTGTTGGAGGGGCAGTACTGAGGGAGCACCGCACTGTCGGAGGGGCGGTACTGAGGGAGCGCCGCACTGTCGGAGGGGCAGTATTGAGGGAGCGCCGCATTGTCGGAGGGGCAGTATTGAGGGAGCACCGCACTGTCGGAGGGGCAGTATTGAGGGAGCGCCACGCTGTCGTAGGGGCAATGCTGAGGGAGCGCCGCACTGTCGGAGGGGCAGTACTGAGGGAGCGCCGCATTGTCGGAGGGACAGTACTGAGGGGCAGTACTGAGGGAGCGCCGCACTGTTGGAGGGGCAGTACTGAGGGAGCGCCGCACTGTCGGAGGGGCAGTACTGAGGGAGCGCCGCACTGTCGGAGGGGCGGTACTGAGGGAGCGCTGCACTGTCAGAGGGGCAGTACTGAGGGAGTGCCGCACTGTCGGAGGGGCAGTACTGAGGAAGCGCTGCACTGTGTCTGAGTTGCCATCTTTCAGATGAGACGTTAAAACCAAGGCCTTCACTGCTCTCTCGGGTGGACGTAAAAGATCCCATGGCACTATTTGGCAGAAGAGCAAAGGAGTTATCCCCGGCGTCCTGACCCAATATTTATTCCCCAATCAACATCACGATAAAAACAGATGATCTGATCATCATCACGTTGCTGTTTGTGGAAGCTTACTGTGTGCAAATTGGCTGCCGTGTTTCCTACATTAAAACAGTGACTACACTTCAAAAAGCATTTCATTGGCTGTAAAGCGCTTTGGGACGTCCTGTGGTCGTGCAAGACGCGATATAAATAGAAGTCTTTTTTTCCAAACATGGAATCTTTTCCCCACAATTGGTTGTTGAAGCAGGGACTATAAATCATTTGAAAGGGAATTTGGCTATCATAAGAAAAGGAATTAAGTATATAAATGATATGGGGAATGGACAAGGAAATGAGATTAGGCTAAATAACTCCAGTTGATCGAGCACCAGCATAGGCAAGATGGGCTGAATGATTTCCTTCTGCGCTCTAATTGCAATAATTAGATAAGAATTTATGAATCATAAATGTTTTCTAGTTTTTTTTCTGCTTCCAATTCTGATTTCCTTCCAAACATGAGTATCTTCAGGAATAGGAACAGGAAAAAGCTGTTAAGCCTTAATAAACTCATCTCCTTTTCATTGCTCATAGCCATATTTCTCAATTCCTTCTTTCTCCAGAAATACATCCAATTGTTTCAACCTTGGTGACATATTTGACCCTGAAATGAGCTCCCGACCACATATCCGCAGTATAACGGAGACCGCCTATTTCCACCTCCCTAACATCGCCCGTCTCCGCCCTTGCCTCAGCTCATCTGCTGCCAAAACCCTCATCCCTGCCTTTGTTACCTCTAGACTCGACTATTCCAACGCACTCCTGGTTAGCCTCCCACATTCTACCCTACGTAAACTTGTCCCAACTCGCACCAAGTCCCGTTCGCCCATCTCCCCTGTGCTCGCTGACCTACATTGGCTCCCAGTTAAGCAGCGCCTCGATTTCAAAATTCTCATCCTTGTTTTCAAATCCCTCCATGGCCTCGCCCCCTCCCTATCTCTGTAACCTCCTCCAGCCGCACAACCACCCGAGATATCTGCGCTCCTCTAATTCTGCCCTCTTGAGCATCCCCGATTATAATCGCTCAACCTTTGGTGGCCGTGCCTTCTGTTGCCTGGGCCCTAAGCTCTGGAATTCCCTGCCTAAACCTCTCCGCCTCGCTACCTCTCTCCCCTCCTTTAAGACGCTCCTTAAAACCGGCCTCTTTGACCAAGCTTTTGGTCACCTGCCCTAATTTCTCCTTATGGGGCTCGGTGTCAAATTTTTTGTCTTCTAATACTCCTGTGCAGCGCCTTGGGACGTTTTACTACGTTAAAGGCACTATATAAATTCAAGTTGCTGTTGTTTCCCCATTGTCTGCTTCAATGGCCTCTCCTGGTAACTTAAACCACAACTCTATTGCTCTTTGAGACTTTTATCATAATGAATATTAACTTGTTTAAGCCGCACTCTAGACAGTACTTTTGAAGAGACGGTAAACCGAGGCCCCGTCTGTTCTCTCGGGTGGATGGAAAAGATTCCCATGGCAGTAACATCACTCAAACAGATGACCTGGTCATTATCTCATTGCTGTCTGTGGGAGCTTGCTGTGCACCAATTGTCTGCTACCTTTCCCACATTACGACAGCGACCACATTTCAAAGAAGGTACCTCATTGGCTGTAAAGCGCTTTGGAACATCCCGAGGTCGTGAAAGGCGCTCTATAAATGCACCTCTTTCTTTATTCTGCGTGTCCAGGGTGTGCATGCGATGAATATGATGTTGTGCTGAGATGGAGTTCCAGGCCCATTGATTCCCTTCTCTGAGTTTGCGAGCTCCGCCTTGGCCTTTGAGGGGCAGTGACGAGCTGAGGCCGCGTCCTTAGCCACAATGGAAAATCAGCTATACAGGGTACTGGTGAGGCCACACCTGGAGTACTGCGTACAGTTTTGGTTTCCATATTTAAGAAAAGATATACTTGCTCTGGAGGCAGTTCAGAGAAGGTTCACTCGGTTGATTCCGGAGATGAGGGGGTTGACTTATGAGGAAAGGTTGAGTAGGTTGGGCCTCCACTCATTGGAATACAGAAGAATGAGAGGCGATCTTATCGAAACATATAAGATTGTGAGGGGGCTTGATCGGGTGGATGCGGGGAGGATGTTTCCACTGATGGGTGAGACTAGAACTAGGGGGCATAATCTTAGAATAAGGGGCTGCCGTTTCAAAACTGAGATGAGGAGAAACTTCTTCACTCAGAGGGTAGTAAATCTATGGAATTTGCTACCTCAGAGAGCTGTGGAAGCTGCGACATTAAATAAATTTAAAACGGAGATAGACAGTTTCCCAGCTGATAAAGGAATTAAGGGTTATGGGGAGCGGGCAGGGAAGTGTACGTGAGTCTAGGTTCGGATCAGCCATGATCCTATTGAATGGCGGAGCAGGCCCCAGGGGCCGTATGGCCTACTCCTGCTCCTACTTCTTATGTTCTTATTAAAGGAAAGTCGTAAGATAAACAACCCGTGGGATAGCTCTTTAACATCCTGTCCTGTGTCTGTTTTTTTTGGGACGTTGCATGAAGTGGCAACCCTGGTGCAGATTGTGCTGGAGGATTTCACGAGTTGTTGAATTGAATTTGAAATGCCAGTTAATCAAATGATGTCGGGCTGTGAGGTTTTAATTTTGCAAAATATGCAAAACGGATGAAATCGTGCATGCAGGATGTTGAAATGGATCGCTTGTGCTCACGCACAGCCTTTATAAAAAATCCAGTATTGAACAACTAGACCATTTACCGTCCAAAGCAAAAAACACATTCAGCAGGCCAGACAGCATCTGCGGAGAGAACAGACAGATGTGTTGGGTATGGACCCTTCCTCAGAGCGGGGAAGTATCACAGCATTCACAAAGGAACAAGGGGGGGGGCGGGCGTAAACGCAACCTCACACACAGGAAAATAACTCGAATGCCCTGTAAAAGTGCTCAAGTGGAGAACAGGAGATGGCAGCTGTGATATTAGCATGAGATAATAACAACAACTTGTATTTATATAGCACCTTTAACGTACAAATTAGTGTTGTATTCCCTAGAATTTATAAGGTTCAGGGGTGATCTGATCGAAGTTTTCAAGATGTTAAGAGATAGGGTAGAGAGAGAGAAACTATTTCCGCTGGTTGGGGATTCTAGGTCTAGGGGGCACAGTCTAAAAATTAGAGCCAGACCTTTCAGGAGTGAAATTAGGAAGTACTTCTGCACGCACAGGGCGGCAGAAGTTTGGAACTGTCTTCCATAAACGGCAATTGATGCTAGATCAATTGTTAATTTTAAAATTTGAGCTTGATAGATTTTTGTTGACCAAAGGTATTAAGGGATGTGGGGCGAAGGCGGGTAGATGGAGTTAGGTCACAGATCAGCCATGATCTCATTGAATGGCGGAACAGGCTGGAGAGGCTGAATTTTCTTCTTACTTCTTAGGCAGTCCCTCCGAACGGAGGATGACTTGCTTCCACATTAAAAATGAGTTCTCAGGTGACTGATGCGTCCAATGTGGGACCTACAGTCTCTGTCACAGGTGGGGCAGACGGTGGTTGAAGGGACGGGCGGGTGGGGTGCTTGGGTTGACGTGCGCTCCTTGCGCTGCCTGCGCTTGGCTTCCGCTTGCTCCCGGCGAAGAGACTCGAGGTGTTCGGCGCCTTCCCGGATGCTTCTCCTCCACTTTGTGTGGTCTTGGGCCAGGGATTCCCAGGTGTTGGTGGTGGGGATGTTGCACTTTTTCAAGGAGGCTTTGAGGGTGACCTTGAAGCGTTTCCTCTGCCCACCTGGGGCTCTCTTGCCGTGCTGGAGCTCCGAGTAGAGCGCTTGTTTTGGGAGTCTCGTATCGGGCATGCGGACGATATGGCCCATCCATTGGAGCTGATCGAGCGTGGTCAAAGCTTCGATGCTGGGGATGTTGGCCTGAGCCAGAACACTGACGTTGGTGCGCCTATCCTGCCAATGGATTTGCAGGATCTTGGAGGGGCTGAATGGCTTCCTCCTGTTCCTACGTTCCAAGGAAGTTATGATGAACCTTTATAAAACACTGGTTCGGCCTCAACTGGAGTATTGTGTCCAATTCTGGGCACTGCACTTTAGGAAGGATGTCAAGGCCTTGGAGAGGGTGCAGAAAAGATTTACGAGAATGGTTCCAGGGATGAGGGACTTCACTTACGTGGAGAGACTGGAGAAGCTGGGGTTGTGCTCTTTGGAGCTGAGAAGGTTGAGAGGAGATTTGATAGAGGTGTTCAAAATCATGAGGGGGTCGAGACAGAGTAAATAGAGAGAAACTGTTCCCGTTGGCGGAAGGGTCGAGAATCAGAGGACACAGATTTAAGGTGATTGGCAAAAGAACCACAGGCGACATGAGGAAAAACTTTTTTACACAGCGAGTGGTTGGGGATCTGGAATGCGCTGCCTGAAAGGGTGATGGAGGCAGACTCAATTGTGGCTTTCCAAAGGGGAATCGGATAAGTACCTGAAAGAAAAAAATTACAGGGCTACGGGGAAAGGGCGAGCGTGGGGCGGGGGGGGGGGGGAGTGGGACTAGCCGAAGCGCTCTTGCAGAGAGCCGGCACGGGCTCGATGGGCCGAATTTAAAAAAAAAATTGTTCTGGGATGTGGGCGTCGCTGGCAAGGCCCAGCATTTATTGCCCATCCATAATTTTCCTCGAGAAGGTGGTGGTGAGCCGCCTTCTTGAACCGCTGCAGTCCGTGTGGTGAAGGTGCTCCCACAGTGCTGATGGGGAGGGAGTTCCAGGATTTTGACCCAGCGACGACAAAGGAACAGCCGGCATACGCCCAAGTCGGGATGGTGTGTGACTTGGAGGGGAACTTGGAGGTGATGGTGTTCCCATGCACCTGCTGCCCTTGTCCTTCTAGGTGGAAGAGGTCGCGGGTTTGGGAGGTGCTGCCGAAGAAGCCTTGGCGAGTTGCTGCAGCGCATCTTGTAGATGGTCCACACTGCAGCCACGGTGCGCCGGTGGTGGAGGGAGTGAATGTTTAAGGTGGCGGACGGGGTGCTGATCAAGCGGGCTGCTTTGTCCTGGATGGTGTCGAGCTTCTTGAGTGTTGTTGGAGCTGCATTCATCCAGGCAAGTGGAGAGTATTCCATCACACTCCTTACTTGTGCCTTGTAGATGGTGGAAAGGCTTTGGAGGAGGAGGAGGAGGAGGAGGAGGAGGAGCAGGAGTCAGAGAACGGCCTCCCCCTGTGCTGTCACCAGGCTCTGTTGCTATGTGAAATCTGGGCCCTTCCACCTTTGGGGCCGTTGCCATGGGCACCAGGCTGGATGATGGAGTGGGGGCGGGGCATGAGATCAGGGGGGCGGGGCTTGTGACATCACCCGCCCAGAGCGCGCTTGCGGCGGGGGCGCGAGCTGCGAGTGAGGGAAGGAGAGAACGAGGGAAAAAAGGGAAAGAGGAATTTAAAAAAAATAAACCATCTTCAATCCTGAGGAAAACCCGCCTTTTTTTTCCCCTCTTCGGTAAGCCTCTGAATTTCATTCTGGTTATCGTTTTATAAAACAAACAAACCACGCGTTTCTTTATATTTCGCGCTTCGGTTGGGTTTTAATTTTATATTTGTTTTTTTTTAAAATGAGGAAAATTTAAAACATTTTAAATCTTTTTTGGGGGAATTTTTAAAAATTTATTCCCCCCCACCACCACGTTGGTCGGCTCGCACGCTTCACGCTGATTGGTCCCGGTCGTCCGGCGGAGGCGCCGCCCCCATTGGCCCCGGTTGCTCGGCGGAGACGCCTCCCTCCCCATTGGCCCCGGCCGAGGCGCCTCCCCTCCCCAATTGGCCCCGGCGGAGGGTGTGCACCGCCCCATTGGCGGAGGCGCCTCCCCCCCTCATTGGCCCCGGCGGTGGCCGCCTGTCAATCAAGCGAGCTCACGGCCCACGTGCCCCCCCATGGGATGGTGCTGGTGCCAAGTGACCCTAAAACACACACCATCAGCTCTCTCTCCTTTTTTGATATGCAATTGAGATTTAACAAATTTCAATCTAGGAAACCACCCCCACCCCACCTCTCACCTCCCCAGAAAATTCTGGTAAATGCACAACACCTGTAAAATAAAAAAGGAAAGACTTGCTTTTCTACGACCTCAGCAGGTCCCCAAAGCGCTTCACAGCCAATTTTCCAAGTGCGGTCAATGTTTTAAATGTAGGCAGCCAATATTGCGCACAGCAAGCTCCCGCAAACAGCAATGCGATAAATGACCGGATCATCTGTTTTTAGTGATGTTGGATGAGGGATACAGTGGAACACAGGAACAGGAGGAGGCCGTTCAGCCCCTCGAGCCATTCAATGAGATCATGGCTGATCTGCCACCTAACTCCATCTACCTGCCTTTGGCCCATATCCCTTATTAATTTTGGCTAACAGAGAGCTATCAATCTCCGATTTAAAATTAACAATTGATCTAGCACCAATTGCCGTTTGCGGAAGAGAGTTCCAAACTTCTGCCACCCTTTGTGTGTAGAAGTGTTTCCTAACTTCACTCCTGAAAGGTCTGGCTCTAATTTTTAGACTCTGCCCCCTAGTCCTCGAATCCCCAACCAGCGGAAATAGTTTCTCTCTATCTACCCAATCAGTTCCCATTACATCTTGAAAACTTCGTTCAGGTCACCCCTTAACCTTCTAAATTCTAGGGAATACAACACTAATTTGTGCAATCTCTCCTCGTAACTTAAATATTGGTCAGGACACCAGGGAGAACTCTCGCCTCTGAGTCAGAAAGCTGTGAGTTCAAGTCCCACTCCAGCAACCTGAGCACAAAATTCCAGGCCGACACTCCAGTGCCAGTACTGAGGGAGCACCGCACTGTTGGAGGGGCAGTACTGAGGGAGCGCCGCACTGTCGGAGGGGCAGTACTGAGGGAGCGCCGCACTGTCGGAGGGGCAGTACTGAGGGAGCGCCGCACTGTCGGAGGGGCAGTACTGAGGGAGCGCCGCACTGTCGGAGGGGCAGTACTGAGGGAGCGCCGCACTGTCGGAGGGTCAGTACTGAGGGAGTTCTGCACTGTCGGAGGGGCAGTACTGCGGGAGCGCCACACTGTCGGAGGGGCAGTGCTGAGGAAGCGCCGCACTGTCGGAGGGTCAGTACTGAGGGAGTTCTGCACTGTTGGAGGGGCAGTACTGAGGGAGTTCTGCACTGTCGGAGGGCCAGTACTGAGGGAGTTCTGCACTGTTGGAGGGGCAGTACTGAGGGAGCGCCGCACTGTTGGAGGGGCAATACTGAGGGAGCGCTGCACTGTCGGAGGGGCGGTACTGAGGGAGTGCCACACTGTCAGAGGGGCGGTACTGAGGGAGCGCCGCACTGTCGGAGAGGCAGTACTGAGGGAGCGCCGCACTGTCGGAGGGGCAGTACTGAGGAAGCGCCGCACTGTCGGAGGGGTAGCATTGAGGGAGCGCTGCACTGTCGGCGGGGCAATACTGAGGGAGCGCTGCACTGTCGGAGGGGCGGTACTGAGGGAGCGCCGCACTGTCGGAGGGGCAGTACTGAGGGAGCGCTGCACTGTCGGAGGGGCGGTGCTGAGGGAGCGCCGCACTGTCGGAGGGGCAGTGCTGAGTGAGCGCCGCACTGTCGGAGGGGCGGTACTGAGGAGTTCTGTACTGAGGGTTCTGCACTGTTGGAGGGGCATACTGAGGGAGCGCTGCACTGTCGGAGGGGCAGTACTGAGGAGCGCCGCACTGTCGGAGGGGCGGTACTGAGGGAGTGCCGCACTGTCGGAGGGGCGGTACTGAGGGAGTGCCGCACTGTCGGAGGCGCGGTGCTGAGGGTGCGCTGCACTGTCGGAGGGGCAGTACTGAGGGAGCGCTGCACTGTCGGAGGGGCAGTACTGAGGGAGCGCGCACTGTCGGGCTGAGGGAGCGCCGCACTGTCGGAGGGGCAGTACTGAGGGAGTGCCGCACTGTCGGAGGGGCGGTACTGAGGAGTGCCGCACTGTCGGAGGCGCGGTGCTGAGGGGTGCCGCACTGTCGGAGGGCAGGTGCTGAGGGTGCGCTGCACTGTCGGAGGGGCAGTACTGAGGGAGCGCCGCACTGTCGGAGGGGCAGTACTGAGGGAGTGCCGCACTGTCGGAGGGAAAGTACTGAGGTAGCGCCGCACTGTCGGAGGGGCAGTAGTGAGGGAGCGCCGCACTGTCGGAGGGGCGGTGCTGAGGGAGCGCCGCACTGTCGGAGGGGCAGTACTGAGGGAGCGCCGCACTGTCGGAGGGGCAGTACTGAGGGAGCGCCGCACTGTCGGAGGGGCAGTACTGAGGGAGCGCTGCACTGTCGGAGGGGCAGTACTGGGGGAGCCCCGCACTGTCGGAGGTGCCGTCTTTCGGATGAGACGTTAAACCGAGGCCCCGTCTGCTCTCTCAGGTGGACGTTAAAGACCCCGCCACCGCTATTGGAAGAAGAGCAGGGGGAGTTCTCCCCGGTGTCCTGGGGCCAATATTTATCCCTCAACCAACACCACTAAAAAACAGATGATCTGGTCATTACCACATTGCTGTTTGTGGGAGCTTGCTGTGTGCAAATCGGCTGCCGCGTTTCCCACATTACAACAGTGACCACACTCCAAAAAGTACTTCATTGGCTGTAAAGCGCTTTGGGACGTCCGGTGGTCGTGAAAGGCGCTATAGAAATGCAAATCTTTCTTTCAGACACTGGCATTGCTCTTTCAGATTTCACTTCCCATTGCTATTTGAAGGTCTCAAAGGGAGTGCTATTTTTTTTCCCCTCCCCGTTTTTTATCATAATTTTTAAAAATCAGAAAGATTTTATTTTTAAAGACATGAAATGTTTAGTTGAACAGAATTGCACCAGATCGAGTCTGCCTGATATCACCGGTACCAGTCTGATATTTTTGGCGCAAATCAAAAACGGTATGGGACAGGACAAAAACAGCGCCTGCACGAAAAGTCTGATCACAACTGTACAAAAGTCCGCACTAGTGGCTCAAAATGCGTCTGTGTTTCGCCTGTGTGCATGGCCCTTTTTTCCTTCAACAACCCATTGTTGCCAAACAAGATTTTTTTTTTCTTCTTGTCTGGCTTCCAAATATCACAATTCCCGACTATCCCGTACAAAACCAGCTGCGTGGCCGTCCTAGATTAGGAACATCTGGATTGGTTCTATTTTTGAAGTCACGGGGGTTTGTGAATTGCGACTGGTCTTAAAGCAGTTCGGGCCTTGGAAATCTGGTACTGGCTGAGTGCTCTGCAGATTCCGGTCGTGGCGCAATTTGGGGAAAGTGCCCCTGGACGAGGTGGGGGGGGAAAGAAAGCAGCTGCTCTTCGTAGAATCGTACAGCACAGAAAGAGGCCCTTCGGCCCAACGGGTCTCTGCCGGTGCCGACAGCTGTTGGAAAGTATGCGTGTGGGTGCTGGGTTAGGACAGGATTGAGCCCCACTGTGAAGTCGCTTGTCATGCGGGAGATGGTAGGACTCGAACGCAAAGAACGGCCACAATGAGCAGGGCTGCCGGCATTTATTTATGGCTTTCCCAGGATCGGTCTTGGGGCGAGGAGGTGAAAGTGGAAGGGAAAAAATAAACAAAATGTGGGCGAATAGCAGAGTAGCAGCTTGCTAGCAGCGCTGTTCTGGAATGACTCTTGCCACTGCACTTGGTATGTGAACATCGTCCCCTTCTGTGCCACTTGCGTTTTCCGCCTTTGTGATCGCCGTTTTGCTGTCTTCTAGGCCTGACTGACGATTGATGTTGAGTCCCAGTTATCATGAGTTGGGCATTGGAGGAATGGAAATCCGAGCTGTCCAGCAGGGCCCTTCAGAAAATATCCGAGTACGAGAGCCAGCTGGAGAAGCTGAAGAAGGAGCGACAACAGAAGCAGCTTCAACTGGATAGTTTGGAAGTGGCATTCCAGAAACAAAACCAAAAGGTGAGTTCCCTCTCGCTCCTCCCCTCCCACTCCTAACGCTCTGAGCTCCTTTCCTGAAGACGCTGACTCTCGTTGGGTACGTGGGATAGCAAGAATCGCTCGACCAAAAAAAAGACCCAAGGCCCAGCTCGTTCTCCTTCTACCATTCCTGGTAGTCATAGAAACATAGAAGATAGGAGCAGGAGTAGGCCATTCGGCCCCTCGAGCCTGCTCCGCCATTCGATGAGATCATGGCTGATCATCCAAACTCAGTACCCTGTACCTGCCTTCTCCCCATATCCCTTGATCCCTTTAGCTTTAAGAAATATATCTAACTCATTCTTGAATATATTTAATGACTTGGCCTCAACTACCTTCTGTGGTAGAGAATTCCACAGGTTCACCACTCTCTGGGTGAAGAAATTCTTCCTCATCTCTGTCCTAAATGGCTTACCCCTTATCCTTAGACTGTGACCCCTGGTTCTGGACTCTCTGACCATCGGGAACATTCTTCCTGCATCTAGTTTGTCCAGACCTGTCAGAATTTTATATGTTTCGATGAGATCCCCTCTCATTCTTGTATACTCCAGCGAGTATAAGCCCAATCGACCCAATCTCTCCTCATATGTCATTCCTGCCATCCCAGGTATCAGCCTTGTGAATCTTCGCTGAACTCCTTCCATGGCAAGAACATCCTTCCTCAGATAAGGCGACCAAAACTGCACACAGTACTCAAGGTGTGGTCTCACCAAGGCCCTGTACAACTGCAGCAGGACATCCCTGTTCCTATACTCAAATCGAATGATAGAAGGATAATGGAGCTGTTGACTCATCACAGCGATCAATCTCTATCAATGAGTCTACTGCAGGCCCAGACACAAGGCGAGGAAAACCCCCAGTGATGGAGAGCATTGGGAGCCATAGGTCTAATGTCCCCCGTTCCCCCCCCGAGCACGCCACACTCGCCACAGATCCCTGAAGGTAGCAGGCCAGGTAGATAAGGTGGTTAAGAAGGCATACGGAATGCTCTCGAGGCAGTGCAAAAAAGGTTCACTCGGTTAATCCCGGGGATGAGGGGGTGGTCATATGAGGAGAGGTTGGGTAGATTGGGACTCTACTCATTGGAGTTCAGAAGAATGAGAGGCGATCTTATTGAAACATATAAGATTGTGAAGGGGTTGGATCGGGTGGATGCGGGGAGGATGTTCCCGATGATGGGTGAGACTAGAACTAGGGGACATAGTCTTAGAATAAGGGGCTGCTCTTTCAAAACTGAGATGAGGAGGAACTACTTCACTCAGAGGGTGGTAGGTCCATGGAATATGCTGCCACAAAAAGCTGTAGAAGCTACATCATTAAATAAATTTAAAACAGAAATAGACAGTTTCCTAGAAGTAAAGGGCATTAAGGGTTACGGGGAGCGGGCAGGAATTTGGACATGAGTCTAGGTTCGGATCGGTCATGGCCCTGTGGGTAGTGGAGCGGGCCCAGGGACCTTGTAGCCTGATTCTGCTCCTATTTCGTGTGTGCAATTCTGTTAGATGCAGGAGATGGTTCTGTGATAGATAGTAGATTGGCGGTTAGGATCAGATCAGCCATGATCTTATTGAATGGCGGAGCAGGCTCGAGGGGCCGATTGGCCTACTCCTGCTCCTATTTCTTATGTTCTTATGTTCTTATAGAATACAATTGTGAGAAGTCGCACAACACCAGGTTATAGTCCAACAGCTTTATGTAACCCCACCTGACGTAGAGTCATCCAGACTCGAGTCGTCGTTGGCTTGTTCTCTCTACACAGATGCGGCCGGACCTGCTGTGATTTCCAGCAAAAAAAGTTTTTTGTTTTCCATACAGACCCCAGCATCTGCCACATTGACCCCCTTGTGACCCCCACCTCATTGTCTTTGATGTAATGTTTTCCTGACTGACCTGTTTGGACACCATCCACACCTTTGATTGCCGAGATTATCTCTCTGCCGAGGTGTGATAAAGGGCACTTAGAAAGATTAACTGTAATCATCTGGCAGTGTTCTCTGACTATATATGCTGTGCCTATATGCATCTCTTCACTTCACCTGACGAAGGAGCAGCCGCTCCGAAAGCTTGTGATTTCAAATAAAGCTGTTGGACTATAACCTGGTGTTGTGCGACTTCTCACATTTGTCCACCCCAGTCCAACACCGGCATCTCCACATCATAGAATACAAGAGCAGGGGGGGTTATGCTTGAACTGTATAAAACACTGGTTAGGCCTCAGCTAGAGTACTGCGTGCAGTTCTGGTCACCACATTACAGGAAAGATGTGATTGCACGAGAGAGGGTACAGAGAAGATTTACAAGGATGTTGCCGGGAGTAGAGAATCTTAGCTATGAGGAAAGACTGGATAGGCTGGGTCTGTTTTCCTTGGAACAGAGGAGGCTGAGGGGAAACCCTATTGAGGTGTATAAAATTATGAGGGGCCCAGATAAAGTGGATAGAAATGAACTATTTCCCTTAGCAGAGGGCTCAAAAACCAGGGGCACAGATTTAAAGTAATTGGGGGAAGGTTTAGAGGGGATTTGAGGGGAAATTTCTTCACCCAGAGGGTTGTGGGGGTCTGGAACTCACTGCCTGAAAGGGTGGTAGAGGCAGGAACCCTAACCACATTTAAGAAGTACTTGGATGTGCACTTGGGATGCTGTAACCTGCAGGGCTACGGACCAAGAGCTGGGAAGTGGGATTAGGCTGGATAGCTCTTTGTTGGCCGGCGCGGACACGATGGGCCGAAATGGCCTCCTTCTGTGCTGTAACTTTCTCTGATTCTATGATTCACCACACGTCACATCTCAAGCTCGTGCATCCCAAAATGTTATTTTCTGAAAGAAATCGAAATTGCATTCGAATGAATCAATACTAACCGCTTCCACCGTCTCTCTCGAGTGCCTCTGCCATCGATTTTTCACTTGGGACTTTTTCCACTAGTGATGCCAGGGTTGGAGTTTCAGCTGTACGTTGACATCCTCCAGTGGGGACAGTCCACATGAAAAGCAGAGAGAGAAATTTCGCCGGTAGCACTTAAAGCTGCTTGTCGAGAGATTTTCTTGAGTGATTGGTTTTGGAAATGGGCCACCGATGGGCTTTACACTTGACAGTGTACAACAATCCGGAGTGATTGAGATGCGTGACGGTGATGATTGTGCTTCTCCCACCTCTGGGAAGGGGTGGCGGCGGCGGGGGTGGCGAGAGGGAATTTGGGTCTCGAAGGGAAAGCACGTGGGAGGTCGAGGGAGAAAGAGATGCTGTTAAAGTTTCGACTTCTGTCATTGCTCTACGCACGTCACTGAGTTTGGAGCTTTGTTTCAAAGAAGCTGAAGACCTCGTTAAACGGTGCATGCAAGGGTCTCCACCGCAGATCCGACAGCAGCTTGCGTTTATACAGCGCCTTTAACACAGTAAAACATCTGGAGGCGCTTCACAGGAGCGTAAATCAGACAAAAAACCGACACAGAGCCAAAGGAGGAGATATTCGGAGGGGTGACTAAAAGCTTGCTCAAAGAGGTTGGTTTTAAGGAGCGTCTTAAAGGCGGAGAGAGAGAGAGGCGGAGAGGTTTAGGGAGGGGAATCATTGTTGCTGCGTGTGCACCTTGAGTGACGAGCACCTGCTACTCCAGGGACACCCACCCTGCTCCCTCCTGCTGATTTTGTGTAACTCTCGGTGCTGTGTTTAAGCTTGAAGGCGAGCGGAATGAGAACGCAACTTTGAAGAGAGAGACGCAGAGCCTGACGGAGGCACGCAACAGTCTGGAGAAGGCCCGCCAGAGGCTGGGCCACGAGATTCAGGTGAAGGAGGCCCTGGTGTGCAGTCTGGAGGGGCAGCTGTTGGCAGCAAAGAAACAGACAGGACAACCTGGAGCAAGAATTAAAAAGGTACCACCTGGGCAGGCGCCAACCCGTTCTTGTATACTGTTTATTAGGGGTGCAACCGGTGTCGGTGGAGCTATAGTTGGATGAGATGGGGCAAAATGGTGGGGAGGGGGGGGTGGATGGGGATGTACGAAAGGCTGATATTTAAAGATATTTAGTAGACAAGAATCATATATGAAAACTTCAAGTGTAGCCATTGACCAAATAATATTACCCATAATTACTCCTGGGTAACTAAAAAGCTAAGACTTGTTCAAAATGCAGCTGCAAGGACAGTCAAAAGCAGTTTTGACTAAGTTTTGATAACAAACAGCCACAGACTGCGAGTGAAGGTTAAATCATTAAATAACATATTATAATGCTGTATAGAACTTAGAATTCGCTTACCAAAACTAATTGCAATGATATTTTTAAAATACTTAGTATAAGGACATAAAATGAGAGAGATCATGGAGATAAGGTATTTACCTGGTCGATTAAAGTGAAATAGTTTGGATACCTCAAGACTAGTGGAACAGCGCTGATATGGGCCCTTGGTATAAAGGCCTTGTACCAGGGAAGCTAGAAATGAAAGAGATGAAGTAAGTTCCAATGGGGTGAAAAGCTATAAACAAGATAACGCTGAACATGGCAAAGTTGGTGGAAAAATACTGGAAAGGCGAAATGTTTGAATTCAGGCGATGTTAATGTTGCCCGGCTTTTAAATGCCCTGTGATCATCTGCAGCATTTACACCGAATCAAAGGTTGAGGTGAGTGGATGCGGTGTGCGTGTGATGTGCCGAGTGTTTTTGCACTTTGTTATCTGGGGCTCAGCTGTTGTGCAGGTTTGTTTGTAATGGAAAAATTGGTTACGTTCAAATACTTTGTGCCACGGATGAGAAATCAAGTCCTTTCTCTCTCTCATCTCGGCCTTCAATATCTCTCTCTCTCTCTCTCTCTCTCCGTCACAATCTTTCTTGCCTTCCCTGGTGCTGCTGTGGTCGGCGCGACTCTGCGGTTTTTGTTTTTGCTTCAGCTGCAAACTCGCCGGCACACACAAACACGTAGGCTGGTTGCGTTGTCTCGTACTCTTAACTCATTCTTTGCCAGGGCTGCAAAAAATACTGTCGGGACTCCTCGCCTCCCCTCGGCCTTTCCTCCCTGCTGCTGCAATCTACAGGCTTTCAAACCCCCGAGTTCAGCGTCAGCTTCCTGATTTCCCTTCACTTCTCTTCCACTCTTTTTTTCTTTTTTTCCCCTCCCTGGCCTTGAAGGTGGTGCCCTGGCACCCGTGGGCTTTGCTCCTTTACCTCGGTCTCTCGATAATAGTAATTTAAAAAAAAAAATTTTAAAACAAAAAGTTTTTGACGCAAAGTAAAACCGTGGAATGATTTCAGGCTGGAAGCGGAGCTTGAGCGAAGTCAAAGGGCCCCAACACCAGCAGAATGCCAGCTCCACCCTGCTACTCCAACTAAGAGCTATCCTGGGTGTACTACGCCCAGCAGGGCCAACGAGGGTAAGTTTTATAGCTGAAGACTAGCAAACTTGGTAGGAATATTTTTTTGAAAGTCCTATTTTGCTTTTGAAGAATAAAGTTCACTAGATTGATCCCTGGGATGTGAGAGGGTTGTCCTATGAGGAGAGATTGAGTAGATTGGGCCTATACTCTCTGGAGTTTAGAAGAATGAGAGGTGATCTCATTGAACATAAGACAGTAGGAGCAGGAGTCGGTCATTCGGCCCCTCAATAAGATCATGGCTGATCTGATCTTGGCCTCAACTCCACTTCCCTGCCCGCTCCCCATAACCCTCGACTCCCTTATCTTTCAAAAATCTGTCTATCTCCACCTTAAATATATTCAATGACCCAGCCTCCACAGCTCTCTGGGGAAGAGAATTCCAAAGATTCACGACCCTCAGAGAGAAGAAATTCCTCCTCATTTCTGTTTTAAATTGAAACATATAAGATTCTGAGGGGAATTGACAGGGTAGATGCTGAGAGGTTGTTTCCCCCTGGCTGGAGAGTCTAGAACCAGGGGTCACAGTCTCAGGATAAAGGGTCGGCCATTTAGGACCGAGATGAGGAGGAATTTCTTCACTCAGAGGGTGGTGAATCGTTGGAATTCTCTACCCCAGAGGGCTGTGGATGCTCAGTCGTTGAGTATATTCAAGGCTGAGCTCGATAGATTTTTGGACTCTGGGGGAATCAAGGGATATGGAGATCGGGCGGGAAAGTGGAGTTGAGGTCGAAGATCAGCCCTGATCTTATTGAATGGCGGAGCAGGCTCGAGGGGCCAAATGTCCGACTCCTGCTCTGATTTCTTTATGTTCTTATGTCTTATGTTCTATTTTGCTTTTGAGAAATAAAGTTAGGTGACATAGGTAAGAGACGGAGCATCTTTCCGTTTTGGACACACGGTGTTGGCGTCGAGCACTCCCCAGGTGATGCAGAGAAAAAGCTCTCTCTATACCGTCCCACCATAAGAACATAAGAACATAAGAAATAGGAGCAGGAGTAGGCCAATCGGCCCCTCGAGCCTGCTCCGCCATTCAATAAGATCATGGCTGATCTGATCCTAACCGCCAATTTACTATCTATCACAGAACCATCTCCTGCATCTAACAGAATTGCACACACGAAATAGGAGCAGAATCAGGCTACACAGTCCCTGGGCCCGCTCCACTACCCACAGGGCCATGACCGATCCGAACCTAGACTCATGTCCAAATTCCTGCCCGCTCCCCGTAACCCTTAATGCCCTTTACTTCTAGGAAACTGTCTATTTCTGTTTTAAATTTAATTAATGTTGTAGCTTCTACAGCTTTTTGTGGCTCCAACCTCGGAACAGTGTGATGTCATTCAGTCACCCAAACCCCTCATCATGTAGCTTCTTTGATTGAAATTGCCAATTTAAAGGCAGTGTGCCCACTCGGAACAAGGCTGACACTGCCCTCCACTCAAACCCATTTCTTGTATGACCCTTTCTGACAGAAGACAGTCATCCCATCTGGATTCAGACTCTGGTTTCAGAGCTGAAATGACAATGAGCTAATCCTTTGCAAGCCCCCAGTTGGATAGGAACTTTGTTAAATTTATTGTAGAAGTTTTAAACCCCTCATTATAATCCCCCCCCCCCCCCAACCCAGTTTTCTGTCTTTAATCAATCCCCATGTGCACCAGGTGAATTGACACCACTTTTGCCTTTAAGTTAGGAGCACCACACGCTCCTTGACAGCTTGGCCGAGATCAGGAACTCTCTTTGTTATAAATCGAGGCGATTAAAGTCCCCGTCTGTTAACGGGCTGAGCGACTGCACAGTCCTTGTCCTATCTTGCCCACCATCAACATCCTGGGGGTCACCATTGACCAGAAACTTAACTGGACCAGCCACATAAATACTGTGGCAACAAGAGCAGGTCAGAGGCTGGGTATTCTGCGGCGAGTGTCTCACCTCCTGACTCCCCAAAGCCTTTCCACCATCTACAAGGCACAAGTCAGGAGTGTGATGGAATACTCTCCACTTGCCTGGATGAGTGCAGCTCCAACAACACTCAAGAAGCTCAATACCATCCAGGACAAAGCAGCCCGCTTGATCGGCACCCCCTCCACCACCTTAAACATTCACTCCCTCCACCACCGGCGCACCGTGGCTGCAGTGTGGACCATCTACAAGATGCACTGCAGCAACTCGCCAAGGCTTCTTCGGCAGCACCTCCCAAACCCGCGACCTCTTCCACCTAGAAGACAAGGGCAGCAGGCGCATGGGAACACCACCACCTCCAAGTTCCCGTCCAAGTCACACACCATCCTGACTTGGAAATATATCGGCCGTTCCTTCATCGTCGCTGGGTCAAAATCCTGGAACTCCCTACCTAACAGCACTGTGGGAGCACCTTCACCACACGGACTGCAGCGGTTCAAGAAAGCGGCTCACCACCACCTTCTCGAGGGCAACTAGGGATGGGCAATAAATGCTGGGCCTTGCCAGTGACCCACACATCCCATACTGTTTTTGAGCCCCCCTCGGTTTTCTCCGTTCCACTGACTCATACTGGGGTTATGGTTTCACGGCTGCTGGCAAACCTCCCAATACTCCACCCAGGTGGCCATGTTGCGTGTGTGAGGCAGACCGTACGTACCAGCAGGCTCTTTGACCATGGGGAGAATCGCAGCTGACTGTGGTCCTGCCTCCACTGGATATACTTGTACGCTTTCAAACAGGGTGGGGGGGGTGTGGGGGGGTCATTGGTTTGCGATCCAGAGCGGAATTTTTCTGACTGTTTCATCCCCTCTCCAACCCAGGGTTTGCTCGGACCATTTGTAGCCCTTCCTGGCCAAGAGATAACTCTTTGTATAGCACGGATCGAGTCTGGCACCCTCCCGATCTGTGTGGTTCAGTTCCGCACTCGCGAGTGCATTTAACAATGGAGCCACGAGTGCGTGCAATTTTTTTTGGTGGGGGTGGGGGGGAATTTTTTAAAGTCAGCGTAAGGGAATGAGCACTTTTTTTTGCTTTTTATACCAGTGTCAGCAACAAGCATTCCTGGGTCAGGTATGCCATAGGTTGGACACACAGCAAAGATCCTTATCTTATCGCTCCATCAAGCAACAGCAACTTATACAACAGCGCCTTTAACCTCGTACAACGTCCCTAGGCGCTTCACAAGATCGTAAATCCAAACAAAATTTGACACCGAGCCACATATGAGATATTAGGACAGGTTGGTCAAAGAGATTGGTTTTAAGGAGCGTCTTAAAGGAGGGAGTGGGAGGCGGAGAGGTTTAGGGAGGGAATTCCAGAGCTTAGGGCCCCAGGCAGCTGAAAGCACGGCCGCCAATGGTGGAGCGATTGAAAATAAGGGATGCGCAAGAGGCCAGAATTGGAGGAGCGCAGAGATCTCGGAGGGTTGTAGGGGCTGGAGGAGGTTACAGAGATAGGGAGGGTTGTAGGGGCCGGAGGAGGTTACAGAGATAGGGAGGGTTGTAGGGGCTGGAGGAGGTTACAGAGATAGGGAGGGTTGTAGGGGCTGGAGGAGGTTACAGCGATAGGGAGGGTTGTGGGGCTGGAGGAGGTTACAGAGATAGGGAGGGTTGTGGGGCTGGAGGAGGTTACAGAGATAGGGAGGGTTGTAGGGGCTGGAGGAGGTTACAGAGATAGGGAGGGTTGTAGGGGCTGGAGGAGGTTACAGCGATAGGGAGGGTTGTGGGGGCTGGAGGAGGTTACAGAGATAGGGAGGGTTGTAGGGGCTGGAGGAGGTTACAGAGATAGGGAGGGTTGTAGGGGCTGGAGGAGGTTACAGAGATAGGGAGGGGAGGCGAGGACCACGGAGGGATTTGAACACCAGGATGGAGAATTTTAAAATCGAGGCGTTGCTGGACCGGGAGCCAATGTAGGCTATCGAGCACAGACAGGGTTGACTCCTACATCACGGGCGCTAGGTACAAGGCGAAGTGGTTTAGGGAGGTGAGTTCCAGAGGTTAGGAGCAAGAGTTTTAAGCCCTGGAGACTGCGATAAGGACATCGGTGGAGGAAGGCTGAGGACGTGCTCAAGTTCAGCTTGCCGATCCTCGGTGGGGGGAGGGCAGTCCTCTTGTGTACTCGCCATCGGCTGCCTGGCGCCAACGACCAAATTCCAAACCCTTGCCCTCTGCCACCTCCGACCTGCCGTCTCGGTACAGCGAGGAAAAATCAAACCTGTCAAAGTGGGTTTAATAAGCAATCTGTGACTTCTCCCCATACCCGTGTCCGTCATGACGCCTGGCTTGCTGCCTCACTGGTGGGAGCCCTAAAATCATGGAACGTGGTGTGTTTGCCTGGACCAGAAATGATGCCGTGGTGATGCTTCACACTCCAGCTGCTGTTATACTGAAGCTTTTTTTAATTGGGTTTCTGGGAGACCAGTGTGACCAAGTCCCAGGTTTTTTACACGGCTAAATCGGCTCCCTTCCCTCAGCGGCAGACTCGCAGACCCGCTGGATCTACCAGTCTGCTTCTGGGAGAGGAGAGCTGGAATTAGCAGTGTCAACGCCAGGAGCTGGCTCGCAGACTCCGGTCATCCCAGGATCCGAAATAAAATGAGGCCGCAGCGCAGTTTTGTGGTACTTGGGAGCATGTTTCGAGACAACTAAACTCGTCGACTTTGAAACCTTTATGGTCGGCAGAAGGGAGGAGACTTGAATCCAGTGAGTCTTGAGATATATTGAAGCTTGGTATCCCAGGAGTGAAGAGACTTGTTCCAACTGACTCCACCACCACCACCCAGTCCAGCTTTGTATCTTCATATTTTGATTTCTTTTAATTTATTAATTCACGGGATGTTAGCGTCGCTGGCAAGGCCCAACATTTATTGCCCATCCCTAATTGCCCCTCGAGAAGGTGGTGGTGAGCCGCCGCCTTGAACCGCTGCAGTCCGTGTGGTGAAGGTGCTCCCACAGTGCTGTTAGGGAGGGAGTTCCAGGATTTTGACCCAGCGAAGGTGAAGGAACGGCCGATATAGTTCCACATCAGGATGGTGTGTGACTCGGAGGGGAACTTGGAGGTGGTGGTGTTCCCATGCGCCTGCCGCCCTCGTCCTTCGAGGTGGTGGCGATCGCGGGTTTGGCGAGGGTTTACGTCGTAATTCCCAACATGCCAACACAAATTGTAACGTTTTTCTATTTTATTTTGACTTTTAGGTACGAAATGGGATGAACAGCAAGAGAAATACAACCGGGAGGTAGAGGAGAAGAAGCGGCTGGTCTCGGAAGTGAAAGCTCTGAAGCTGCAGGTCGGTATTCAGCGGAGGTCGGGTAATCTGGTGCAGCATTTGGTTCGTGTGTAATTTTAGAGGTGCCAGCCTGGCAGTCACGAGCACAGTGAGAAGTCACAGAGTGTGTTGATTAATCCCGTTTTGTCAGGCTTTATGTTTCCTCCCTTGTACCGAGGCAGCAGGTCGGAGGTTGAAGAGATGGGGCGCGGCCAAGGGTTTGCAATTTGGTTGTTGGCGCTGGGGAGGCAACGGCTGTCGGCAAAGTACGCAAGAGGACCTCCTTCCCCCTGCTGAGGATCGACGAGCAGAACCTGAATATGTTAGCAGTCTCCAGAGCTTTAAACTCCTGGTCCCACCTTCTGGAACTCCCCTCCCTAAACATCACCCCCTTGCCAGTCTCTGCCTTTTTCCTCAAAGCCATCGGCTGTGATTTCGGTCAACTCTCCTAATTCTCAGTCGTGGACTCTCTCCCCTGTGTGACGCACCTTGGGGTCAGTCACATTGTTGCACTGAAGGCTTTATATCGATCCAAGGTTTTAATGTGAGTTTGGAGCAGGGTGGTTCATTTGCCTCCAATGTAACTTTGGAGGAAAAATTCCTCCTGCGATTGTCTTGCCCAGCCAGTATTCATTCTGCCAGTCTCTTGGCCAGAATTTCCCCCCGCAGGTCTCTTGGCCAGAATTCCCCCCGCGGGTCTCTTGCCCCTCTTCCAACAGGACTCGACTCTGAGGAGAATTGCCAGTTCATGATTGTATATCAGTGTGTTGCGTCACGGAGATTCCTACTAACTGTTAGTGGAGATACAGTCGAGTGAGTGTGTGCTGAATTGGCCGAAAATTAATTCCATTCAAAGTGTCATCTTCAATTCCAAGTACTGATACTGTTTCACATTTGACTTCAATCAATAAAATCTGGTTTTATTTTGCCCATATTTTCTCATTCTGGCTCTTAACTCAGCGAGCATCACCACAGTGTGGCCAGCTGCGAGGGAGGGTTACTGATCCCGTCGCCACTTCCCACCACCGTTTGAGGAAGGCTTTTCACTCCTGCCCAGTGGTGTACTCTTTAATTTCCTCCGCTTCTTACACTGACACCCCTGCGGATACTAATTCTCCGGTACCTTACCCCGTAACCATTCTTCATGCGTGAGTGTCTTCGGGCTGTGAAGGGTTCAACAGCCACGTCTGATTCTCGCCCATAGTTCGCGCATTCTTGGATAGAAATTGGAAGTGGGAAAGCCCAAGCTTGCTTTGTGTCCCGGTGGGGACAAGATGCTGCCTAGCTGTGATGCAGTCCGCAGTGGAATAGCCGGCGTGAAGAATGGGCAAAGTACTGCAAGGGCTCCTGGTGCCACTGTACCCCGTATCCCTCGAGTCAGCACCTTGAGGCTGGGAGGGAAAGAAAGAGCACAAGCTGCTCACGGCAGCCTTAGTCTCCCGCTGCAGCCCAAGTTCACTTGCCTGTCCTTTTGTCCCGAAGGTTCAACAGTTGCAGTTCAGCAGCAACAAGAGTCACCGGGAAAGTGCTCCGCAGCTGATTCGGGCCTCGACCTTTTCGTGGCAGCAAGAGAAAGCGCCCGCTCGTGTGCCCGACAGTCCCGCTGGCCGAGGATCGCCTTCCTCCGTGTTTCCGTGGGAGCAGCCCAGGACACCGCCGCCCCACAATCCCAGAAGCCCGCGGCAGCACGACAACAAAACAAGTAACCTTGGATCGGAATCCAAGAGCGACCATCTCGGTCAGCTTGAGGAGCCCGGGAGCGCGCAAGTGCGGGAATTGAGGAAAGAAAACCAAGGTACTGCGATATTCTCGGGTTTCGTACTTTTTTGCCGGGGGGTGGGGCGGGGGGTTTCCACTCTCCTCTTTGGAGAGCAAGGTGCCGTCTTTCGGATGAGACGTTAAACCGAGGGTCCCCTGTCTGCACTCTCAGGTGGTCGTAAAAGATCCCACGGCCACTATTTCAAAGAAGAGCAGGGGGAGTTCTCCCCGGTGTCCTGGGGCCAATATTTATCCCTCGATCAACATAATCAAAACAGATGATCTGGCCATTATCACATTGCTGTTTTGCGGGAGCTTGCTGTGCGCAAATTGGCTGCTGCGTTTCCCACATTACAACAGCGACTACACTTCAAAATTAAAGTACTTCATTGGCTGTAAAGCGCTTTAGGACGTCCTGAGGTGGTGAAAGGCGCGGGAGAAATGCGAGTCTTTCTTTCTTTGGGAGGGCCCGCCTGACGACGTACTTACTTGAGAGGCACAGAAAGAGGAAGGTGCAGATTTCTCGTCTCCTAGGGTTGAGCCTTGTAGGAACCCGGCCTCGAGAAGAAGCTCCGATTCAAACATCAGTCCAGTAAGAAAAACAGAAAATGCTGGAAATGCTCAGCAGGTCAGGCAGCATCTGTGGAGAGAGAAACAAGAGTTAACACTTCAGGTCGATGACCTTTCGTCAGAACTGGAAGATGTTAGGTTGAGTAGGTTGGGCCTCTACTCATTGGAATTCAGAAGAATGAGAGGCGATCTTATCGAAACATATAAGATTGTGAGGGGGCTTGATCGGGTGGAGGCGGGGGAGGATGTTTCCACTGATGGGTGAGACTAGAACTAGGGGGCATAATCTTAGAATAAGGGGCTGCCGTTTCAAAACTGAGAGGAGAAATTTCGTCACTCAGAAGGTAGTAAATCTATGGAATTTGCTACCTCAGAGAGCTGTGGAAGCTGCGACATTAAATAAATTTAAAACGGAGATAGACAGTTTCCTAGCTGATGAGGGAATTAAGGGTTATGGGGAGCGGGCAGGGAAGTGGACGTGAGTCTAGGTTCGGACCAGCCATGATCCTATTGAATGGCGGAGCAGGCCCGAAGGGTCGTATGGCCTACTCCTGCTCCTACTTCTTATGTGCTTAGAGATATAACAGTTTTATAAGCCAGTACAGAACCGAGGGGGAGGAAAGTACAAATGGGAAGGTCTGTGATCAGGTGGACGGCAGGAGAGGTTTAAGTGACATAAGGGGCTGATGGTGCGAGGCAAAAGGAGATGGTAATGGGACAAGTAAAGAAACAAAAGATGGGTCTCGAGGAGGTGTAAATGGCAACAGCTGAACCCTAACCAGCACCTGCTTTCTGAGAAAACGGGAGCAGTGATTATGGTCTGAAATTGTTGAACTCTATGCTGAGTCCGGAAGGCTGTAAAGTGCCTAATCGAAAGATGAGGTGCTGTTCCTCGAGCTTACGTTGAGCTTCATTTGGAACAGTGTAAGAGGCCGAGGACAAAGAGGTCCCGAGTGGGAGTGGGGGCGGAGAATTTAAATGCCCAGCGACCAGAAGCTCGGGGTCAGGCTTGCGGACCTAACGGAGGCGTTCATGCAAAGCGATCACCCAATCTGCGTTTGGTCTCCCCCCAATATAAGAGGAGACCGCATCGTGAGCAGCGAATACAGTATACTAAATTGCAAGAACGCTGTTTCGCCCGAAAGGAGTGCCTGGGGACCTGGACGGTGGTGAAAGGGAGGAGGTGAAAGGGCAGGTGTTGCATCTCCTGCGCTTACATGGGAAGGTGTCGTGGGAAGGGGTGCAGGTGCTGGGGGTGATGGCAGAGTGGACCAATGTCTGGTGACCACTGGGCTTCCCCCTGTGTTCTCCCCTTCCCTCAGCACAACTGACTTTTTTTAATTGTGTCTGAGTAAGAAAAGAAAGACTCGCATTTCTCCAGCGCCTTCCATAACCTCAGGATGTCGCACAGCGCTTTACAGCCAATGAAGTACTTTTTCTGAAGTGTGGTCGCTGTTGTAATGTGGGAAACGTGGCAGCCAATTTGCGCACAGCAAGCTCCCACAAACAGCAATGTGATAATGACCAGATCGTCTTGTTTTAGCGATGTTGATTGAGGGATAAATATTGGGCCCAGGACACCGGGGAGAACTCCCCCCTGCTCTTCTTCGCAATAGTGGGATCTTTTACGTCCACCTGAGAGGGAGCAGACGGGGCCTCGGTTTAACGTCTCATCCGAAAGACGGCACCTCCAACAGTGCGGGGCTCCCTCAGTACTGCACTGGGAGTGTCAGTCCGGATTTTGTGCTCAAGTCTCTGGAGTGCGACTCAAACCCTCAAACTTCTGACACGGAGGCGAGAGAGAGAGAGCTACCCAATGAACCACTGGCTGACACGAGGCTCTCATATTAGGTTGGAAGGTGGAGTTGTGTGAGATTTCATTCCGATGGTGTTTTGCAGGGATATAAAATGAAGTAAACTGGGTAAATATATGTGCGTGTTGCGTTTTCTTATGGTTGGATGTGGTGAGCAGGCTGTTGTGATGAAAATGAAGAAGTAATAGTGATACAGGGACAAGAATACTTGACGTTTAAATGAATCGTTATTTGGAATATGTGACAGAAAGCAGGTTTCAGATGATGCAGAATCCTTTGTTCGTGTCCCTTGCTGTTGTGTGGTGCGAGAGATCCCAGAATGTGAAATGCTTCCCGTTTTCTCTCTCTCTCTCTCGTTTGTCGCAGTGCTGCAGTGTACCATGTCCGAGCTGGAAATCTGGGTCCAGTCCCAGGAGAAAGAGATCAAAAATCACCTGAACAAGTTGCAGGAAATGCAGTCACACCTGGAAAAATCCAAAGGAGAGCTGGCCATGAAAGAGCAAACTTTGAGCAAGAGCAGGGATGACCTGACGAGAGCGAGCGTGCAGCAGGAACAGACCAGGAACAAGGTTTGATTGTCTCTCGGGGAGTCGGGCCATACTTAACCTGATGCAGTAGCGGCATGCAGCATGGGCTTGTGAGCGCAGCACAATAAGTCTAAAGGGCAAGGGGAGAATGGGTGGTATACAGGATTACATAGAACAGTACAGCACAGTACAGGCCCTTCGGCCCTCGATGTTGTGCCGAGCATTGTCCGAGACCAAGATCAAGCTATCACACTCCCTATCACTCTGGTGTGCTCCATGTGCTTATCCAATAACCGCTTGAAAGTTCCTAAAGTGTCCGACTCCACTATCACAGCAGGCAGTCCATTCCACACCCCAACCACTCTCTGAGTGAAGAATCTACCTCGGACATCCCTTCTATATCTCCCCCCATGCCCCTTATAGTTATGCCCCCTTGTAACAGCTGCCTCTACCCGAGGAAATAGTCTCTGAACATCCACTCTATCTATCCCCCTCATCATCTTATAAACCTCTATTAAGTCGCCTCTCATCCTCCTCCGCTCTAAAGAGAAAAGCCCCAACTCCCTCAATCTTTCCTCATAAGACCTCCCCCCCCAAACCAGGCAGCATCCTGGTAAATCTCCTTTGCACTCTTTCCAATGCTTCCACGTCCTTCCTATAGTGAGGTGACCAGAACTGCACACAATATTCCAAATGTGGTCTCACCAAGGTCCTGTACAGTTGCAGCATAACCTCACGGTTCTTAAACTCAAACCCTCTGTTAATAAACACCAACACACCATAGGCCTTCTTTACTGCTCTATCCACTTGAGTGGCAACCTTCAGAGATCTGTGGATATGAACCCCCAGATCCCTCTGTTCCTCCACGTTCCTCAGAACCCTGCCGTTGACCCTGTAATCCTTATTCAAATTTGCCCTACCAAAATGAATCACCTCGCACTTATCAGGGTTAAATTCCATCTGCCATTTTTCGGCCCAGCTCTGCATCCTATCAATGTCTCTTTGCAGCCTACAACAGCCCTCCACCTCATCCACTGCTCCACCAATCTTGGTGTCATCAGCAAATTTACTGATCCACCCTTCAGTCCCCTCCTCCAAGTCATTGATAAAAATCACAAACAGCAGAGGACCCAGCACCGACCCCTGTGGCACACCGCTGGTAACTGGTCTCCAGTCCGAAAATGTTCCATCCACCACCACCCTCTGCCTTCTATGAGATAGCCAGTTACTTATCCAATCGGCCAAATTTCCCTCTATCCCACAACTCCTTACTTTCTTCATGAGACGACCATGGGGAACCTTATCAAACGCCTTACTAAAATCCATGTATACGACATCAACCGCTCTACCTTCATCCACACACTTAGTTACCTCCTCAAAGAATTCAATCAAATTTGTTAGGCAAGACTTACCCTTCACGAATCCGTGTTGACTATCCCTGATTAAGTTGCCCCTTTCCAAATGGTCAGAAATCCTATCCCTCAGGACCTTTTCCATTATCTTACCAACCACCGAAGTAAGACTAACCGGCCTATAATTACCAGGGTCATTCCTATTTCCTTTCTTGAAGAGAGGAACAACATTCGCCACTCTCCAGTCCTCTGGCTCCATTCCCGTGGACAGTGAGGACCCAAAGATCAAAGCCAGAGGCTCTGCAATCTCCTCCCTTGCCTCCCAAAGAATCCTAGGATATATCCCATCTGGCCCAGGGGACTTATCGACCCTCAGGTTCTTCAAAATTGCTAAAACATCTTCCCTCAGAACATCTACCACCTCCAGCCTATCCACCTTTATCACACTCTCATCCTCAAGAACATGGCCCCTCTCCTCGGTGAACACTGACGAAAAGTATTCATTCATCACCTCCCCTATCTCTTCTGACTCCATGCACAAGTTCCCACTACTGTCCTTGACCCTGGTCATTCTTTTATTTCTCACATAAGAGTAAAAGGCCTTGGGGTTTTTCTTGATCCGACCCGCCAAGGACTTCTCATGCCCCCTCCTAGCTCTCCTAAGCTCTTTTTTTAGCTCATTCCTTGCTACCTTGTACCCCTCAATCGACCCAACTGAACCTTGTTTTCTCATCCTTACATACGCTTCCTTTTTCCTCTTGACTAGACATTCAACCTCTTTTGTGAACCATGGTTCTCTCACTCGGCCATTTCCTCCCTGCCTGACAGGGACATACCTATCAAGGACACGCAGTAATTGCTCCATGAAAAAGCTCCACTTTTCATTTGTGCCTTTCCCTGATAGTTTCTGTTCCCATCTTATACTCCCTAATTCTTGCCTAATCGCATCATAATTACCCCTCCCCCAATTATAAACCCTGCCCTGCCGTATGGCCCTATCCCTCTCCATTGCAATAGTGAAAGTTACCGAATTGTGGTCACTATCTCCAAAGTGCTCTCCCACATACAAATCAAACACTTGGCCCGGTTCATTACCCAGTACCAAATCCAACGTGGCCCCACCTCTTGTCGGCCTATCCACATATTGTGTCAGGAAACCCTCCTGCACACACTGTGCAAAAACTATCCCATCCGAACTGTTTGACCTATAAAGGTTCCAATCAATATTTGGAAAGTTGAAGTCACCCATGACAACTACTCTGTGACCTCCACACCTATTCATAATCTGCTTTGCAATTTCTTCCTCCACATCTCTATTACTATTTGGGGGCCTGTAGAAAACTCCTAACAACGTGACCGCTCCTTTCCTATTTCTAACTTCAGCCCATATTACCTCAGACGGCAGATCCCCCTCGAACTGCCTTTCTGCCGCTGTTAAACTATCCTTGATTAACAATGCTACTCCTCCACCTTTCTTACCAACTTCCCTACTCTTACTGAAACATCTATACCCCGGAACTTCCAACAACCATTCCTGTCCCTGTTCTAACCATGTCTCCGTAATGGCCACCACATCGTAGTCCCAAGTACCAATCCACGCTCCAAGTTCTCCTACCTTATTCCGGATGCTCCTTGCATTGAAGTAGACACACTTCAAGCCATCTTCCTGTCTGCCGGTACATTCCTGCGACCTTGATACCCTCCTCAGTACCTCCCTACACTCACCACTGGCTCCTGGACTACAGCCCTTTTTCCCATCCCCCTGACAAATTAGTTTAAACCCCCCCGAAGAGCCGTAGCAAATTTCCCTCCCAGGATATTGGTGCCCCTCTGGTTCAGGTGCAAACCGTCCTGTTTGTACAGGTCCCACCTTCCCCAGAATGTGCTCCAATTATCCACATAACTGAAACCCTCCCCTTGCAGGATTAGATACAGGGGGGGCTTTCATCTCCTCAAACCTCGATTCAAAACCTGTTTAGACTCGGAGGGATGAAAGTCTTCTCCATCCGTTGCTGCAGGAGTTCATTATTAGTTGTGTTTTGGTGCAGCCACAAGGCAGTTCCGCGTGAGTGTGGAGCCACAGCATTGAACTGTCCTTAAGTTGGAACGAAGTTGGCACTAACAGTGAGAGAAGCCACAGGAGAGTCATTGCAAGATGTCGCGCCGTTGCGTTAGGGGGCACTCTTCTGAGGCACTTTATTTGGGCAAAGTTGAGGGAGCTTTTGCTCTGTATCTAACCCGTGCTGTACCTGCCCTGGGAGTGTTTGATGGGACAGTGTAGAGGGAGCTTTACTCTGCTATCTAACCCGTGCTGTACCTGCCCTGGGAGTGTTTGATGGGACAGTGTAGAGGAAGCTTTACTCTGTATCTAACCCGTGCTGTACCTGCCCTGGGAGTGTTTGATGTGTTTGATGGGACAGTGTAGAGGGAGCTTTACTCTGTATCTAACCCGTGCTGTACCTGCCCTGGGAGTGTTCGATGGGACAGTGTAGAGGGAGCTTTACTCTGTATCTAACCCGTGCTGTACCTGCCCTGGGAGTGTTTGATGGGACAGTGTAGAGGGAGCTTTACTCTGTATCTAACCCGTGCTTTACCTGCCCTGGGAGTGTTTGATGGGACAGTGTAGAGGGAGCTTTACTCTGTATCCAACCCCGTGCTGTACCTGCCCTGGGAGTGTTCGATGGGACAGTGTAGAGGGAGCTTTACTCTGTATCTAACCCCGTGCTGTACCTGCCCTGGGAGTGTTTGATGGGACAGTGCGGAGGGAGCTTTATTGTTACTGTGTGCGTGTGTGAAATGGAAGGATGTTCTTTTTCCATTATAAACATTCCGCTCACATTGATGAATACAAAAGAATTGAAAAAAAAATCTTAAATGTGCTGATGTGGCGTCGCTATCAAGGCGGTGATTTATTTTCCCTTTACCCTGTTAGTGTGCACTTCTGGAGCAGAAGCTGAAGCAGATTTCCGAGGAGCTGAACTGTCAGAGGCAGAATGCAGAAAGCGTTCGACGGCAGATGGAGCAAAAATCTAAGGCCAAGGAGAAAGAACATCAGCAGGTGAGAATAAGCAGAGTGGCGTAGAGTAGAGCGTTATCTACACAGATGTGTTCTCTAATCCTTCTATCGCTCACTGCTTCACCCCCTTGTAGTGTATTGCAATTTTCTCCACTTTAAGAATATCTGGTTCCTGTACGCCTATAATCCAGTTAGAGAGAGCCAGGGGGTGATTTTGCCAATGGGGAGCTTTTGGAGGCGGGGCTCCCACTTGTCGAGTTTCAGTCCCGCCTCCATCAACTTCCGGCCAACCCACGCTATTTTCCCTTGATTGACCTTGTTAAGCCCGCCCAGCGGGCTGAGCAGGCCAATTGAGGGAAAGCCGGTTGCAGAGAACGTCAACGTGTGACGTTTCATTGTTTGACAGCTCTGTGAAGCTGTCAAACACTGACATTCTCTGTAGTTTGATGAGGTCTTGAATTCAAGACGAGGGAGCAGCGCTCCGAAAGCTTGTGATTTCAAATAAAGCTGTTGGACTATAACCTGGTGTTGTGCGACTTCTCACATTTGTCCACCCCAGTCCAACACCGGCATCTCCACATCATAACCACTATGCTACCGTTCCCTGCAAAGGTGCCGAGTGCAATTCCAGCGCCCCAGTCGATGTGCGGGCTGAGATTGGGTTTCTCAGCACAGTGTGGACTCACTGTGGTACATTTACCCACTCGGCCTGTCCCTTTATCACCCGTCCTTAGTGTTGTGCTTTGGAGCATAAGTACGTGTCTTATTGAGATTGGCAGCTTGCCCGTCTTGGGTGACGAGTGCCCAGGAGGCTGGAGTTTGGTCCTGGTGGCAGAGTGTGCCTGTGCATCACTCGACGTTGAAGTTGCAGGAACGTTGGCCGATGACAGGCTATGTAAAGGTGTTTTTCCTCTCTCTGATTGATTGCAGGAGCTGTCTGACCAGCAGCGTGCGTATCGTAGCCTGGAACACCAGTGCAAGCAAGAGAAAAACCAGCTAAACCAGGAGATCCAGCAGCTGAAGACCGAGCACCTGGCTTTACAGTCCAGAATGGATAAAGTAAGCAATGCCGACACACGCATTTACTCCCGAGTGGCTTTAAAGAAGGAGTTTCCCCATCGGGGCCGCTCTTAGAGCGGGATCTGCCTTTTAAAGGGGAACTTCGCAATCTGCTCAACGACGGCGCTTTCATTAAGAAGCTTATGGGGTTTTTCTTGTGTCTTTTTTGCTGAGTTTGGGAGGCAGGTGGGGAGGAAATTCTGTTGTGTTCATCGCAAAGTTCTTTCCCCAGAGAGTGGTGAGAATGCGGAACTCGCTACCACAGGGAGGAGTGGTCGAGGCGAATCGCATCGACGCGTTTAAGAGGTAGCTGGATCAACGCACGAGGGAGAAGGGGAATGGAAGGATGTGCCGAGAGGGGTGGGAGGAGGCTCGTGTGGAGCATAAACGCCGGCACGGACCAGTTGGGCCTGTTTCTGTGCTGAACGTTCCATGTAATTATCCATTGCGGTGAATCCTTCGATGGCACTGTCGATAAAGGACGCGGCTTAGTGCGGAACGGTGGATCAGCCGCCATCCAGGCCCGTGCTGCGTTAGATGATCTTAGCCAGCCAGCATTAGAGCGTAAGCTCGAGGAACAGCACCTCATCTTTCGTTTAGGCACCCGACAGCCCTCTGGACTCAACATCGAGTTCAACAATTTTAGATCATAACCTCGGCCCTTATCACATTTATATTTTATTTTTTCATCCACCCTTTTGTTTGGCTCTCCCCCCTTTTTTTTTCCTCCCAGAAGCTGGCAGCTGTCCTTCATTCTGCCAGTGCATTTCACACTTCTTTTAGCCTCAACCTGTCACATTAACACCTCCTACGATAGCAAAATACTGCAGATGCTGGAAATCCGAAATAACAACAGAAAACGCTGGAAAAACTCAGCAGGCCAGGCAGCATCCGTGGAGAGAGAAAGAGAGTTGACGTTTCAGGTCGATGACCTTTCATCAGAACTGGGAAGAGCTGGAAATCAAATAGATTTAAGGCCAGGGTAAAGCTGGGAAAAGGGGGAGGGGATAAAGGAACAAAGGAGGAGATGAAGAGACATTAAGAGACATTAAGAGATATGCAAGGCTAGAGGTGGTGTTAATGTGACAGATTAAGGCTGAATGAAGTGTGAAATCTACTGGCAGAATGAAGGACAGCTGCCAGCTTCTAGGAGGAAAAAAAAGGTGGGGGGGACAAATAAAAGGGTGGATAAAATAAAATATAAATGTGATTGGAGCTGAGGTTATGATCTAAAATTGTTGAACTCGATATTGAGTCCAGAGGGCTGTAGCGTGCCTAAACGAAAGATGAGGTGCTGTTCCTCGAGCTTACGCTGAACTTCCGTGGAACAGTGTATTAGGCCGAGGACGGTGAGGTCAGAGTGGGAGTGAAGCGGTGAATTAAAGTGACAGGCCACCGGGAGCTCGGGGTCCCCCTTACGGACTGAACGGAGGTGTTCCGCAAAGCGGTCACCCAATCTGCGTTTGGTCTCCCCAATGTAGAGGAGTCCACATCGTGAGCAGCGAATACAGTATACTAAATTGCAGGAAGTACAAGTAAATCGCTGTTTCACCTGGAAGGGGTGTTTGGGGCCCTGGACAGTGGGAAGAGGGGAGGTATAAGGGCATGTGTTGCATCTCCTGCGCGTGCACGGGAAGGTGCCGGGCGAAGGGGAAGGGGTGCTGGGGGTGGTAGAGGAGTGGACTAGGGTGTCGCGGAGGGAGCGGTCCCTGCGGAATGCTGAAAGGGGAGGTGAGGGGAAGATGTGTTTGGTGGTGGGATCACGCTGGAGGTGGCGGAAATGGCGGAGGATGATCCGTTGAATGTGGAGGCTGGTGGGGTGAAAGGTGAGGACAAGGGGAACCCTATCGTGGTTCCGGGAGGGAGGGGCAGGGGTGAGGGCAGATGTGCGGGAGATAGAACGGACACGGTCGAGGGCCGTGTCGACCACGGTAGAGGGGAATCCTCGGTTGAGGAAAAAGGAAGACATGTCGGAAGCACTGGTATGGAAGGTGGCATCATCAGAGCAGATGCGGCGGAGACGGAGAAACTGGGAGAATGGAATAGAGTCCTTACAGGAGGCGGGGTGGGAGGAAGTGTAGTCCAGGTAGCTGTGGGAGTCGGTGGGCTTGTAGTGAATGTTAGTCAATAACCTATCCCCAGAGATGGAGATGGAGAAGTCGAGGAAGGGAAGAGAAGAGTCGGAGATGGACCATGTGAAGGTGAGGGAAGGGTGGAAATTGGAAGCATAGTGAATGAAATGTTCTAGTTCAGGGCGAGAGCAGGAGACGGCACCGATACAGTCATCAATGTACCGGAAAAAGAGGTGAGGGAGGGGACCCGAGTAGGACTGGAACAAAGAGTGTTCCACATATCCCACGAAAAGGCAGGCATAGCTAGGACCCATGCGGGTACCCATAGCAACACCTTTAATTTGGAGGAAATGGGTAGAGTCAAAGGAGAAGTTGTTCAATGTGAGAACAAGTTCAGCCAGGCGGAGGAGGGTGGTGGTGGATGGGGACTGGTTGGGCCTCTGTTCAAGGAAGAAGCGGAGCGCCCTCAGGCCATCCTGGTGGGGAATGGAGGTGTAGAGGGATTGTACGTCCATAGTGAAGAGGAGACGGTTGGGGCCGGGAAACTGGAAACTGTTAAAATGGCGGAGGGCATCGGAAGAGTCGCGGATGTAGGTGGGAAGAGACTGGACAAGGGGAGAAAAAATAGAGTCGAGATAGGAAGAGATAAGTTCCGTGGGGCAAGAACAGGCTGAAACGATGGGTCTACCGGGGCAGTCCTGTTTGTGGATCTTGGGAAGGAGGTAGAAGCGGGCTGTGCGGGGTTGGGGAACTATGAGGTTGGCGGCCGTGGGGGGAAGATCTCCAGAGGAGATGAGGTCAGTGACAGTCTTGGACACGGTGGCTTGATGTTCGGTAGTGGGGTCATGGTCCAGGTGGAGGTAGGAGGAGGTGTCCTCTTGCGTTGATCATCTCTCAATGTCTCTTAATCTCTCCTTTTGTTCTTTCATCCCCTCCCCCTTTTCCCAGCTTTATCCTTGCTTTAAATCTATTTCATTTCTTGCTTTTTTCCAGTTCTGACGAAAGGTCTTCGACCTGAAACGTTAACTCTGTTTCTCTCTCCACGGATGCTGCCTGGCCTGCTGAGTTTTTCCAGCGTTTTCTGTTGTTATTTCAGATTTCCAGCATCCGCAGTATTTTGCTATCGTATTAGGGCCGTCACAGTTGGCCTCAGCTGGGTTTACAACCTGTTTACCCCACCTTGCTGGAAAGCACGTGCATGCGTGGCTGTCGAGTGGGGACAGGATGGGCCTCGGCTGTGATCGAGCAGCCTGCTGACACCCTCGGCTCGCACATGAAGAATGACCAGGTGTCCAAGGTACTGGAGAGCCATCTGCCGTCAGTAAACCTTCATCCCAGCGGATATCAGCCCCTCCAGAAAAGTATTACCACGTGTTTACAGCACAGAAACAGGTCATTCGGCTCAACAGCTCCGTGCCGGTGTTTCTGCTCCACACGAGCCTCCTCCCACCCCTCTTCATCTCACCCCATCAGCATATCCTTCTGTTCCTTTCTCCCTCGTGTGTTTATCCAGCTTCCCCTTAAATGCATCTGTGCTATTCGCCTCAACCACTCCCTGTGGTAGCGAGTTCCAGATTGGAATAGAAGGATACGTTGATAGGGTGAGATGAAGAGGGGGTGAGAGGAGGCTCGTGTGGAGCATAAACACCGGCCGGCATGGACCAGTTGGGCCGAATGGCCTGTTTCTGTGTTGGAAATACTTTGTAATATTTTGTGACATTCTCACCACTCTCTGGGTAAAGAAGTTTCTCCTGAATTCCCATTGGATTTATTAGTGATTATCTTATATTGATGGCCCCTAGTTCTGGTCTCCCCCACAAGTGGAAACCTCTTCTCTACGCCGACCCTATCGAAACCCTTTCATCATTTTAAAGACTTCGATCAGGTCACCCCTCAGCCTTCTCTTTTCTAGAGAAAAGAGCCCCAGCCTGTTCAATCTTTCCTGATGGTTATAACCTCTCAGTTCTGGGATCATCCTTGTAAATCTTCTTTGTACCTTCTCCAGGAGGGAGGGAGGGAGTTTTTTTTTTAATTCCCCCATCCACTATTTAATAGTCAGATAGCAAATCGCAATCAGTCCCATACAGAGGGGAGCAAACCCTTCGTGTAAGATGTACGTTTTAGTTAAACTTTAGTCTGCTGGTTGAATTCAGATTTTGTTGATCAATGAGCTGGATGAAATTACCCTGTGATTTTGAAATCCTGCAGCTTGTAGCTGTCCCAAGCTCAGCAAAACGTTTCTCGGCCGTGTCGTTCTGCATTTGCTGGGGTGGCATTTTCAGCTTACGTCGCTTCTTTCTGACAGATGGCAGCACAGAAACAGCTGGTGGACAGAGAGCTGGAGGAAGTCAAAGCCAAGTTTCACTGGGCAGAAAAGGAACTTGCAACTCAGCAGAGGAAGGGGGACGATCTGCAGAAAAATCTCCAGGTGCTGTTTCATCTCTCGACTTGACTGTTGCGTCGCACTCCCGGCCGCCCTCCCATCTTCCACCCTCCATAAGCTTAAGCTCATCCAAAACTCGGCTGCCCCCGTGTCCTAACTCGCACCGAGTCCCGTTCGCCCATCACCCTCTGTGCATCGGTTTCCGGTTAAGCAACACCTCGAATTTTAAAATTCTCATCCTCGTTTTCAAATCCCTCCATGGCCTCCTCGCCCCCTCCCGATCTCTGTAACCTCCTCCAGCCCTACAACCCCCTCCGAGATCTCGGCGCTCCTCCAATTCTGGCCTCTTAACCATCCTCGATTCTAATCGCTCCACCATTGGCGGCCGTGCCTTCAGCTGTCGAGGTCCTAAGCTCTGGAATTCCCTCCTTAAACCTCTCCGCCTCTCTTTCCTCCTTTAAGATGCTCCTTAAAACCTACCTCTCATCTGCCCTAATGTCTCCTTAGTGGCTCAGATTGTGTCTGATAACGCTCCTGTGAATTGCCTCTGCACGGTTTACTACGTTAAAGACGCTATATAAATGCAAGTCGTTATTAATGTAGGTGTTGCTATATTGAAGCAAATCTGCCTTTTAATGTTAATTGCCAGTCTGCCATTTATGGGTTCCCTGCTGTTCGGAACATAGGAACAGGAGGAGGCCATTCAGCCCCTCGAGTCTGTTCCGCCATTCAATGAGATCATGGCTTATCTGCGATCTAACTCCATCTACCCGCCTTTGGCCCATATCCCTTAATACCTTTGGTTAACACAAATCTCAGATTTAAAATTAACAATTGATCTAGCATCAATTGCTGTTTGCGGAAGAGAGTTCCAAACTTCTACCACCCTTTGTGTGTAGAAGTGTTTCCTAATTTCACTCCTGAAAGGTCTGGCTCTAATTTTTAGACTCTGCCCCCTAGTCCTAGACTCCCCAACCAGCGGAAATACTTCCTCTCTATCTACCCTATCTATTCCCCTTAATATCTTGCAAAGCTTTGATCAGATCACCCCTTAACCTTCTAAATTCCAGGGAATACAACCCTAGTTTGTGTAGTCTCTCCTCGTAATTTAACCCCAATCACAGAATCACAGAAACCCCACAGTGCAGATAGAGGCCATTTCGGCCCATTGAGCCTGCACTGACACATATCCCACCCTATCCCCGTAACCCCCCGTATTTAATCCCCCCTAACACTAAGGGTCAATTTATCATAGCCAAATCAACCTAACCTGCACATCTTTGGACTGTGGGAGGAAACCGGAGCACCCGGAGGAAACCCACGCAGACACGGGGAGAATGTGCAAACTCCACACAGACAGTCACCCGAGGCCGGATTCGAACCCGGGCCCCTGGCGCTGTGATGCAACAGTGCTAACCACTATGCCACCGTGTTGCCCCAATGTTCGGGTATCACTCTGATAAACCTACGCACCACTCACTCCAAGGCCAATATAGCCTTCATAAGGTGTGATCCGGTAGCATTAATGATCTGGACTGCGGGGAAACTTGCTGCTGGCTGGATATGCGACATGCGGAGTCAGGGTTGGATTTCTATATATCGGTCCCCTTGCTTTCAATGGAGCCACTCTGGGACCCATGAGCTGCATCCCCATCACTGATACCATCGCAACTATCGTGGCAGCAAGAAAGGAAAGATGCAGCGCCTTTCACGACCACTGGATGTCCCAAAGCGCTTTACAGCCAATGAAATACTTTTTGAAGTGTAGTCACTGTTGTAATGTGTACTGTGGGGATTAAAGCAGGGACAGGGTACTGGATTTGGATGATCAGCCATGATCGTATTGAATGGTGGAGCAGGCTCGACGGGCCGAATGGCCTACTCCTGCTCCTAGATTCTATGTTTCTATGTAATGTAGGAAACGCGGCAGCTAATTGCGCACAGCAAGCTCCCACAAACAGCAATGTGATAATGACCAGATCATCTGCTTTTAGTGCTGTTGATTGAGGGGTAAATATTCCAGCACACCGGGGAGAACTCCCCCTGCTCCTCTTTGAAATAGTGGCCGTGGGATCTTTTACGTCCACCTGTGGCAGGGTCTCGGTTTACCGTCTCATCCGAAAGACGGCACCTCCGACAGTGCAGCACTCCCTCAGTACTGCCCCTCCGACAGTGCGGCGCTCCCTCAGTACTGCCCCTCCGACAGTGCGGCGCTCCCTCAGTACTGCCCCTCCGACACTGCGGCGCTCCCTCAGTGCTGCCCCTCCGACAGTGCGGCGCTCCCTCAGTGCTGCCCCTCCGACACTGCGGCGCTCCCTCAGTGCTGCCCCTCCGACAGTGCAGCGCTCCCTCAGTGCTGCCCCTCCGACAGTGCGGCGCTCCCTCAGTACTGCCCCTCCGACAGTGTGGCGCTCCCTCAGTACCGCCCCTCCGACAGTGCGGCGCTCCCTCAGTACTGCCCCTCCGACAGTGCGGCGCTCCCTGAGCGCTGCACTGGGAGTGTCAGCCTAGATCTTTGTGCTCAAGTCTCTGGAGTGGGACTTGAACACACAAATTTCTGGCTCAGAGGCGAGCGTGCTACCCACTGAGCCACGGCTGGCGCCACTGTTCCAGTCTTGCTGTGGTATCTAGGATGTTGGTGTTTGGTTATAGATTATTAAAGGTGCACGGACAGCAGTTTGCCAGAGTAACCTGGTAAATCTTGTCCTATTTCCGCTTGTAACGTTTTTTTTTTTGTCCTTTCAGGATGCGCTGAAGGAGAAAGACTGCGTGAGTACCTGGCAAGACCAAAGCACTCAGAGAATCGTGCACCTAGAAGCACAGCTGAAAAGGCTGGAGAAGCAGCTAACGCTGAGCCAGAAATCGAGAGAAGAAATCAAAAGTGAGGCCTTTACTTAACAACCCCATTGCCGTAGTTCTCTCCTGATGTCCGGTCCCCGGTGAAATTGTTGAGTAAGATTAACGATGGCTTCGAGTGTTAAACCCTTTCGACTCGAGGTAGATAAAGGGCTCTCTTCCCTAACGGCTGTTAAAATAACGGCCAGTTCGCTTAATAGGTATAGCACTCGAGTGTTGCGCCTTCTCAGTCGGAGCTTCCCTCAGTCTCTCACTGACGCTCACACTCGCGGTCTCCTGGGACAGGGTTCTGAGGTCACTTCCAGCTGCGTTGGGACAGGACGGGTTGGATTTTGTGAATGGGTACGAGCTGGGCTGTGTGCTGTCCGCACCCACCTGGCCATTAATGCGCTGACTTTGCGGAGCCAGCTTATCCGGGCGAGCCTGCGCCCTGCGAATTGGGACTGGCATTCGGACTTTGCTGGAAATAGCGGCGTGAACGGCCTTTTAATTGCAGTAGGCTGAATCGTGAGATGTCCATTGCAATTTCTTAAGGCTAAAGGGATCAAAGGATATGGGGAGAAGGCAGGGACAGGGTACTGAGTTTGGATGATCAGCCATGATCTCATTGAATGGCGGAGCAGGCTCGAGGGGCCGAATGGCCTACTCCTGCTCCTATCTTCTATGTTTCTATGACAGTGCGCACACACACACGAGATTGCTATCTTCTGAGACGCTGGTCGATTATCGTGATTGTTTGGGCTTTTGGCCAAATCAATCACTGTGACAGGATTCCACGGTACGATGTCATGGCGGTAAGGGCAGGTGACGAAGGGACATTTTTGCTGTTCTGCAACTGGGAAATAGAGGAAGTTACGTCACCACAGACCACGTCAGCAACGTTTTTTATTTTAAATTTCAGCTGAAAACCTGGCTCTCGAGTCCAAACTTCAAGATCTTCAAAGGAAACTGGACCGTGAGGTCCAGCCGAACTCTGGGAGCGCGGATCTTGGGGCGGTGGTGAGTGAGTTGAATAAGAATGGTGGAAACGAGTGTGAACTCAATGAAGAGCGAGCGAGCCATCGGTCTGAAGATGGGCAGTTTGATAACCTAGAGACAGTAGCGGGCTTGCCGGTGAAAGCCAAAGAGAAGACGTTGGACTCGACGATGGAAGGACGTCAACGGGAAGAATTGGAACTGACGGCCTACATGGAGGAAGACCGCGGTTTAAACACTGAAGCAAAATTGGAAACCGGGCCAAGGGGGACGTCAATAGAATCCCGAACCTCGGGAAAAGCATTCCCAAACGCTGAGGAGAAAGTGGTGGGGACCCGGCTCTGGGAGTTCGACGAAGAAGCGAAGGAAGGATTCGAAGCAGAGCGGGCGGAAGCTGCGCTGGTGCCCGGCGGCCCTGCCGAGGAGGGCGAGGTGAGAATCGGCCGGCCTGGCGAACCGACTGCAGCCTCCGCACATCGCGGAGAAGGCGGGGCGGAATTGGAGGAAGTAAAGTCGAAACATCAGACGTTGCAGCGCGAGCTGGAAAAGGTGCAGCAAGCGCTCGATGCGAAGGCGCTCGAAGGCCAGAAGGACCAGCAGGCCCTAGCAGAGCTGAGGAGGAAGCTCAAGCAGGCAGGGCAAAGAGGCGCCGCCGAGGCGGAGCGCTCCAGCGCCCTGGTCACTCTGCAGACAGGGCAGCTCAGCGCGCTGGAAAAAGACCTGGAGCACGAGAGGGTCAAGGTGGCAAAGCTGCAAGAGACCAACGAGATGTTGGAGATTGAGTGCGGCAAAGTCTCGCAGCTAACCAGATGCAAAGCTGGCCACGTGGGCTCAAATGAAGATGAAATTCAGATTCTACAAAACGCTGCTTCTAAGAAGATCCAGCAGCTTGAACAACAGATTGTGGATCTCAACAGTGAAAAGAGTTGTATCGAGGAGATCATAAAGGCAAATGACAGACCAGTTGACGACGGTGATGATGAGAGCAGAGACCTCCTTCTGGAATACTTGAAGCACAAAGACGTTCAGAACCTCGAGCTGAACGAGATCTCTTTAAATCGCCCGAATCATCTGTGTTGCGACCTGAGAGAAACCTTGGAGCACAAGCTCAGCGAGGAGAAAGCTCGCTTCCTGGAAATCGTGAAGGGGGGCGACGGGAGTGCCAGCGAGAAAGACAGCCGCGATCTCTTCCTGGAATACCTGAAGCACAAAGTTGTTGAGCAGTTTGAGTTTAACGAGCAGTTGCTGGAGCACCAGAGACATCTGGGCGAGCTTCAGAACAAGTGCGAGGAGCTGACCAGAGAGAAGGAGCAAGAAGGAGAAGCCAAGAGACAAGCTCAAGATAAGTTTGATAGTCTACAGTCCAAAATTCACAGGGAGACACAGCAGTTAACAGTGGCCCTGGAAGCTCAAAGTAAGAACATTGAGGGTCTTCTGTTGAGCATGGAAGAGAAGGACCACGACATTCAGGTTTTAAATGGACATCTGCAAAGTACTTTAAAGGTTCTGTCGTGCCTTCGTAAGGAGAATTGCGAGCTGAAAGCCAGCTTGAAGATTGTTTTGGAGAAGTCCAAACCAAAGTGTGTCGACAGTGCAAGCCCCTCCGGGGGTACCGTGCTGGAGCAGACCAAATGTGGGCCCTTCCCTCAGGCCAACCAAAACGAGCGCGGCAATGAGGGCGCGCCGCCCGCGGAAAGGTTGGGGTCGAGTGGGCAAGCTCCCCCGCCGCGTGGCAGGGGAGTGTCTACCGACGACGCCGTGCAAAAGCCAGAGCCCGGCCACGAGGAAAGTGTGTTTGGCGATTCGTTGCTCTTGCCCAAAGAGCAGGCGGTCGACCCGATCCCGTCCCGGGAGGATCAGTTCAAAGAACCAAAGGTGACCTCGCTGATCGGTTCTGCCGCACCAGAACGGAAGGGAGACCCTGAAAAGCAGGCGCAGCAGTTCAGAAAAGTCGAAGCCAGCTGTCGTGAAAGCGCGTTTAATAATACGCTAGCTGTACCAGAAGAGCAGAGGGCAAGTTCTGTCCCAGCTGCAGGGGTTCCCTTGGGCAAACTAGGGGCGATCTCCGCGATTAATTCTGCACGACAGAATTTAATGCGGCTGAAACAGGACATTGAAAGCCTACGGCAACATCGGGAACTAGATGGTGAGGAGAGCAACAGCGGTGACACAACGCAGCCTTGGCAGAGCGTCGGATATGCTGACGGTTTGCAGATGAAGATCGGTGAATTGGAGAAGGAGTTGATGGTCCTTCATGCCGAGATGCCCCACCACGCTGAAGCTGAAACCCGAGCCGAGGAGAGAACGGTTGCTGGCTCGAAGTTAGACGCTCTTGCTGTCGAAGAAAAGAAGTCCGTTGCAGAGCCGAGAGCAAAGGAAGAGCTGATTGAAGAAGTGGAAAGGGTGAATGGCAGATTGAATGAAGCCTTGAAGGTTTCGGAAGAGGAGCAGGCGGAGTCAAAAGAATTGAACCAGAAAGTGGTTCGCGCGTTGAATGCAGAATTAAGCTGCTTAACTGAAAAATGCGCAATTCTGGAACAGGAGAAGGAACAGCTGTGTCTGGAAGTTCGGAAAGCGCAGGAGGCGGTCAGTGGCGTGCAGTCTGAAAAAGAAGACGCAATGAAGGCAATACAATCCAGCGAGGCTCTGCTCAGAGGGAGCACTGAAGAGCGATACCACCTGAAGCAAGAGTTGGAGGTACTGCAAGAGTGGAAGCAGAGGGTTTTAGAAGACGCTGCTGCCTTGGAAGCTGGGAAAGGAAGTGGCCAGGTGGAATGGCGTGCCTTGCAGGAGTCTGTGCTGGAGATGCGAAACCAAATGGAGGCGATGGAAGGAGAGTGCAAGGCATTGCAAAGCGCAGTCGAAAGTGCAAGGCAGCTTCAGGGAGAGTTGGAGCAGAGCCAGTCTGAGAAGTCGGCACTGCAGAATCAGGTGCTGTACAATATTTTTTTTTCCTCCCCTTATTTTCCAGATTTCCCCTCTCTCTTTCTCACAGAGTCAAAGAGTTATACAGCACAGAAAGAGGCCCTTCGGCCCATCGTGTCCTCGCCGGCCATCAAGCCCCATCTATTCTAATCCCATTTTCCAGCACTTGGTCCGTAGCCTTGTATACTATGGCGTTTCAAGTGCTCGTCTAAATGCTTCTTGAATGTTGTGAGGGTTCCTGCCTCTACCACCCTTTCAGGCAGTGAGTTCCAGATTCCAACCACCCTCTGGGTGAAAAAGTTTCTCCTCAAATCCCCTCGAAACCTCCTGCCCCTTACCTTGAAACTATACCCCCTGGTTATTGACCCCTCTACTAAGGGGAAAAGTTCCTTCCTATCTATGCCCCTCATAATTTTGCACACCTCAATCAGGTCCCCCCTCAGCCTTCTCTGCTCGAAGGAAAACAACCCCAGCCTGTCCAGTCTCTCTTCATAGCTGAAGCGCTCCAGCCCAGGTAACATCCTGGTGAATCTCCTCTGCACCCTCGCCAATGCAATCACATCCCTTCCTATAGTGTGGCGACCAGAACTGCACAGCAGTATTCCAGCTGTTCTGAGGGTGCCAAATCTTGCAGGGGTGATGGCTCCACGCAGGGATATATACCCAGGATTGAAGAAAGGCCATCTCAGCCTCACGTAATGTTTCCGAAAGGAAAGAAGGACTCGCATTCATAAACACTCGCCTTTCACCACCTCAGGACGTCCCAAAAACGCTTGACAGCCAATGAAGTATTATTTAATTGTGGTCACTGTGGTTCAGTGAGTAGCACACTTACCTCTGAGTCAGAAGGTTGTGGGTTCAAGTCCCACTCCAGGGATTTGAGCACATAAAGCTAGGCTGACGCTCCAGTGCAGTGCTGAGGGAGGGCCGCACTGTCAGAGGAGCCGTCTTTCGGATGAGAGGTTAAACCGAGGCCCCGTCTGCTCTCTCAGGTGGACGTAAAAGATCACACGGCACTATTTTCGAGAAGAGCAGGGGGGGTTAAGTGGCTATAATCCTCTTCGCACCGATAGGAGTCGGGTCCCTGCGCAAATCGGGGATCCGCCTCCCGGGAAGATTGTTTGGAGGCGGGTTGCCGACCCGCTCCCATTCTTTTGGATTTTCCCAGCAGTCCCGCCTCCAAACCCGCCTCCTCAGGGCTGGTAAAATGTCACATTGAAGGGGTTTGTGGAATCATTAAAGCATGACTACATTCAGACTTTTTAGTGCAGTACTGAGGGAGTGCTGCGCTGTCGGAGGTGCCGTCTTTCGAACGAGATGCTAAACTGAGGCCCCCCGTCTGCCCTCTCGGGTAAAAGATCCCACGGCCACTATTTCAAAGAAGAGCAGGGGGAGTTCTCCCCGGTGTCCTGGGGCCAATATTTATCCCTCAACCAGCATCACTAAAAACAGATGATCTGGCCATTATCACATTGCTGTTTGTGGGAGCTTGCTGTGCGCAAATTGGCTGCCGCGTTTCCCACATTACAACAGCGACTACACTTCAAAAAAAAGTACTTCATTGGCTGTAAAGTGTGACCGTGAAAGGCGCTACAGGAATGCAAGTCTTTTCTTTTTAATAGCACAGCGAGGAAATTCAATTTGCTGCTGTCGAATTGCAGTTCATACTGTGAGCAAAAACAATATCGGTCACACAGGCTCCCGAAATAGGTGCCCATTTCTCACTTGCTGAAATGCTGATTGCAGGTCGACCATCTACAGAAAACAGCGGCTGAGCTGAACGAAGAAAAAATGGAACTGCGCGGCAGGCTGAAGCAGTGGGAGAGTCGCCCTACGGATAAGGAGGAGATTCCCAGAGACCGCCCGCGGGAGAATGGCCCCTGTGAGGACCTCCTGCCCTCGAGCAGCCAGCAGCAAGGTACCGTGTGCGTTACCTTTTGGAAGGTGTTACCAATCGCAGACGCAGTTGTGCAGAAAGGTTTTAAACGAAGCAAGGTTAGGCAGGATTTCAGGGTGTTTTGTTAAACGGGCTCCCTCAGTGGATTCAGGTGTAAAGCCGGTCGGTGTGTGGCGCTGACCTGCACGGGCAAGCAGATCCTTGGCCCGTTAGCTGATCTTCGCAGTGCAGCCGTTAGGGCGCCACGATTGCCCCGGTGTTCCCAGGCAGCAGAGGAGAAAAGTCGGCCAGCTGGCTTGTTCCTGATCGCTTACCTGTAACCCCTGGTTGGAAAATGTGGATGTCGCGCCTTGGCTGTGGTGTCCACCTGGCAAAAAAAAAAGCCTCTCGACACTCGCACGCCGGACTCGCGCATGAAGAATAGTCACTTAATTGAGGCCAAAGGTTCTTGAGGGAAACTGTGGGATCTCCCATTGGCTGGAAAACCCTTCTGTAAAGTTATCATTTGCAGGGTGTTCAGTTCATTCAGAAGGTAGATGGTGGCAGAGTCCTTGGCCCCCGGTTTAAAAAAGAAAGACTCGCATTTATATAGCGCCTTTCACGACCACCGGACGTCCCAAAGCGCTTTATAGCCAATGAAGGACTTTTTGAAGTGAGGTCACTGTTGTAATGGAGAAAATGCGGTGGCCATTTTGCGCACAGCAAGCTCCCACAAACAGCAATGTGATAATGACCAGATAATCTGTTTTAGTGATGTTGGTTGAGGGATAAATATTGGCCAGGACACCGGGGATAACTCCCCTGCTCTTCTTCGAAATAGTGGCCGTGGGATCTTTTACGTCCACCTGAGAGAGCAGACGGGGCCTCGGTTTAACGTCTCATCCGAAAGACGGCACCTCCGACAGTGCAGCACTCCCTCAGCACTGCCCCTCCGACAGTGCGGCGCTCCCTCAGTACTGCCCCCCTCCGACAGTGCAGCGCTCCCTCAGTACTGCCCCTCCGACAGTGCGGCGCTCCCTCAGTACTGCCCCTCCGAGAGTGCGGCGCTCCCTCAGTACTGCCCCTCCGACAGTGCGGCGCTCCCTCAGTACTGCCCCTCCGACAGTGCAGCGCTCCCTCAGTACCGCCCCTCCGACAGTGCGGCGCTCCCTCAGTACCGCCCCTCCGACAGTGCAGCGCTCCCTCAGTACTGACCCTCCCACAGTGCGGCGCTCCCTCAGTACTGCCCCTCCGAGAGTGCGGCGCTCCCTCAGTACTGCCCCTCCGACAGTGCGGCACTCCCTCAGCACTGCACTGGGAGTGTCAGCCTAGATTTTTGTGCTCAAGTCTCTGGAGTGGGACTTGAACCCACAACCTTCTGACTCAGAGGCGAGTGTGCTACCCACTGAGCCACGGCTGACACTGAAACTGATTCAGATTCGGTGTGGGTGAACAGATGTGCAACCACATTCAGATTTACTTATCTGAGGTTTCTGTAAATGATGCTAACATCGATTTTTGTAATTGCATTTAAAGTGGAGAGGGTTTGTTGCATTTATGACCTGGTTTATATTATAGTGGGTGAGTGCTTCTTTGGGGTAATTGCACCACTTGATAGCAGAACACATTCTGGGTGTTAAGTGTCCCATGTTGGTTCAGTTGGTAGCATTTTTGCCTCTTTCCACCCCATTCCCTCCCCCGCCCCCCTTCCAGGACTTGAGCACTAGGCTGACACTTCAGCACAGTATTGAGGAAGTGCTTCATTGGCAGAGGTGCCTTCAGATGTTAAGCCGAGGCTCTGTCTGTTCGGGTGGACGTAAAAGATTCCTTTGCACTCTTCAGACAAGAGCAGGTAGCACTCCCAGTGGCTGGCCAACTTTTCTCCTTCGGCCAGCATCACCAAAGGACAGCGATGTTGTTTGGAGGATTTTGCTGTGCGCAAATTGGCTGCAGCGCTTGCCTACACAACAACAGTCACCGCACTTCAGGAAGTAATTGACTGGCTGTGACGTAGGGCTGGATTTTGCCAATGGGGAGCTTTTGGAGGCGGGACTCCCACTTGTCGGGTTTCAGTCCCGCCTCCATCAACTTCTGGCCAACCCACGCTATTTTCCCTTGATTGACATTGTTAAGCCTGCCCAGCGGGCTTAGCAGGCCAAGTAAGGGGAAGCGGGTTACAGAGCACGTCAGCGTATGACGTTTCATCCGTCAAAAATTTTTGACAGATGAATTGTCATCGTTTGACAGCTCTGTGAAGCTGTCAAACACTGACATTCTCTGTAGTTTGATGAGTTCTTGAATTCAAGACTCATCAAACCTCTTTCTTTAGCAGAAATTAGATGGTTGCTGCATTGGAGAATGCAGCAGCCATCTGTCATCTCTGCCGCGGAGATGCGAGACTCTCCGCATCCCCAACTCTTGAAGCCTGCAGGAAGAAACAAAGGTAAGTACACTTTTTCTAACACTTTCCACTTACCTCACCTCTCCACACTTGCGCCCATCACTTACCTTCACAGCGCACTTTTGCCCCCCGCAGACCCACTGCTCGCCTCGGTGACCCTGGCGGGGTTCGCAGCCTTCGGGACGCCTGCACTTGTGTGGGCAAAATGGGGATAATCCTCGTATCTACCTGTTAACTACCTGTTAACAGGCAGATAAGTGGCTGTAATCCCCTTCTCGCCTCCAAGGAGACGGGACCCGGCGCGGGTCGGCTACCCGCCTCCTGGCAAGATGGCACGGAGGCGGGTTGGGAGCAGGATGGGCACCCGCCCCAGATTCTGCCATTTTCCCGGCAGTCCCGCCTCCCCAGGGCTGGCAAGATCGCGCCCGTAGTTTAGAATGTGAAAGGCACTATATAAATGCAAGGTCCTGCAGACTTGTCCCATTGTGCTGCTGCTTATGTTACTGAATGGGAAACCGATTGAGAAGTTTGTGAAAGGAGGAGGTGGCAATAACTTGGGAATATTCTCACGATGACCTCATTTTCACACCAGAGGTGTTTTTTTGCATCTGTGGTGAAAATGATAAAACATATAGCAACAGCAAAATTGAAACCCAAAGCAGTTTTTTCATCAGAAATAGGCCACATGGCTGATCTCCGACCTCAACTCCACTTTCCCGCCCGATCCCCATATCCCTCGATTCCCCGAGAGTCCAAAAATCTATCGATCTCAGCCTTGAATATACTCAACGACTGAGCATCCACAGCCCTCTGGGGCAGAGAATTCCAAAGATTCACCACCCTCTGAGTGAAGAAATTTCTCCTCATCTCAGTCCTAAATGGCCGACCCCTTATCCTGAGACTGTGACCCCCTCCAGCCAGGGGAAACAGCCTCTCAGCATCTACCCTGTCATCCCCCCTCCGAATCCTATATGTTTCAATGAGATCACCTCTCATTCTTCTAAATTCCAGAGAGTATCAGCCCAATCTACTCAATTTCATGAAGCTTGTTCTCGTGAGAATTTATCCCCAAGAAAATACCTGATTTAACGCAGTCAGAAGCACCTTTTTAACGTAATGTTCTTAATGTTTCTTTAAGCTACGGCGCACATCACAGCAAGCAAGCTGGGTGCTGACCTGGAGGCTTTGAAACGAGCCCTGCAAGAGAAGAGCGAAGAGGCCGACCGGAATCTCCGCATCTATTCGATTTACTGAACAAGCACCAGGAGCTGGAGGCGGCCAACAAGACCGTGTCCACAACTGCCGAGCCGCTTGACGACCGCAAGGCCGGACCTGCGAACAGCGACCGCGTGACGGCGGCCGGTCGGGAGCCACGGGCCTCGACTGAAGACGGGAAGCTGGTCACCGGGCAGCAGACGGCCGAAGAGTCGGCCGGGGCGGGTGAACGGGGCCAGGTTGAGAGCAGCCAGAGGTCGGAGTGGCGCACGGACCCTGCGGAACTCTCAGCGAGGTTCAATCCCGCAGAGCTCGCCATGAAAATCAGCCCCGCGGAACTCGCCGCGAGAATACAGAGGAATCGGCAGTTCAGGAATCGCCTGTCTGTGGCCTTTGATGAAACGGAATACGAGCCATGTGGACTACCCGACGTGGTGCAGAAGGGTGGGTCGCTGGGCACGTTTCTTTACTCTTCGGCAGCAACTTGTTCGGATAAATATGCAATGATCTCATTCTGAGGACCAGTGTCCATGGTCTGCATCAAACACTCCCAGGGCAGGTACAGCACGGGTTAGATACAGAGTAAAGCTCCCTCTACACTGTCCCATCAAACACTCCCAGGGCAGGTACAGCACGGGTTAGATACAGAGTAAAGCTCCCTCTACACTGTCCCCATCAAACACTCCCAGGGCAGGTACAGCACGGGTTAGATACAGAGTAAAGCTCCCTCTACACTGTCCCCATCAAACACTCCCAGGGCAGGTACAGCACGGGTTAGATACAGAGTAAAGCTCCCTCTACACTGTCCCCATCAAACACTCCCAGGGCAGGTACAACACTGGGTTAGATACAGAGTAAAGCTCCCTCTACACTGTCCCCATCAAACACTCCCAGGGCAGGTACAGCACGGGTTAGATACAGAGTAAAGCTCCCTCTACACTGTCCCATCAAACACTCCCAGGGCAGGTACAGCACGGGGTTAGATACAGAGTAAAGCTCCCTCTACACTGTCCCATCAAACACTCCCAGGGCAGGTACAGCACGGGTTAGATACAGAGTAAAGCTCCCTCTACACTGTCCCATCAAACACTCCCAGGGCACGGGTTAGATACAGAGTAATGCTCCCCTACACAACCCAACAAATGCCCAAACCCAACTCTTGTGCGATGTTTCTGTTACCCACACACCCAGTCCTTTGGAACCTCTTTAAGGGAGATTTCTGTAAAAGTAAATCAGAGGATTAGGAGAAAATCAGGAGCAGGAACAGACAATAAGCGCAGGAGATAGGGGCGCAAAAACAATGCAGAGCAATGGGGGTCACTTGCTATATGATGGGATCACGTTGCAGATCTGGCGAGACACTGGTTGTTTCGCCCATATTACAGCTAAGCCATTTCTCTGGAATAATCCAGACAACCCCTCCTATCATAGAATAGAATCACAGAATAGTACTGCACAGAAAGAGGCCATTCGGCCCATCGAGTCTGCGCCGGCTCTTTCGAAGAGCAATCCAGTCAGTCCCACTCCCCCCGCTCTTTCCCCATATCCCTGCAATTTTTTCTCCTTCAAGTATTTATCCAATTCTCTTTTGAAGGCAACTATTGAATCTGCATCCACCGCCCTATCAGGCAGCGCATTCCAAATCCTAACCACTCGCTGCGTAAAAAAGATTTTTCCTCCTGTCCCCCCTGGTACTTTTGCCAATCACCTTAAATCCGTGCCTCCCTCCTATGGTGGAAGATCAAGGTTTCCTCAGCTAATGGGACGAGGGGCCTTTCATCAGCTACTCCACGGGTGACCCAAGACGTGGCCCACCGGCCCGACACCAGCCCGCCTTGCTGCCATTACATGGCCTCGGAGCCCAGGGCTGGTTAGTTTGTATTTACGCGCTTGCGTGCGTAAGTTTCCTTGCCGTTGGTTCAAGCATTTTGAACTTGGAACGGGCCCTGGCGGATTAGGCAAGAGTGCTCCCTCTTCGTCAACAAGAGAGCGGACCGATCTCGGGGGGGCTGCCTTTAGCGACTCTCGCGGGTCCGGGGAAGTTCGTAACGCAGAAACCAGCAGAAGAAATTGAGAGAGAGCAGGTGGTTGTGGAGGTGGCAGAGGCACTGGCATTGAGTGGTGCAGACCAGGCCAAGGCGAGGGGAAGCACCAGCCAGAACATTTTAATATGTGGAGCTCTGACATTTAGTGTACGGGTGTCCAGGTTTTTTAATTACTCTCAAACCCTGTGCAGTTTGAAATGGTTTCGTGTTGGCCAGTAAATATGGAAATCTTTATTGGAATAGGGTTTTTGTTCGAGTAGATAAGGAGAAACTGCTTCCCAGTGGCAGAAGGGTTCAAGGCGATTGGCAAAAGAACCAGAGGCAACATGAGGGAACATTTTGTTTTAACGCAGCGAGTTGTTGTGATCTGGAACGCGCTGCCTGAAAGAGCGGAGGAAGCAGATTCAATAGTGACTTTCAAAAGGGGAATTGGATAAATACTTGAAAAGGAGAAATTTGCAGGGCTGTGGGGAGAGAGCAGGGGGGAGTGGGACTAATTGGAGAGCTCGTTCAAAGAGCCGGCACAGGCACGATGGGCCGAATGGCCTCCTGCGCTGTATCATTCTATGATTATGTTGGACATGGTTTTTACTCCTGGTTCTGCCGGACCCAAAGCAATTTAATTAGACACGTCCCTCTTTCTAGTTTGGCTGCTCCAAAAAGTCGGGACACCTCTGCACTAAGTGATCTGAGGGTTTATTAGCAGAAAACCTACAGCCTATACTTACAAAAAAGTGGGGCTGAACCAAGTGAGAGAAACAGTACATGAAAGCTTCCTTTGTTTCTTCTTGCGAGTCAGAGCAGACGTTTTACTCTGCGTACAATGGAGCGTTTCCCCCGCCCCCCCCCCCAATGATCCCTTTTAAGCTGCGCGGGGGGGCGGCGCTATGGAGCTGCAGAAAAACCGCGCGTGAGTCGTGCACCAGCTTAAAAAGATCGCAGCAAACTCAAGCTGAAGTGACAACAGAAAACGCTGGAAAAACTCAGCAGGCGAGGCAGCATCCGTGGAGAGAGAAACAGAGTTAACGTTTCAGGTCGAAGACCTTTCGTCAGAACTGGAAATAGCAGGAAATGGAATAGATTTAAGGCAAGGATAAAGCTGGGAAAAGGGGGAGGGGATGAAAGAACAAAAGGAGAGATTAAGAGACATTAAGAGATATTCAAGGCAAGCTGAAGTGGTTTTGAGCGTAACTCACGTTTAAAATTTCCCGATCTTTTGCGCTGTTGCGGCCGATTCCGCCCGGATTGAGCTGATGGAACAAACGGAAACTTGACTCCCAAGCCTGTGTCTTTTCCGAATACCTATTTTTTTAAATGCCTTTTGACTGCAGTTTTTTTTTTTTTAAAACGAGTTTAGATTCCCACTCCCACCTGTACATTGCCCACGGAGTTCTGACGCTACGATTTTTCTGTTCTCCAGGTTTTGCGGACATTCCGACTGGACCTGCCTGCCCACACATCCTGCGCCGAGCAACTCTCAATTCCGCACTTTGTCCCCAGCAACCGGGAGAAGGGCCGTCTCTGCTTAGCTTCTTCAAGGCACTCGGTGGTGGCAGCAAGCAGTAGGTACAGAGCCACGCACCGTATCCAGCAGAGCGTTTCCCGATGACGCATGCTTCACGGTACCCCTCGTCAAATGGGAATCTGCTTGCAGTTCTGTGCTGGGATAATAAATTTTATATATGTATGTATATATAATATATAAACAGCGAGTGCAGATGACTAATGAGGGGGATTGAACAGGACAAGTTCACGAGTCTCTCTCTCTGTCTAAGGGAGCTGGATCAGAAATGAAGTTGCACAGTCGTTGACTCTGCCTGCGTTCATGGCGGTGTTGCTGATGCGACGGCTCCTTCACGCAATCATAATTTAATTTATTCGAGTCGTTATTTGTTTTTTTAAAAAAGAGGGATCTGTGGGTGCAGCACGATGCTTTGAAGTGCCGGTGCCCCTTGTTACCAGGGGTGGTGGGGGGTTAATGTACAGTTTTGCGTCGGCGGCGTTCTACGCCGCGCTCGTTTCAATCTTCGTGCTGTCGTGTGGCGTCAAGATGAGGTTGGCGTTCCTCGCGACTGGAAAGGGAGGTTAATCCCCAGGGTGCCCGTTCATCGTCTGACAAGAGTGGCGTTAGCAAAGACCCGGCTGCAGGTCTCTTTTTGCCCCCCTCTGCTAGGGAAGGTGATGGGGAGACTTATAATGGCAGGGGCGGAAGAAACCAAGCAAAGGGCTTCTTTGACAAGGAGACAGCGTTGTTTGTTGCCTTGAATTTCCTCCCACCTGTTTTTGTACAGCTTTGACTGTCACATTGAAGATTATTGGCCGTTTAACTACTGGTACACAGAGATGTTAGCGAGTCTTGTCAATTCACCTTGGTTACAAATGTTTAAACCAGTTCCATTCTATTGATCGTGTGAATAATAAGGATTACTTTTCACCGTGAGATACAGCCACAAAAAGGAATATTGAATATCCACTTTCTCCAAGAAGATGAGACTTAATGAAGCTTCATTCATATGTTGGGTTTCCAATTTTTTGCATTGTGTATCCTGTTTGTACAGTAGGTGTTGGGTTCTTGTTTAAAGGTTTTATTTATTGATTGCATTTTTAATTGGGATTTTGGGGGACACTTTTTATATTCCTGGTTTTCATGAGCATTGTATCCAGACTTGAATGCAGTCATTTTCAAAATATTAGTACGGATGGAGTATTGTATTCCAGGGCCATTTTGTCCTCACATTAATTGCTTTCATTTTAGTTCCATTACTCTATGCTGACAATGCACTAAAGGACATGTTGCTCTTGTCACTTTAGTTCTGCACAGAACAAGACAGCAGATGTTATGTTACAGCCATAAAATGCACAAACGAATCGCCGTTGCAAATGCCATGTTACACTTCATACTTGAGAATGAAAATCACGCTTTTGGTTATATTTGTTGATTTGTGTTCCAATTTATTATCAGTAACAGTGTAGGGAGAGGTTATTCATTGTCTTGTCTTGTGTCCACTGTCATAGCTGACCCGGTGTCGAGTGATTCCAGGTCAGCACTGTGTTGTGTCCCCCTTGTTCCTGCCAATTACCAGAATTGCGACAGACATTCATATCCAGACTGGCGGAGCCTGCAGAACCTTAAGCAGCCCCACTCGAGCAATTCCTGTCCGAGCTTACCGTAACGCAAGAAATAGATTGTCCAGTCAAAGACCGGGGAATCAACTTAAAGAGATGTCTCGAACACAGCGGAGTGCTTTTCAAAAGAAATCTTGTTTACAATGACAGAACATCACTAACACTGTCACCAACAGTTTGGGATGGCAATCCCTTGCGTTCACTTACACTAAACAGCTCCCTGTGAAACGGCTGATGGTTTTTGACGTTGATGCGAAGAATCACAGGCAATGGGAAACACTGTGTTCTCCACATCGGGTTGTGAGGCAGACACGAAACTGACAGCATACTTTATATTTAAAAAAAAGTGTTCCCTTCAGATGAACTGGAATGATTTTTTTTTAAGTTGAATTGAAAGAGGTTTATAGCTTGGAGATACAAGTCTTCATTCATTTGTGAGATGTCTATTGCTGGTTATGTGCTAAAGTGGATTGTAATTATTACTCCACATGTGAATGAATGGGGATATCCACATTTTTAACACTATAGAATTTCACTTTTTCCTGTGTTCAGGGAATTCTACCATAGCCAAGATCTTTACGTAGAATTTACAGCACAGAAACAGGCCATTCATCCCATGGGTCGAGGCCAGCGTTTATACGCCACATGAGCCTCTTCCCACCACTGCTCTCTTTAAATATTACTGTGGGTTCCACAGCCCGTTTGTTTAAATGCACAGCGCCTTGAAATTTTGGCCGCGCACGCACATTTATCTTCAACGGGACAGCTCCTGAGCGGCCTGCACAGATTGCTTCGTAGCTTACAGGGAAACATTGCTTCCCCCCGACGTTCATGATAAGCTGCGCGGGCAGCTGTCTTGAGTTCCCGCGCAGGCCGCTTGCCGGCTTTACAATAGGAAAATCCGGGCACGCGCGGAAATGTAAAGGGGCCGCGCACCCAAAAAAATCCTACAGAGAACATTGCTCCCCAACCCCCTCTTGATCTGACCCCTATCTTAATCAAAGGGTGATTATAATGAGACCATCCATCTCAGTTCCACATCGGGGGCCGGGAATGGATATTCCTGGAGACGGTCTAGTCCTTTGGGAGGGCACTCCTCCTCACTTCCCAGCATGATATCCATTTAGCAGCTGGATAGACTCAAGCTCACTTATACTTGGCCCTGTGCTGAAACTATTGGCCGTGGGATACTCCAACCAGCAACCCTGATTGTTATCCCCCAACAGTTAATCATTGGACTGCACAGGAACACCCATGAATTGGGATACCAGTATTTTTCACACTATAAAGTTTCACTCTCTCCTCTGTTGAAGTGACCCTTGAGTTCAGCCAGTTTTTTTTTTAAACGTTAAAAGATCCCCAATTTCACCCTCGGCGCTGTTAGTTATGGCAGTCTCGTGCTCGAAGGAATGGCTTTGATGCGATGGTTTTGATGTTCCGTGGCCCTTCCAAGTTCTTGGTAGAGCCTTAAGCATAGTCTCTGTCCCTTTGACCTTCCTTCACAGCAGAAGTGATCCAGTAGTTTGTGCCATTGGAGGTACCGAGGCTTTCCTGTTTTGCCATTACTGGCCTAGATGGACCAACACCAGGGATGATCAACAGGAGACCCGACAAGTCGCAACTGCAGTTTTTGTCCTAAGTGCCTGGGTGCAAGAGTTCCGAATGTGAACCTTGCGTTTGAGATTTTTGATCAGCTGTGTGTATACCAAATCTGACTCGTGTTCAGTTGTTGACAGTTCTTGAATCTGATCCTCGGTATCGAGTTCTCCTCACACGAGAGTGATTCTATATGAGATACGTCCTTTCTGCTGTCCGCTGCTAAGATTATTTCCCGAATTTAAATTATCACCTTGTGTTGTCATTCATGGACTGTTGACCGTCCAGTGGGCGATTAAAATTACTGATGATGTTGAAAGAAATAAAATCACATGGCGGTACAGTGCAAGGTGTGAAATAGAGTGTGATATTTTTCCTGTTGAAACCACAATAAATATGCAATGGAGGGTTTCTCCTTTGATGAAATGGGTAGCCTTTCAGTGGCCTCATCGTTCCTGCAGAATATAATGGGATATCCGTCGATTCTGATGATTTCCCCCCGCCACGAACAGCCCTCAGTTTTACCTGGAGGGAGGTGGTGAGCTGCCCAGTGAAGGCTAGTTACATAGACATAGAAGATAGGAGCAGGAGTAGGCCATTCGGCCCCTCAAGCCTGCTCCGCCATTTGATGAGATCATGGCTGATCATCCAAATTCAGTACCCTGTCCCTGCCTTCTCCCCATATCCCTTGATACCTTTAGCTTTAAGAAATATATCTAACTCATTCTTGAATATATTTAATGACTTGGCCTCTACTGCCTTCTGTGGTAGAGAATTCCACAGGTTCACCACTCTCTGGGTGAAGAAATTCTTCCTCATTTCTGTCCTAAATGACTTACCCCTTATCCTTAGATTATGACCCCTGGTTCTGGACTCTCCGACCATCGGGAACATTCTTCCTGCATCTAGTTTGTCCAGACCTGTCAGAATTTTATATGTTTCGATGAGATCCCCTCTCATTCTTCTATACTCCAGCGAGTATAAGCCCAATCGACCCAATCTCTCCTCATATGTCATTCCTGCCATCCCAGGTATCAGTCTGGTGAATCTTCGCTGAACTCCTTCCATGGCAAGAACATCCTTCCTCAGATAAGGCGACCAAAACTGCACACAGTACTCAAGGTGTGGTCTCACCAAGGCCCTGTACAACTGCAGCAGGACATCCCTGTTCCTGTACTCAAACCCTTTCGCTATGAAGGCCAACATACCATTTGCCTTCTTCACCGCCTGCTGCATCTGCATGCTTACCTTCATGCACTCATATGGCCATTTGGTGGCTCTTTCTTTTTGACAGCTACCTTACAGTGACAGCCATGGCTCAGTTAGTAGCACACTCTCTCGCCTCTGAGTCAGAAGGTTGTGGGTTCGAGCCCCCACTCCGGAGACTCGAGCACATAAAGCCAGGCTGACGCTCCTAGTGCAGTGCTGAGGGAGCGCCGCACTGTCGGAGGTGCCGTCTTTCGGATGAGACGTTAAACCGAGGCCCCGTCTGCTCTCAGGTGGACGTAAAAGATCCCACGGCCACTATTTTGAAGAGTTATCCCCGGTGTCCTGGGGCCAATATTTATCACTCACTCAACATCACTAAAAAACAGATGATCTGGTTATTATCATATTACTGTTTGTGGGAGCTTGCTGTGTGCAGATTGGCTGCCGCGTTTCCTACATTACAACAGTGACTACACTTCAAAAAGTACTTCATTGGCTGTAAAGCGCTTTGGAACGTCCTGACAATGCTCGGCACAACATCGAGGGCCGAAGGGCCTGTACTGTGCTGTACTGTTCTATGTTCTATGAGGTCGTGAAAGGCGCTATAGAAATGCAAGTCTTTAACCCTATCAGCATATCCTTCTATTCCTTTCTCCCTCATGTGTTTATCGAGCTTCCTCTTGAATGCATCTGTGCTATTCGCCTCAACCACTCCCTGTGGGAGCGAGTTCCACATTCTCACCACTCTCTGGGTAAAGAAGTTTCTCCTGAATTCCCTATTGGATTTATTTTTTATTATTACAATTATTAATTTATTACAATGTAAATGGGTCTGTTCCACAGTCCCAGGGTTGGGGCAGCTCCAGAGTATTGAAGCACAGCTGGAAAAGTTTCCGTATTGGGGTCTGAAATTGCAGCTACATAGCAGTTTGTCGAAACTGACTGCTGCAGGTATGAGAGGGATGCTGTCTTGACCTTGGGATAGTTAAAATGAAAATCACAATCTTTATTTTTAACTGCTATACTGTTGAATTTTTCTTGCTCATATTGTCCTGTTGCTTTCTTTATACTAGCAGAAGGAACAGGAAGAGGCAATATACACTTAATGGCACAGTTTTAAAGAGTGTGCAGGGACAGAGGGACCTGGGAGTTAATGTGCATAGGTCCCTGAAGGTGGCAGGACATATTGAGAGAGTGGTTAACAAAGCATATGGGATCTTGGGCTTCATAAATAGAGGTATTGAGTACAAAAGTAGAGAAGTTATGCTGAACCTTTATAAAGCGCTGGTTAGGCTACAACTGGAGTATTGCGTCCAGTTCTGGTCACCACACTTTAGGAAGGATGTGAAGGCCCTTGAGAGGGTGCAGAGATTTACCAGAATGTTTCCAGGGATGGGGGATCTTAGCTACAAGGACAGATTGGAGAAGCTGGATTTGTTTTCATTTGAGCAAAGGAGGTTGAGGGGTGATTTGCTAGAGGCGTACAAGATTATGATGGGTTTGGATAGGCTAGACGGGGAAAGGCTGTTCCCACTAGTTGATGGTACAAGGACTAGGGGACACAGATTTAAGGTTTTGGGCAAGAGATACAGGGGGGATGTGAGGAAAAACTTTTTTACGCAGCGAGTGGTGAGGACCTGGAATTCGCTGCTGACGGAAGTGGTGGAGGCGGAGACACTCAATGTTTTCAAGGGGAGACTGGATAGGCACTGGAGGGAAATAAATTTGCAGGGCTACAGGGATAGAGCGGAGGAATGGGACTGACTGGATTGCTCTACAGAGAGCCGGCGCGGACGCAATGGGCCGAATGGCCTCCTTCTGTGCCGTTAGGACTCTATGAATGAAGTTTCACCTCGTATAGGATCGTGCCGCACAGAAGGGGGCCATTCAGCCCATCGTGCCTGTGCTAGCTCTCTGAAAGAGCCACCAAGTAGTCCCACTCAATGTTCCCTTTAAGCCGCACCCTGGAGGTCCCACACAGTCGGTGAGCCGACTTTTAAATCGGAAAAACCGTGCATGCACAGAATTTTGAATTGGCCCAGAAAAAAAATCAGCAGGAACATTGGTCCCACTCTCCTGCTCTTTCCCCATAGCCCTGCAAAGTTTTCCTTTTTAAGTATATTCCTTGTAGAAAGTTACCATTCACTCTGCTTCCACCAGCCTTGCGGGCAATGCATTCCAGATCATCATAACTCGATGAGCAAAAAATAAATTTCTCCTCCTCTCCCCTTCTGGGCAGAAGTTATAATGGGTAATGCCCGTGTTATTCCTCACAATTACTACTAGGCAGTCATCCTAGGGGCTTGGGTGGTGCTGTGGGTTGGATATCAACCTTTCTGGGTTCAGTTCAGTTCAGTTCAGTGAAACTCGTGTCTCCATTTTGGTGCACGTCAGACTTGGCGCAGTTGGTAGCACTCTTGCCTCTGAGTCGGAAGCTTGTGGGTTCAAAGCCCCACTCCAGAGATTTAAGTGTATAATCTAGGCTGACTCTCCAGCGCAGTACTGAGGGAGTGTTGCACTGTTGGAGGTGCCCGTCTTTCAGATGAGATGTTAAACCGAAGCCCTTTCTGCCTCGTCGGGTGTGTGTACAAGATTCCATGGTACTATTCAAAGAAGAGTAGTTCTGGTCCTCTGGCCAATATTTATCCCTCAAGCAACATCACTAAAATAGAAAAGCTGATCATTTATCGCGTCGTTGGTTGTGGGACCTCACCGGGTGCAAATCGGCTGCTGCATTTGCCTGCATTAAAAAACTTCAGAACGACTACAGAGCTTGTGAGGGCTGTCTTCTGCGGCAGTCCCTCGGAACCGAGGATGACTTGCTTCCACATTAAAAATGAGTTCTCAGGTGACTGATGAGTCCAATGCAGGACCTACAGTCTCTGTCACAGGTGGGGCAGACGGTGGGTGGGGTGCTTGGGTTGACGTGCGCTCCTTCCGCTGTTTGCGCTTGGCTTCCGCTTGCTCCCAGGCGAAGAGACTCGAGGTGTTCGGCGCCTTCCCGGATGCTTCTCCTCCACTTTGTGCGGTCTTGGGCCAGGGATTCCCAGGTGTCGGCGGGAATGTTGCACTTTTTCAAGGAGGCTTCGAGGGTATCCTTGAAGCGTTTCCTCTGCCCACCTGGGTCTCTCTTGCCGTGTCGGAGCTCCGAGTAGAGGCGCTTGTTTTGGGAGTCTTGTATCGGGCATGCGGATGATGTGACCCGTCCATCAGAGCTGATCGAGCACGGTCAAAGCTTCGATGCTGGGGATGTTGGCCTGAGCGAGAACACTGACATTGGTGCGCCTATCCTGCCAATGGATTTGCAGGATCTTGCGGAGGCAGCGTTGGTGGTACCTCTCCAGTGCTTTGAGGTGCCTGCTGTACATGGTCCATATCTCTGAGGCATACAGGAGGGCGGGCATCACTGCTACTACACTAAAATTCTCTTTACCTAGAGGACGTTTGCTTTGGAAAGTCTCAACTCAGTTGCTCGTTTGTAGTGATAGAAATTAGAAAATAAATGAACTTCTGAAATTGAAGAACGAATAGCAAGCACGCACACCCACCAAACAACAACTTGACAAATGGGACAAAAACCCAATAAGGCTAAGGCAGGCCAGTCATTGTGGTCACTAGCTAAGAATCAGGACGAACAATTGTCAGCCTTGGATCAGTGGTAGCACTCTCACCTGAGTCAGAAGGTTTGTAGTTCAAGCCCTTGAGCACATAATCTCGGCTAACACTTCAGTGCAGTACTGAGGGAGTGCTGCACGGTCCGAGGTACTGTCTTTTGGATGAGACGTTAAACCGAGGCCCTGTAAAAGATCCCCTGGCACTATTTGAAGAGAAGGGGAGTTCTCTCTCTACCCTGGCCAACATTTAATCCAACAGCTAAAACAGATGACCTGGTCGTTTATTTCATTGCTGTGTGTGGGAGCTTGCTGTGCGCAAATTGGGTGCTGCATCTCCCCACATTACTACGGTGACGACACTTCATTAAGTACTTAATTGGCTGTCAAGCACTTTGGGACGTCCAAAGGGGTTGTGCAAGGCGCTAATCTCGGCTGACACTCCAGTGCAGTGCTGAGGGAGTGCTGCACTGTCGGAGGTGTAGTCTTTCGGATGAGACGTTAAACCGAGGCCCCGTCTGCCCTCTCGGGTGGACGTAAAAGATCCCACGGCCACTATTTCGAAGAAGAGCCAGGGGAAGTTCTCCCCGGTGTCCTGGGACCAATATTTATCCCTCAACCAACATCACCAAAAAAACAGATGATCCGGTCATTATCACATCGCTGTTTGTGGGAGCTTGCTGTGCGCAAATTGGCTGCCGCGTTTCTTACATTACAACAGTGACCACACTTTAAAAAAAAGTACTTAATTGGCTGTAAAGCGCTTTGGGACGTCCTGAGGTGGAGAAAATCGCTATATACATGGCTGGGGGTCTAGAACGAGGGGTCACAGTCTCAGGATACAGGGTAGGACATTTAGGACTGAGATGAGGAGAAATTTCTTCACTCAGAGGGTGGTGAACCTGTGGAATTCTCTACCACATCGAGCTGTGGAGGCCAAGTCACTGAATATATTTTAAGAAGGAGATAGATAGATTTCTAGACACAAAAGGCATCAAGGGGTATGGGGAGAGAGCGGGAATATGGTATTGAGATAGAGGATCAGCCATGATCATACTGAATGGCGGAGCAGGCTCGAAGGGCCAAATGGCCTACTCCTGCTCCTATTTTTCTATGTTTCTATAAATGCTAGTCTTTCTATAGAAATGTAAGTCTCTATATAAATGCAAGTTTTTCTACAGCAATGCAAGTCGCTATATAAATGCAAGTCTCTGGATAGAAATTCCTGAACCTATGCAGGGAGTAGAAAGGAGGCGGGGGCGGGATATCCCCGTTAATCGACAGAAGAACCGGCCAATCGGATGCCGCCGCTGGGGACGAGCTGCCAACGAACCAGGCGAAGCTTGGGGGGTGAGTGACGGGCCGGCGGACCAATCCGGAGCGAAGGCGGCGCAGTGGGGGGGGAGGGGACGTGGCGGGGCCAATCAGAGAGCGGCGGGGGGGCGGGATCTTCGAATCCATCCAAGTGCGCAGCGGCCGCCATCTTGTGAGCTGCCGTTGGGCGCGCGCTGACGGCAGGCCGTTTTATTTATTTTTTCACCCCAAAACGTTTTCATTTAAAAAAGTAAAATGGTAAAAATCTTTATCGGGAATCTGCCGCGCACAGTGACCAAGGAAGAGATTAAGGAGCTGTTTGAGAAGTACGGCAAACTGACCGAGTGCGACATTATCAAGGTGAGCATTCCTGAGACGGGCAAATCCAATAAATCGGTGCAGATAAAATACTGGGTGGGGGGAATGAAAAAATGCGCGGGCTTCAGGCCGCAACCGCAGAGACTTTTTCCTTTTGTGTGTGTGTTTGAAAGTGAGGGCGATGGACGGAAGAGAATTGGGGACGGCCCGATCTGCTTATGATGGTGTTGCAGTGAAATCCTTCCCCCCAACAACACTCTGGAGGGGGGGCGGGGGGGATATCATCTCAACCCCTTTGGGTGGGGAGAGACGTGCACTGCTGTAGAAAGGAAGATTTGCACTTCTGCAGAAAGGAAGATTTGCACTTCTGCAGAAAGGAAGATTTGCACTTCTGCAGAAAGGAAGATTTGCACTTCTGCAGAAAGGAAGATTTGCACTTCTGCAGAAAGGAAGATTTGCACTTCTGCAGAAAGGAAGATTTGCACTTCTGCAGAAAGGAAGATTTGCACTTCTGCAGAAAGGAAGATTTGCACTTCTGCAGAAAGGAAGATTTGCACTTCTGCAGAAAGGAAGATTTGCACTTCTGCAGAAAGGAAGATTTGCACTTCTGCAGAAAGGAAGATTTGCACTTCTGCAGAAAGGAAGATTTGCACTTCTGCAGAAAGGAAGATTTGCACTTCTGCAGAAAGGAAGATTTGCACTTCTGCAGAAAGGAAGACTTGCACTTCTGCAGAAAGGAAGACTTGCACTTCTGCAGAAAGCAGGAACATAAGAAATAGGAGCAGGAGTCGGCCCTTCGAGCCTGCTCCGCCACTCAGTGAGATCATGGCTGATCCTCTGCCTCAACTCCATTCACCTATCGCCATATCCCTTGATGCCCTTACTAGTCAGAAATCTATCGACTTCTGTTTTGAATATACCCAATGACTGAACCTCCACAGCCCTCTGGGGTAGAGAATTCCAAAGATTCACCACCCTCTCAGTGAAGAAATTTCTTCTCATCTCAGTCCTGAATGGCCCACCCTTTATCTTGAGGCTGTGGCCCCTGGTTCTAGACTCCCCAGCCAAGGGAAACTTTCTCCCAGCATCCACCCTATCAAGCCCTGTAGTAATTTTATATGCTTCAATGAGATCCCCTCTCATTCTTCTGAATTCAGGAGAATACAGGCCTAGTTTACTCCATCTCTTATACGACAGTCCCGCCATCCCAGAAATCAATCTCGTGAACCTTCGTTGCACTCCCTCTATGGCAAGTGTATCCTTCCTTAGGTAAGGAGACCAAAATTGTACACAGTACTCCAGGTGTGGTCTCACCAAGGCCCTATATAATTGGAGTAAGACTTCTTTACTCCTGTACTCAAATCCTCTTGTAATGAAGACCAGCATACCATTTGCCTTCCTAATGGCTTGCTGCACCTGCACATTCACTTTCAGTGACTCCTGTACAAGGACACCCAGGTCCCTTTGAGCATCTGCATTCCCCAATCTTTCACCATTTAGGAAATACTCTGCCTTTCTGTTTTTTCTACCAAAGTGGATAACTTCACATTTATCCACATTCTATTCCATCTGCCATGTTCTCGCCCACTCACTGAGCCTGTCAAGATCCCCTTGAAGCCTCTTCACATCCTCTTCGCAACTGACACTGCCACCCTTTGTATCATCAGCGAATTTGGAAATGTTACATTTAGTCCCCTTATCCAAATCATTGATATAGATTGTGAATAGCTGGGGCCCAAGCACCGATCCTTGCGGTACCCCACTAGTTACAGCCTGCCATCCTGAAAAAGACCCGTTTATCCCTACTCTTTGTTTTCTGTCTGTTAACCAATTCTCAATCCATGCTAGTATATTACCCCCAATTCCATGTGCCCTAATTTTGTTCACCAACCTCTTGTGTGGGACCTTATCGAAGGCCTTCTGAAAATCCAGATACACCACATCAACAGTTCCCCTTTGTCTACTTCACTAGTTACATTCTCAAAGAACTCCAATAGGTTTGTCAAAACAGGATTTCCCTTTCATAAATCCATGTTGACTCTGCCCAATCTTACTATTAGTTTCTAAGTGCCCAGTTATTGCATCCTTTATAATAGATTCCAGTATTTTCCCAAATACTGATGTGAGGCTAACAGGTCTGTAGTTCCCCGTTTTCTCTCTCCCTCCTTTCTTAAATAGCGGGGTTACATTTGCTATCCTCCAATCTGCAGGAACCGTTCCAGAATCTATAGAATTTTGGAAGATGACAACCAATACGTCCACTATTCCAATGGCCACCTCTTTCAAAACCCTAGGATGTAGGTCATCCGGTCCTTGGGATTTGCCCGTCTGCAGAAGGACTTGCATTTATATCGCACCTTTCACGACCACAGGATGTCTCAAAGCGCTGTACAGCCAAGGAAGTACTTTTGGAGTGTACTCACTGTTGTAATGTAGGAAATGCGGCAGCCAATTTCCGCACAGCAAGCTCCCACAAACAGCAGTGTGATAATGACCAGATAAACTGTTTTTTATGTTGATTGAGGAATAAATATTGGCCAGGACACCGGGGATAACGCCCCTACTCTTCAAAATAGTGCCATGGGATCTTTTAGGTCCATCTGAGAGGGAAGACAGGGCCTCGGTTTAGCTTCTCATCTGAAAGACGGCACCTCCAGACAGTGCAACGCTCCCTCAGTACTGCACTGGAGTGTCAGCCTAGAGTTTAGATGCAAAAGATCCCTGGAATGGGACTTGAACCCACAACCTTCGGACTCAGAGGGAGAGTGCTACCAACTGAGTCACAGCTGATACAGCACCGCCCCTCCGACAGTGCGGCGCTCCCTCGGTACTGCTCCTCCGACAGTGCGGTGCTCCCTCGGTACCGCCCCTCCGACAGTGCGGCCCTCCCTCGGTACTGCCCCTCCGACAGTGCGGCGCTCCCTCGGTACCGCCCCTCCAACAGTGCGGCGCTCCCTCGGTACTGCCCCTCCGACAGTGCGGCGCTCCCTCGGTACCGCCCCTCCGACAGTGCGGCGCTCCCTCGGCACTGCCCCTCCGACAGTGCGGCGCTCCCTCAGTACTGCACTGAAGTGTCTGCCTAGATTTTTGTGCTCAAGTCTCGAGTGGGACTTGAACCTTCTGACTCAAAGGCGAGAGTGCTACCCACTCAGCCACGGCTGACACTCATCTGAAAAGAGTTCCCCTCTCAGAAAAAGATGTAGAATCTTGTTTCATCTTTTCCTGGAATTTAACTTCAGGATAGAAAGGGAGATAATTGGAAAAGAGAATCCCATGAAGAGTGTTGCAAACAACATTAAAGCACATTGGCGTAAAAGGAAAGTATAATCTTTTTGTATGGAAGAATATAATAGACTCGCCATTAGTTTCTTACATGTTTTTATTTGTCATTTTTACCAACGTGGAGACCCTTGAGTTGAGTTTCCCTTCACATTAGAAACTTGAAAGTGTATCTGATGTGGGTAACTTCTGAGTCAGTCGATTGTGCATTTAAGTCCCACTCCAGATATTTGAGCACAAAGTCTGGGCTGACACTCCAGTGCGGTACTGAGGGAGTTCTGCACTGTCGGAGGGGCGGTACTGAGGGAGCTCTGCACTGTCGGAGGGGCAGTACTGAGGGAGTGCTGCACTGTCGGAGGGGCAGTGCTGAGGGAGCGCCGCACTGTCGGAGGGGCAGTGCTGAGGGAGTGCTGCACTGTCGGAGGGGCAGTGCTGAGGGAGTGCTGCACTGTCGGAGGGGCAGTACTGAGGGAGTGCTGCACTGTCGGAGGGGCAGTGCTGAGGGAGCGCTGCACTGTCGGAGGGGCAGTGCTGAGGGAGTGCTGCACTGTCGGAGGGGCAGTACTGAGGGAGTGCTGCACTGTCGGAGGGGCAGTACTGAGGGAGTGCCGCACTGTCGGAGGGGCAGTACTGAGGGAGTGCTGCACTGTCGGAGGGGCAGTACTGAGGGAGTGCTGCACTGTCGGAGGGGCAGTACTGAGGGAGCTCCGCGCTGTCGGAGGGGCAGTACTGAGGGAGCTCCGCACTGTCGGAGGGGCAGTACTGAGGGAGCGCCGCACTGTCGGAGGGGCAGTACTGAGGGAGCGCCGCACTGTCGGAGAGGCAGTACTGAGGGAGCGCCGCACGTCGGAGGGACGGTACTGAGAAAGGGCTGCACTGTTGGAGATGCCGTCTTTCAGATGAGAAATTAAACTGAGGCCCCGTCTGCCCCCTCAGGTGGACATAAAGGATCCCACGCCTACTATTCGAAGAAGAGCAGTGGGAGTTCTGGCCAATATTTACAGTCAACACCTAAGGTAGATTATGATCTGGTCAATCTCTCATTGATGTTTGTGGGAGCTTGCTGTGCTCAGATTGGCTGCCATGTTTTCTACATTCCAGCAGTGACTCCACTTGTTGAAACTGGAAGAGAATTGCAGATTGCTTTGGAGTGAGGGCTGAGGGTCTTAGCACTGATGATGGGATGTTGGGCTGGGGTAATTGTGAGTGTTGGGGTCCAGTGAAGCCCTGGAGGGATTTGTAAAGAAGGATGAGGATTTTGTAATTGATGTAGTTGGGAGAGGATGCCAGTGGAAAGGTTGTACGATAGTGTGACTTGCTGTAGAACAAGGATGGGGCTGCAGCTCTGGATGGAATCAGACTATAGTATGACATTTTTGGTGGGGGGTTGAATAAGATGACTTTGACCTTGTTATCTTGGGATGGAGAACGTTAAATTATGACTTGCTGTCGGAAGTTCACGGTGGTACCCTCCCACATTCCACCCTATGTAAGCTTGAGGTCATCCAAAACTCGGCTGCCCCGTGTCCTAACTCGCACCAAGTCCCATTCACCCATCAGCAATGCTTGCTGAGCTACATTGGCTCCCGGTTAAGCAACGCCTCGATTTTAAAATTCTCATCCTTGTTCTCAAATCCCTCCATGGCCTCCTTGCCCCCCTCCCTATCTCTGTAATCTCCTCCAGCCCCACAACCCCCCCGAGATATCTGCGCTCCTCCAATTCTGCCCTCTTGAGCATCCCTGATTATAATCGCTCCACCATTGGTGGCCGTGCCTTCAGCTGTCTGGGCCCTGAGCTCTGGAATTCCCTCCCTAAACCGCTCCGCCTCTCTCCTTTTTAAGACGCTCCTTAAAACCTACCTTTGTGACCTCTGTCCTAATATCTCCTTACTTGGCTCGGTGTCATATTATGTTTGATAACGCTCCTGTGAAGCGCCTTGGGACGTTTTCCTACATTAAAGGCGCTATATAAATGCAAGTTGTTTGTAGTTGAAAAATAAAGCCAGGTGTCCTTGGCGCACACATGGGAACTGGCTCCGTATTTATCGACATGGTTAGAGAGGCAGCATGTAGATGGGGAATGGGAGTGGGCCAATGAGGCACATCAGATTGGTTGCAACCTAGATAGTGGAGAAGCCATTGTCAGAGATGTGTTATCTATTTTGAGAGTGGATTGCTACCACGGCAGTGGACTGTGCAGGAAATGGTGGTCGACTCGAATAAAGACCATGGAAAGCCTAAAGGAGGAATATTCCGTGGGAGAATGGGATATTGGTTTCAGTGCTGTGGCAGCCAGGCTAAAGATGTTCAAACAGGGGGTGGTATTATGGATGGGCTTGGAAGTTGGCAACTGTGAACGGGAATTGGGGAATATGGATAAGCAGCTGGATGCTGCAATTACAATTGGGGTCTGTAAATGGCTTGATTTCTTACTTGCAAGTTGGTCATTTTTTGAAATATATGGGCTCAAAAAGGGATGTTCTTAAGGCTGCGACTTCCTATATCAGAACTCCAAGGTACATATAGAAATACATTGAATGTACGACACGGAAATAGGCCAGTCGGCCCAAACAGTCTGCGTGGGTGTTTACCCTCCACACGAGCAAATAGTTGGAACCACATTTACCCGACCTGCTCCCATATCCCTTCAACACCTTTTGCTTCATCCGCGTACCGAATCTTGGATGCTGCCAGTTTCTGCCTCGGCCACTAACCCTGGCAGTGAGTTCCACGTCCTCGCAGCTCTCTGTGTGAAGAAGTTTATCCTCCTCTGTGTTCTAAATCTCTTGTGTTGATGGCCCCTTCGTTCTTGACCCCTCAACTACCGGAAACAGTCCGGTTCTATCTACCCTGTTCCATCCTTTCATAATTCTAAACCTTTCTGTCATATTGCCCTGTAATCTGCCTCATTCCAATGAAAGAGACCCAGTTGTTGAAGTCTTTTTTATTGCATTTCCTCATACCGGGCAGCTTCCCAGTGAATCAGCATTGCACCCTCTCTGAAGCCTCCATACCCTTCCTGTCGTATGGAGCCCTTTACAGCACACAGTATGTTGGTATCAGTAGCTTGTGCTTCTATGCAGGTTAATGGGATCGTTGTCTGGAGATTTGTAACATCCACGTAAACAGAACCTGCGAGGAGAGGAGATTCACCAGGATGTTATCTGGGCTGGAGTGCTTCAGCTATGAGGAGAGACTGGACAGGCTGGGGGTGTTTTCCTCGGAGCAGAGAAGGCTGAGGGGGGGGACCTGATTGAGGTGTACAAAATTATGAGGGGCATAGATAGGGTAGATAGAAAGGAACTTTTCCACTTTAGTAGAGGGGTCAATAACCAGGGGGCATAGTTTCAAGGTAAGGGGCAGGAGGTTTAGAGGGGATTTGAGGAAAAACTTTTTCACCCAGAGGGTGGTTGGAATCTGGAACTCACTGCCCGAAAGGGTGGTAGAGGCAGGAACCCTCAACATTCAAGAAGCATTTAGATGAGCACTTGAAACGCCATAGCATACAAGGCTACGGACCAAGTGCTGGAAAATGGGATTAGAATAGACAGGGCTTGATGGCCGGCGCGGACACGATGGGCCGAAGGGCCTCTTTCTGTGCTGTATAACTCTGAGAGGTCAATAACCAGGGGCATAGATTTAAAGTAATTGGTAGAAGGATTAGAGGGGATTTGAGGGGAAATTTTTTCACCCAGAGGGTGGTGGGGGCTCTAGAACTCACTGCCTCAAAGGGTGGTAGAGGCAGGAACCCTCATCAACATTTAAAAAGTACTTGGATCTGCACTTGAAGTGCCGTAACCTACAAGGCTACGGACCAAGAGCTGGAAAGTGAGATTAGGCTGGAGAGCTCTTTTTCAGCCGGCACAGACAGGATGGGCTGAATGGCCTCCATCTGTGCCGTAAATTTCTCTGATTCTAAAAGGGGATGTGTCTGTAGATTGTGGGAGCAGTGGAGGTAAAGAGCTCTCCGATTTGAGAAAGTCAGAAAACCTTAAACGGAGCTTGAGGTGGTGGAGGTATGGTTCAAAGGGCCATGGCAGGGAGTTGGGTGGCTGCGCGGCTATCCTCGTTCAGGGTTGGTGGGGCTGGAGAAGAGAAGGAAAACAAAATGTTGTTTTTTTTTATGTGACAGAATTATGGCTTTGTGCACATGGAGGATAAAGAGGCAGCAGATGAGGCCATCAAGAACCTGCACCATCACAAGCTCCACGGGCTCCCCATCAATGTCGAGGCCAGCAAGAGCAAGGTGAAGACCTCGACTAAGCTGCACGTCAGTAACATCGGCGCCGAGTGCACCAACCAGGAGCTGCGGGCCAGGTTCGAGGAGTACGGGCCTGTCATCGAGTGTGACATTGTCAAGGACTATGCCTTTGTGCACATGGAGAGGGAGGAGGATGCCATGGAAGCTATCCGAGGGTTTGATGGCACGGAGTTTAAAGGTGAAGTAGCAGGGGGAGGGGGTTACTTACCACACTCTGCAAGGGCACCACCGCAGTACTGACTGATGTTGTTTGTGGTTTAGAATTCCATTGTTCTCCCTGTGAGTTGTGGATGTGATGCGGAGATGCCGGTGTTGGACTGGGGTGGACAAAAGTGAGAAGTCGCACAACACCAGGTTATAGTCCAACATATGCTTTGCCGATTCGTATTCCTTCACTTCACCTGACGAAGGGGCAGCAGCTCCGAAAGCTTGTGATTTCAAATAAAACTGTTGGACTATAACCTGGTGTTGTGCGACTTCTCACTTGTGTTGTGGATGGAAGTGAGGGAACAAGAGGAAAAAAATTAACATTTTACAATCCTTCAGCCACCCCCCTTTTGTTTAAAAAAAAACCCAACAGAATTTTCCTTTTCAGAGAAGGTGCTTGATGAACTTCTGATATCCTGCAGTTCCCAAGTCCTAATTCTGGTACCAGTTGTTGTCATCGCTACATCTGCATCTTCAGTTTCCCAAGTGTCCAGTTGCTGTTGACTGTTCCGTGTGTCCCTGACGGATCACCGGGAAAAGGTCACCAGCCAGTGCAGCACAGAGCTGTGCATCCTAAAAAGTCCCGGTTCAAATTCCCAGTCTGTGCCGAATTGGCAGAGAGCCAGGGGAGCAGTTAGCCCAGTGTAATTGTTAGCCCAGTGTAATTAGCCTGCGGTGCTCCTGGGCTGGGGGAGAGGGGTAAATCTGAGAGCGCTGTCCAGTGGACCCCCCCTCAAAATTGGGAACAGCACATGTTGACGTGTGTTGAGGGCAGGGTTGGGTCTGGCTTTCTTGTCCATTCATGTCATTCTCCCACAGTTGAATAGGTTGCTAATACTTGTGTGTCTAGGCTCACAAGTGAAGTGCTGGCAGACCTGGAATTGGTTCCCAGCCTTCAGGAGACATGTGGAGACCGTATGAATTACCCTGGAACTCGAGTCTCTGATAGATTTTCTTCCAGACCTGATTTGGATCAATGAGTAGCGATGGGTTCATTCATTTTCTTTCATGTCGATCGACTTGATTCTATGTTTTCACAGCCAGAGGGTGCTCACCTCAAATTTGGTGCCTTCCTTCGAAAGGCTGCAAGGTGTTTCTGACTGCGGGTCATTCCAGCAACGGCTGACTGCGCGTAAACTGCTGCCGTAGACCGCGGTAGCGCAGGCTGCACGGAAAGTACAGCGCTCAGGTTGCCATGTTTCAAACGACGAGCACCCGTGTTAATCTGAAGGGGGAAACGATACATACCAGAAGGGTCTGGCTCGATTCCCGGCCTGTCCCGGCCCGAGTTACCCGGCATCAGCTGAGGTAGCTGTGTGGTCTTGGCTGAGGGGGGGGGCAGGGGGTAGAGAAAGTTATCTGGGATTCCCAGTCCTGATCTCTGGTGATTTCTGCCAGAAAGAGCAAGCATGCAGTCAGGACTGGGCTCTGCTGTGTTGCCCTGTGTTGTCGAATAGCCCGTTGACGCCCATCCTCTAAACTTGCAAGTGAAAACGGCCACTTGAGAGAGATGCTGTACTCCAGTAGGTGATGGCACATTCAGGGGAAAGCTGTTTGAGAGAGGGTAGTTTAAACCAGAAAACAGGCAAATAACTTGTGTGAATTAAAGCCTAGTTGCGTTAGCCAGAAACCTGAGAAATCCAGGTATCTCTGGATAAAGGATAATTGGGCTGGAGCGAGGCTTTGTCTCAGATGGAAGCTCGGCAGTTTTCAGTATCAAGTGCTGGTGTTAACCGCTGAAACCATTGTGCATCAGTCAGATTGAGATTGTAAGTGCTGAGTTTGCGTTGATGATGGTTTTACCCAGAGGTTTGTGGACACGCTGCCACGTGTGTTTTTATTTGGCATTTGGTTCTCGATCTGTCCTTGGCTGCTCCCACAAGAGCTGACCCAAGGGTGTTCTGTCAGCAGCGTGTTATCGGAGTTTACCAGTGCTGTTTTTGTACAATGATGTAACGTCTGTAGATTTAAAGGGGTAATTCCATGATACCGCGCTCCCAGTGGGGGGAGAGAGCGCAGGTAGGAGATAGAGGATAAGGTGTTGTATCTGTGATTTCCCCAACCTATATTTCTTATTGAGTGCAGCTTCACGCTGAGAACGCAGGGTCACGCAATTACCCCACAGGCCAGAGGGTCTCGGTCGCAGGTCTGAATCTGTAATGCCGTCAAACTCCTGATGGGCACAGTAAGTGCAGAATGTAACTTGATCTTTCAAAAGACCCTCTTCGCAACTTTGAAATAACTCAAGTGCTGCTCCCCTGATGGCTCAGCAAGGTTATCCAGTGATCGGCTCAGCCACACAGGCTAGTGAGGTCTTTACAATTGGCTTAGTGAAGGGGAACGCGGTCCAGGGTTCTTGCACCTGACTGCTATCCAGTGACGCCCGCCGGCCAGTGCGTGGATGGCGGGCGAGGAGGATCTGCCTCCGCCGCGATGCCCCCTGCAGCCAAATAGCCTGCTGTCACTCAATTGCCTCGACTCGCCCATGAACAGTGGCGCCTGGATTGGGGTAGTGCAGGGTGACCAGTGTCTGTGGAACTGTCTCCAGCGCGGAGGGGAAAATTGGTGAGAAGAGTGGGGGAGGAAAGTATTAACTCCAGCCACCTCGCGAAAGGGGAATCGCACCCATGTTTGTTTCTGGTGCTTATTATTGGGAGACTAACTTGCTGTGTTGTTTGTGACTGGTGAAGCTGCAGCTCCCTATCATTGTACCTTCTGGGGATTTTTCGGGTCAGATACAAAGCGCAGTGTTTGCAATCGGAAAACTGTTGAGGGCCGCGGTTTTTAGAAGGAGCAAACAAAACACTTCGAAACACTTGGCGCTGCGTTGGCCAAGTATAATGTGAAAAGGAGTAGACCTGCTCTTCGTCCTCAGCACCTCCTCCGCTGTGGAACTTCCTTCAGCTGTCTGTACGTGACCTAGGCGACTGACGGTGTCGGGGAGAAGATCGAGGTACTGCAGGGTGACCCCCTCACAGTGCCTGAAAACACATGCAAACGTCTTTCCAGACCTGCGGTGTGCAGACTAACGCCCGTTTAGGGCAGGTTGTAAGATCTAACCTCTTTTTGTATCTTGCCTGCCTGTGTGGCTGATGATTTTTTTTTAAATTGCTTACCCGATTGTAGTTGTATCCCTATAGATGACTTGCACGCCGTCCATTGACTCTTTACAAAAACCTAGTGACGGCTGGTGTTCTCGGTAGCTGCTCTCTGTCTCGATGTTCCTGGTACAGGTTCTCCTCTCAGTCAGGCCACCTTGAACGTCGATCTTTGTTTATTTAATTCCCGGCCGCCGTCCATGGAAGTATCTCCTGGGGGGTTCCACCGCTTTAATTGTTCTTTTGGAGGGGATAAACCCAACAGCAAACGCAACTCTGATCTGCAGCCTCCTTAAAGGGAAACTCACCATTTTGCCCCTTTTTTTTGTTGAAAATTTGCTCCCTGTGTTTTCTTGGTGGAAAACCGATGGTCAGTGTGGACCACGTTGAATGACTTGGAATGAATTGCAGGGCAGGAAGTAGTGCGAGGGAGCTGAATGTTGCATCAGTTAAAGCAATGATTCATTTCTACTGACATTTGGTTTCCTCACGCACTCCGGCTCAGCACCTCTTCTTAAAGTGATTTTTCTTCCCTCTGCGGGTTAGTTGAGAAATACGAAGATAAAGAGTATTAAACCTCATTTAATCTTAAAGGGGAAGCAATATCTAGGGAAGTGCCTCTTTGCTTCTGGTCTTTCTGGAGACCTGTCGGCTTGGGTCCCCTTCTCTGCCAGGCCAGTACAGGATGCCAGCCATGGAGAGGTGAGCCATGATTCTCCGAGCAGCTCCACTGAACACTGGGAGGGAGGGAGGGAGGGAGACAGGACTTTGAATGCTGTGGTACCACACCCTAGGAAATCGGCTGGGTGCTCTTTATCCCGCGCCAAGGTTATGGACTCAATCAGACCTGAGCCGCTCAGAAAAGTGACGCCTTCCAAAACCCTATTCTTGAAAGGAATTTTCATTCTTTTATGGAATGGGGGGGTTACTTTCAACAAAAAGGTACTTCCCTCCCTTCCTCTTTAAGTCTTAATTTTACAGTGGCATTTGACTGCTTGTCGCAGTACAAACCATTCAGAACTATGTGCAAAGTCTCTGTTCAGCTTCATCAACTAAACAGAATTGTACAGAATTAGTGTGTCTCTTTTCCCCCCTCTCTTTCCCCCCCCACCCCGGTCCCTCAGTAACCGACTGGTAGTTATTTGACTGCCCTCACCTCCTTGGTAACAATTGTAAAGAGTTCCCCTCTTTTCCCCCCCCCCTCCCCACCTTTTGCACGGCGTTTAAACAGAACCACAGCAAGCGTCCACGTATTTTTTTTTTTAATGTAATTGAGCAACCTCTCTTGCGTCTTGTTTTCAAAGGCAAACGGATCCATGTCCAGCTGTCGAGGAGCCGGCTCCGGACCCAACCCGGGATGGGCGAGAAAAACGGCTGCTTCCGGTGCGGTAAAGAGGGCCACTGGTCCAAAGAATGCCCCAAAGACCGCGGCGGTTTCGACGGTGGATTCCCTTGCGACTACCCCCAACCTTACCCAATGCGGCCCATGTCTGCGTACGGAGAGCGTCCGTTGTACGACGAGCGGTACGGGATGGCCGAGCACTACGAGGGCTACGCGGCACAGCCATACGCGGCAACGGGAGATCCCTACTTTGACCGGCGGCCCGCCCAGCTTGCACCGATAGGCACCGGGATGAGCGATTGCGTCCCTGGCGGGTTAGACCCCTACGGGAGGCACCCTGTGCCGCCCCCGCCCCCTCCCTATTACGACCGGGATAGGAGCCCTCTGCGACGGACGCCCGCGGCCGCCTCGAGCACCGGATACGGGTTTGATTACACGCAAGTCACTGCGGCGGCAATGCCCACTAGACCTCCGTATGACGTGCCAAGCGCAGCGGGGAATACCTACGTGGACCGTACGCGATACTCTATGTTCTGATCCAAAGGTGAGGCACTATCCTCTTTCAAACTGCAGGTGTGTGTCTGACGTTGCAGACTTTACTTCAGCCGGATCATACTCAGTGACTAATACACATGGAGCAGCGAGGCTCCCCTCCCTCCTGCTCTCCCCCCCCCCCACCCCCACCCCTCCCCATAAGATCCCAGAGGGACCCCTGGTTCCAAATGATTGGTATTGGGGAAAGTGATTTAACTTTATTCAGCACAAGCAAGACTTAATACATTACAGTATTTGAGCAGCAGTTTACAGAGAATAATTGAGACTTGCATTACCCCGTTCCCCTCTGGGTCGAAGCGCAGCCGTAAGTAAGCTGCACCCCTGTGTGTCTCTTCATCTCCCGGGTGTCTCCTTGATTCTTCCTGAAATCCTCTACACTTTGTGGCTGTCGAGACTCCCCTTCTTATTACCCTTACTCTCATTCAAAACCTATGGAGTCCTACTGTACCCATTACTGGCTTACATCCAACTCCCAGTTGTCAAGATGCCACGCCCGCAGCACCTTGGCTTACGCGGGTGCCAGTCTTACGACACCCCCCCCCCCCGGCATCACCTGTTTTTGACCCATCAAGACTCATATCTGGGGTAGTTAGGCAACACAAAAGGAACCTGTCTCCATAGTGTCGAGACCTGACGCCCTCGCTGTTTCTGTGAGAGGCCTCTGGCTTTCAATTCACTGCAGACACCGTAACATTCCAACACAGTGGCAGCTGCACCTGACCTTGCTTCCCAGGCTAGCTGCACTCTCTGCTGGCTAACGCCCAACTTTCACCCACCGCCTCCCTATTCGACCATGGCCGTCCTCTTTCCCACCCCAGGCTGTCTGGGTTACAGCTTACTCACAGACTTTGAATTATAAGCAACAGGTTATCATTGCATACAGTTGATGATTACAGACGTCTACATTTAATTCTTGCACACGATGATAAATCCGTTATTGATGATTATATCACGAAAGATAAAAAACAGGTATTCTAAAAACCAACTAATCCGTGATAATCTTGCACTCTCGGGGCCCCCCACCAGCCCTAGGGCTCAGAGAATCTATCCAATGAGTATTTGAGCCGTACCCATACCGATCGAGAGCAACCCGGGTTCAATGTCCCAGTTTCTGCTCAATTTGCTGATCTCGGTTGGGGCTGCTAACACGTGGGCTAAGAAGGGGGGTTATCGGCAGAGGCACCTGCTTCCGATTGCTGTCTAACCCCCCCCCCACTGGAAGTATGTGTGTAGTGACCTGGGGTGACAATGAGATCAGGGTGGCTTGGGATTCCCCATGGTTGTTAAGTAAGCTTCTGTCGCACTCTATCAAGGTTCAGGCATGAATTGGGACCAATTGGGTGTACACCGCAAGGGAGCCCGTGGAGCCATAGCTCCGTTTAGGGTTGATGCCTGTAGGCGAGGAGGGGAGAGTATTGACCAGAAACCCAGTGTATTGACCGACGTGGCAGCCTGCGCCATTATTGAAGTAGTAGATGTTAGGTGCATAACCAGACCAGTACCGTAACCTCACAAGCAGTCGATCTTTGTATAAAAATAGACCAAAAAAAACTCAACTATTTTTATATATGAGTTTTTCTCTCTACTGCCGAGGACCTCCGTTCTTTGTGCATTAGCCACTGAATGTCTCCAGGTCTGTTACCCACATGGCTCGTGTAGGGCAGGGTCAAACGGCTGCGTGTTTCAGGGCAGCCGCTTCCGACCGCGGACTCGAGGTGAGACGCGTGCCTTTTTTTTTATATACATTAAATAAAAAAAAAAAAAAATTGACCTCCATGTGTGCTTTTTATTTCTTGCAGGAATGATAAGTATCCCTTGATGAGAGAGTCGGGTTCCCCAGTACTCGTGCGAATCTTCGGGTTGTGCGGGATGCGTCCATCAGCGGGATATAGCGCAAAGGATGTTTGGTGCGATACCTTACCCTAATTTTAAAAAGAAAAGTTACTAAAATGAAACTCGGTTACAGACCCGAGCTCACTTTATCCGTCGTGAGCGTAGCCTGTCTTCCCCCCCCCCCACCCCCCCGAAGATCAGGCTTGTTCTGAGTGTTTTATTTTCAAACATTTTGATAATGGTTCTTTGTGCTAGTCTGGTGTATATTGCACCTCTATCAGCAGTCAGTAAACAATCTCTCTCTCTCTTTTAGTTATGCATTTTCTTGTATTAAATGCTTATACAATAAATACCAGGTGTTTCACATTCAGTTCCTGGCTCCGAGTTGCTGCTTTGCGTTTGGTCCCTTTCCTGTCTTGCCTTTTTTTTAAAATGGTGTGTGAGAGGGGGAATCTGAGCAGCTTCACTGCAGGACAGGAGGCAGCTTCAGGCAGTTCTATCAAGGCCGTACAGTGTATGTAGCACTCGCCCATACAGTCCGCGAGACCCCCCCCAGCTCTCTCCCTGGTCTGCCTTCAGTGAGCTGACCTCTGCCGGTTCATTGACTCTTGGGAAGCAGCGGGCGAGAATGGGATCTGGCTCTGCCCAAGGCCCACTGTCGTCGAGTAGCCTGCTGACATTCACCGTCTCGGTTCAGTCGGTGAAGAACCGTCACCTAGGCCGAGATGTGTGGAACTGAAACCCAGCAAAATCAATCAAATACATTTATTCGGGATTCAAAACCTTGTCTAAGAAGTAAGAGCAGGAGTCGGCCATACGGCCCCTCGAGCCTGCTCCGCCATTCAATAAGATCATGGCTGATCTTCAACCTCAACTCCACTCCCCCGCCGGATCTCCATATCCCTTGATTCCCCTAGAGTCCAAAAATCTATCCGTCTCAGCCTTGAATATATTCAAGGACTCAGCATTCACAGCCCTCTGGGGTAGAGAATTCCAAAGATTCACCACCCTCTGAGTGAAGAAATTCCTCCTCATCTCGGTCTTAAATGACCCCTTATCCTGAGACTATGACCCCTGGTTCTAGACACTCCAGCCAGGGGAAACAACCTCTCAGCATCTACCCTGTCAATCCCCACACATGTATCTTGCGAGACTGAATTGGCCCATGACGGGGACTGTATGATGCGCTGGATTCTAGCTTTGAACTTAGCCCCTGAGGCTTGGGCTCTGGATCCATGGTACAAAACTACCAGTAATTTATACTAACTATCACTTGGGGACATAAATCTAGCTTGGTTTGTCAGTGGAAAAGTTGGTGCAGTAGGAAGGGGCAGGCTCCCACGAGCTAATAGGGCAATGTGGAGCGAGCTTTATCCCTTGTCGGCCCAGGGAGTGCTTGATTCCGCTGTCACTGCAAAAAAAAAAAAAATTGTGGAAGATCCTATCCTCACTGGTGACCATCCTTCCCAGAAGGAATCACTGGATAGTGATCAGGGACCGTGGCTCATGGCTCCCCACCCTTGCTCGGATTAAAGGGAACTGGTAGGGTAGATAGAGAGAAACTATTTCTGCTGGTTGTGGAATCTAGGACTAGGGGGCACAGTCTAAAAATTAGAGCCAGACCTGCAGTTCGGAAACAGTTCTACACACAAAGGGTGGTCGAAGTTTGGAACTCTCTTCCGCAATCGACGCGAGATCAATTGTTGATTTTAAATCTGAGATTGATAGATTTTTGTTAACCAAATGTATTGAGGGATGTGGGGCAAAGGTGGGTGGATGGAGTTAGGTCGCAGATCAGCCATGATCTCACTGAATGTTGCAACCGGCTGGAGGAGTTTAAACGGCCTCCTCCTGTTCCTGTTGGAGCCTCTCCAAGCGCTGTTCCTTTGACTGCTCTCAGGCAGGTGTTCCATGCTGGCGTATTTTCGCCGGCATTCTCTTCTGACTCTTGCTGGCCAAGTTTGCCAAAGCCACGTGCGAGCCGAAAAGGGGTAAATGGCGACTTAAGCATTTGCCGCAAGACAGTCGAGCCCAGTCGTTCCTCCGATGTTCACATGCCCCCACTTGCCAGCAGGGATCACTAGGCAGCAGTCTGCGGCAACACGGGATGATTTTCCTATGCTCCCCCCCCCCCCCCCCCCCCCCAGATATTGTCGCAGCCATACTGCAGTCCTGATAACTTGGCACAGACCAAAGATCGAACCGAGGTTCTCCTGGTTATTTATTTATAAATTGTTGGCTTAAGTTTTCCTGAACATCGATGTGCTGCATAAACAGAGCCCGTTGTGATATTTGCACAACTTCTGGACCGACCTATGCCTGCCAGGTGCCGCTGCATATCGTGTGGTCAGTTCCACTGCCCCTCTGGGAGCTACGGGCTACTCTACCTGGCGTCACTTAACCTTTGCAGCCATACTTGTGTATAAAAATGAGAAGTCGCACAACACCTGGTTATAGTCCAACAGTTTTATTTGAAATTACGAGCTTTCGGAGCTCTGCTCCTTCTTCAGGTACAGTGAGGGAATACAAATCGATTACACAGTATATATAGACAGAGAACAATGTGTCTGCAGAGATACAATCCGTCAGGGAGGCATTACATCAAAGACACATCAGAGTACAGCTAAGACAATGAGGTGGGTCACAGGGGGTCCAACGTGTCAAATGCTGCAGTCTGCAGTTAAGCTTTTAACTTTTTTTTAAAAACTGGAAAAACAGACAACGATGTCGAGTCACGTTCTGTAGCGTGACATGAAACCGAGATCCCGGTTGAGGCCGTCCTCATGGGTGCGGAACTTGGCTATCAGTTTCTGCTCGATGATTTTGCGTTGTGTGTCTTGTGTATAGTCAAAGAGTGGCATGGATTCACACACCAAAGTGGACATCTGAGAGTAATGTTGCACAAGTCAACGCAAGAGCCTGTAGGAAATGTCTTCTCGCCCCCCTCACTGGCAAAGCAGGATTGAATTAACTCCATACAGTATGTTCCTTAGTGTAAGCTACAAGGGGGAGGGGGCTTCTAGTCCAACATCAGTTGGGCACGTTTAGCTCTCAATTCTTCGGCATCCTTTCGTCTGCTATTTTATTGACCGTATTAACCTGTTTTTTGGAACATGTTAAACAGTGCTCCAGTGAATGTGTTCATAACTTAAGAAAAGAAGCAATTTCAACTCCAGTATCATAGTGCCCTCTGATACAATGCTTGCGGCAATGGACTGTACATTTTTTTTAAAATGTTTGAATAGTTACCGAATCTGACATTTTCTTCATTATTCCCCTGAATGTGTGCTGACCCTGCTTTCAGCAGCAGTGGGTCGGTGCCTTTTTGCCAAGCCCTGATCCGAGACCGGGGAAAGGGTAAGGGGTGCAATGGGGTGATTGTTTTGCTGTGATTCACCGTGTGATGCATTTCAGGGTGATGACGACAGAAAGAGCTGGCGTTCATATAGTACCTTATTGGATCCCGCCGGCCATCCCAGAGCACTTCGTAGCCAGCCGAGTAATTTGAAGTGTCTTGTCTGACCTGTCGTCGTGTAGGTAAATGCAGCGGCCAGTTTTGGACACAGCAAGATCCCACAAACAGCAAACGGGACAAAAGACTGTTTTTGGTGGTGGTGGTGGTCGAGAGCGAAACGTGAGCCGAGGTTTTGAATCCAGCTGACCGATTACAGATGCATGTTGGCTCTTGCTCTGCTGGTTGTAGAGACATGGACCATGTACAGCAGGCACCTCAAAGCACTGGAGAGGTACCACCAACGCTGCCTCCGCAAGATCCTGCAAATCCATTGGCAGGATAGGCGCACTAACGTCAGTGTTCTCGCTCAGGCCAACATCCCCAGCATCGAAGCTGTGACCACGCTCGATCAGCTCCGATGGACGGGGTCACATCGTCCGCATGCCCAATACGAGACTCCCAAAACAAGCGCTCTACTCGGAGCTCCGACACGGCAAGAGAGCCCCAGGTGGGCAGAGAAAACGCTTCAAGGACACCCTCGAAGCCTCCTTGAAAAAGTGCAACATCCCCACCGACTCCTGGGAATCCCTGGCCCAAGACCGCACAAAGTGGAGGAGAAGCATCCGGGAAGGCGCCGAACACCTCGAGTCTTTTCGCCGGCAGCAAGCGCAAGGAGTGCACATCAACCCAAGCACCCCACCCACCCGCCCCTTCAACCACCGTCTGCCCCACCTGTGACAGAGACTGTAGGTCCCGCATTGGACTCATCAGTCACCTGAGAACTCATTTTTAGTGTGGAAGCAAGTCATCCTCGGTTCCGAGGGGCTGCCTAAGAGAGAGAGAGAAGATTCCAAAGTGAAATGAGTTTGGGAGTTAATCCAGACTTGTTTCTTAGTTCAGCACTGAATTGTCGATCTCACCGCAAGGACACAAGGATGGTTTGGGAAATGGCAATGGCAATATAACACTGGTACGGTAGGTAGCACTCTGAGCTTGGTGCTGTAGCACACTGGGGCAGAGTATTTTACTGTGCATCTAGGCTTGCTGGATCTTTGAGTGCTTATTACTGATACTGGGCGTCACCCTACATCAAACCTAATCAAAAATTAAACTTATGGTACTTGCAGGCATAAGAACATAAGACATAGGAGCAGGAGTAGCTCATTTGGCCCCTCGAGCCTGCTCCGCCATTCAATAAGATCATGGCTGATCTGATCTTGGCCTCAACTCCACTTCCCTGCCCGCTCCCCATAACCCTTGACTCCCTTATTGTTCAAATATCTGTCTATCTCCACCTTAAATATATTCAATGACCCAGCCTCCACAGCTCTCTGGGGAAGAGAATTCCAAAGATTCACAACCCTTTGAGAGAAGAAATTCCTCCTCATTTCCGATTTAAAAGGGTGCCCCCTTATTCTGAAACTATGCCCCCGAGTTCTAGATTCCCCCACGAGGGGAAACATCCTCTCTGCATCTACCCTGTCAAGCCCCTTCAGAATCTTATATGTTTCAATAAGATTCCCTCTCATTCTTCTAAACTCCAATGGGTATAGGCCCAGCCTGCTCAACCTTTCCTCATAAGACAACCCCTTCATCTCCGGAATCAACCTCGTAAACCTTCTCTGGTGAGATGCTTCTTCCTCACTCACCCACTCTGAGGTAGGGGCTCCTTGTCTGGTGTGCCGGAGGCAAGTACTTTTTCTCGAGGCCTGTTGTGAGATTGGCGCGGTTTATTGGCAGGACCAAGTCAAGCCACCACTTGCAGAATAGAGGGAATTGTAGAGTCGTCTCCTCCCGGTCAGATTTCCCAGGGTAAACGACAGAGCGTAGAGACGGCACTTTGATATTTAGTACAATAGCAAAATACTGCGGATGCTGGCAAACTGAAACAACAACAGAAAGCGCTGGGGAAAAACTCAGCAGGTCAGGCAGCATCCGTGGAGAGAGAAACAGAGTTAGCGTTTCAGGTCGAAGACCCTTCGTCAGAACTGAGAAAAAAGCAGGAAATGAAACAGATGAAAAAGCAAGTTTGGAGGCTGGGGGAGGGAATAAAAGAACAAAAGGGAAGGTCTGTGAGAAGTAAAGAGACATTAAGAGATACTCAAGACGAGATGGTAATGGGACAGGTTAAGAAACAAAAGATGGCTCTAGATGAAGTGTGAAATGCGCTGGCATTTGATATCTTTGATATTTAGTGTTGGGAAAAGCCCTTTTGAAAGGGGCTGTTCAGCTCCTATGGTGTATTGGTGGGGAAATTGCAGCCCGTGGTGTGGTACCGAGTCACAGACCAGATTTCAATGCTCTCTCTACCGATCTAGTTGATCTCGACTGGCGTAACCGTTGGCCTTGGGACCCCAGGACGAATGGAGGCGAAACATCAGTCAGGGTTCCTGATTGCTATTCAGCAACGCTACCAGACTCTGTGTTTGTGAGGAGAGGGTCCTGGCTGTGACTCCCCGCGTGATGAATTAGCCTGTCGGCCCGCACTATCTCAATCTCGCAACACGTTGTCCCATCTTCTCAGTATATCCAGAAACTCCTCAGCCTGTTTATAATTGTTTCAGTGACCCTTCCCTCGTACCTCATTCATAGAATCATAGATATTTACAGCACAGAAGGAGGCCATTTGGCCCATCGTGTCCACGCCGGCCGACAAAGAACTCTCCGGCCTAATCCCACTTTCCAGCTCTTGGTCCGTAGCCCTGTAGGTTACGGCACTTCAAGTGCAGATCCAAGTACTTTTTAAATGTGATGAGGGTTTCTGCCTCTACCACCCTTTCAGGCAGTGAGTTCCAGACCCCCACCACCCTCTGGGTGAAAAGAATTCTCCTCAACTCCCCTCTAAACCTTCGACCAATTACTTTAAATCCATGCACCCTGGTTATTGACCCCTTATGTGTTTGTTACTCTTTATGCGAAATACTCCTACCTGAATCCTCGACTTTACTCCTAACTTTCAAATAATGGTTTTTAAAAAAAAATCTTAGTCAGGACAAACAATTTGGATCAACTTTTATCAAATCTCTTTTGTCATTTTCAAAGCTGCGAGGTGGCCCTGAATGAACAGTGCCGGTAAGACTTTATTCAGTTACTCCAAGTCTTTTAACCAGTCTAAATATTACAGAGTAACTGCGGGGGAACTAGCCTTAAATTAAAAAAAAATTGTCCTTGTCTTCTTGGGCAAAGCACCTTCTCGAGGCAGTTGCTGGAAGGTGTATGGCAGGATTGTGATGTCTGATTCCCCAGATAGTCTGGCCCCCTCTGCTAGCCAAAGCGGCCACACTTAATGTACGAGACCAGAGAACGATTGTTGGCAGCTTTGTTCCCGCTAAGGTGCGAGGCCACGCGGTAATCTCAAAGGTCCCGCGCAGGCCGCTCACCAGCTTTTAAGTTGTAAGTATAGTTCTGGAGGAGCAAAGATTTTCTCCAATTAAATATTGGTAAGACCGAAGCCATTGTTTTCGGTCCCCGACACAAACTCCGTTCCCCAACCACTGACTCCTCTCCCGGCATCTGTCTGAGGCTGAACCAGACTGTTCGCAACCTTGGTGTCATATTTGACCCTGAAATGAGCTTCCGACCACATATCCGCAGCATAACTAAGACCGCCTATTTCCACCTCCCTAACATCGCCCGTCTCCGCCCTGCCTCAGCTCATCCGCTGCTGCAACCCTCATCCGTGCCTTTGTTACCTCTAGACTTGACTATTCCAACGCACTCCTGGCCGGCCTCCCACATTCCACCCTACGTAAACTCGAGGTCATCCAAAACTCGGCTGCCTGTGTCCTAACTCGCACCAAGTCCCGTTCGTCCATCACCCCCTGTGCTCGCTGACCTACATTGGCTCCCGGTTAAGCAACACCTCGATTTCAAAATTCTCATCCTTGTTTTCAAATCCCTCCATGGCCTCGCCCCCTCCCTATCTCTGTAATCTCCTCCAGCCCCACAACCCCCCGAGATATCTGTGCTCCTCTAATTCTGCCCTCTTGAGCATCCCCGATTATAATCGCTCAACCTTGTAATAAAGGCCAAGATACCATTTGCTTTCCTAGTTGCTTGCTGTACCTGCATGTTAACTTTCAGTGATTCGTGTACAAGGACACCCAGGTCCCTCTGAACACCAACACTTCCCAATCTCTCACCATTTCAAAAATACTCTGCTTTTCTGTTTTTGCTACCAAAGTGGATATCTTCACATTTCTCCACATTATATTCCATTTGCCATATCTTCTATATCCCCTTGAAGCCTCTTTGCATCCTCCTCACAACTTACATTCCCAACCAGCTTTTGTATCATCAGCAAACTTGGCTGTATTACATTTGGTCCACTCGTCCAAATCATTGATGTAGATTGTGAATAGCTGCTGTTACCTTTAAAAGGAAGTCAGGGAGGGAGGCCGGGGTGTGGGGGAGTGATGGTTGTGTGCACCTGTTAATGGGATTCTCAGGGTGACTGTCCCAGACACAGGTGAAAGCCCTTTTTCACACGGGAGATGTTACAGTAGCTTCTGTCTTTTAAATGCGCCTGAGGCTGGGGGGGGGGTCAATGTCTAGTGTCGGAGCAGTGTAGAGGGATCTTTGCTCTGTATTTAACTCCATTCTGTGGGCACACCCGATGCTGACGGTCAGTGTCCCAACTAGGAAATGTCTCATTCCCGAGCCCCTGCGGTCCCTCCAGAAAAATGTACTTGGGATGAAGATATTTGGGGTAGATTTTTGTGAGTCGGTGGTAATTAAGGGTTACGCAACCAAGGCGGGTCGATGGAGTTAAGATACAGATCAGCTGTGATCGAACTAAATGGCGGAACAGGCTCGAGGGGCTGAATGGCCTGCTCCTGTTCCGATGTCCTTCTAGTGTCTGAAAGGAAAGGGGGTTACTATTGCCAGTTTTGAGGTGAAACCAAGGTTCCACCAAATGGCCTACTCCTGCTCCTATTTCTTATGTTCTGACCACTCTGCTTAGCTGAGCAACTGTTTAAAATAGCAGAGTGTTTTCCATTTACTCTCTGGGTCTCAGTTACAGCTTTCATTTCTCTAATTAGCCTCATTACTGCCTCCTTTGTATCACAGTTCTCACTACTTCTGTTATTTAATCGCCTTCGATCCTCCTCCTAATTAAAGCCCTTTTTTTCTCCGCCCACCCCCACCTCCTTTTCCTTGGCTCCGTTCATCCTTCTAAGGTGTTCAGCTGTAACATCTCCCCACCTGAACCTCTCTTCCCTCCCTCCTCTCCACAGACGCTGCCTGGCCTGCTGATTAGTTTCCAGCCTTTTCTGTTTTTATTTTAAATTTGCAGCGCGTCGCTTTTTGTTCTGGTTTGCATCAGCCTGGGGATTGCAGTTCCGGCCTCTGCCAGCAGATGGTGGTGTCGCTCTATGTAAATAGTTCAGTGCAGCGGTGGTAGCGTGCGGTTATGATTATTGATCGAAATTTACAGCACAGAAGGAGGCCATTCGGCCCATCGTGTCTGTGCTGGCCGACAAAGAGCTCTCCAGCCTAATCCCACTTTCCAGCTCTTGGTCCGTAGCCCTGTAGGTTACGGCACTTCAAGTGCACATCCAAGTACTTTTTAAATGCGATGAGGGTTTCTGCCTCTACCACCCTTTCAGGCAGTGAGTTCCAGACCCCCACCGCCCTCTGGGTGAAAACATTTCTCCTCAACTCCCCTCTCCTAAGTCCAGTTTGGGGGGGAGTCTATTATAAACAGCCCCAGCAACTCTAATTATTCTGTTAATTAGGATTCACTTGTGCATGATATATCGCAGCTGTCTCTCCAACCTGCCCACTAAGAGCCAGCTCCAGTACTCACTGTTGGGTCTCGAACGCAGACGGTGGAAGATCCCTTCACCTCACTTTCACCTTATTGCGGTGGTAGGTGCGCGAACAGGGGGGTGGCGGGGTGTTGCCTGTATAACCATTGTTACAAATCCACTGGGGAATTTTCTTGTGACCATAGTTTTCGGTCTGCAGTATGGGGCATCGACGAGAGAACCGAATATGGGATTGGGCAGGGAGTGGAAGCAACCTATTCGGCTGTGGAGGGCATCACAGCTACGCCTGTTCCTGTGCTGACCAGACATCCTGTGTGCCCATTCCAGCAGGAGTCACTGAATAGCGATCGGGTGAGGTGGCCTCGGCTGATTTTTTTAAATTTTACTTTATTTTATTTTTGTTTCCCTCCCACCCTAGCCCAAGGGCGCAGGGACCCCGCTGCTATCCCGGGGCGAGATCCGTCCAGAGTGTCCGTTTAATCTCTCGGGGAATGTGGGGGTAGGTAGCGGGCAGGAATACGCAGTGTGGCGCCCAGGCCGCACGGACCAGGGTGGTTCCCAGCTTCACCTTGCGATTCGCTCCTGCGTCAGCTGGTCGCAGAAGTGAAGATTCCATTTGCCTCCGAGCTGGAGAGCAGAGGAAGTGGCAGTGTTCCAACTCCTGCTCATTGCCCGCAGACTGAGAACCTGCGGGCGCGCGCGTCGGGTAAGAACAGGATTGCACCCTCGCAGTCACACAGCCGGCAAACTCTCCAGGCTCATGCATTAGAAGAATCATTTGGATGAGGTTAATAGTGAACGGACACCGCGCAACAATCGCCAGGCAGGAGTGTTCCCTCCCAGTCGGGGAACACTTCAGCAGTCAAGGACATTCAGCCTCCGATCTTCGGGTAAGCGTTCTCCAAGGCGGCCTTCGAGACACACGACAACGCAAAATCGTCGAGCAGAAACTGATAGCCAAGTTCCGCACCCATGAGGACGGCCTCAACCGGGATCTTGGGTTCATGTCACGCTACATGTAACCCCACCTGACGTAGAGTCATCCAGACTCGAGTCGTCGTTGGCTTGTTCTCGCTACACAGATGCGGCCGGACCTGCTGTGATTTCCAGCAAAAAAAGTTTTTTGTTTTCCATCCAGACCCCAGCATCTGCCACATTTGACCCCTTGTGACCCCACCTCATTGTCTTTGATGTAATGTTTTCCTGACTGACTTGTTTGGACACCATCCACACCTTTGATTGCCGTGATTATCTCTCTGCCGAGGTGTGATAAAGGGCAGTTAGAAAGATGAACTGTAGTCATCTGGCAGTGTTCCCTGACTATATATGCTGTGCCTATATGCATCTCTTCACTTCACCTGACGAAGGAGCAGCGCTCCGAAAGCTTGTGATTTCAGATAAAGCTGTTGGACTATAACCTGGTGTTGTGCGACTTCTCACATTTGTCCACCCCAGTCCAACACCGGCATCTCCACATCATTAATAGTGAGAGGGGGGGAGCGCAAGTGTCTGGAGAAACCTTCGGGGAGGAAGGAAGTGGACCATGACAGAGAAATGAGCTATGTTTTTTGACCAGGTTCGAAGTCTCTTGCCCAGTCCCGCGTGTCTCAATCTAATTTTCTGATGGAGGTTTGTCAGATGGTGGAGGCTCACAGTGTCTGCTCGTTGGTGAAAAGCTGCTGGTAATTTGCCGCAGGAGTCTTTCATGCTCTGTGCCATAGCAACGATCATCAGTCTATTAAATCACCTTGATGTGCCTGACCTCGCCAGGTGCATCATTCACTATGTGCAACGTGCTGAGCGAGCCCCTCGCCCAGTTCGAATCCAAATCCGTCTCTTGACAAATAAAAGGCAGCCTGTGGGTTCTGATGGCGGTGAGTAGCTGAATCATACTAGGGCGAGATTGATCCCTGGGATCAGAGGGCTGTCCTGTGAGGAGAGATTGAGTCGATTGGGCCTATACTCTCTGGAGTTGAGAAGAATGAGAGGCGATCACATTGAAACATACAAGATTCTGAAGGGGATTGACAGGGTAGATGATGAGAGGTTGTTTCCCCCTGGCTGGAGAGTCTAGAACCAGGGGTCACAGTCTCAGGATAAGGGTCGGCCATTGAGGACTGAGATGAGGAGGAATTTCTTCACTCAGAGGGTGGTGAATCTTTGGAATTCTCTGCCCCAGAGGCTGTGAATGCTCAGTCGGTGAGTATATTCAAGACGGAGATCGATAGATTTTTGGACTCTAGGGGAATCAAGGGATATGGGGATCGGGCGGGGAAGTGGAGTTGAGGTAGAAGATCAGCCATGATCTTATTGAATGGCGGAGCAGGCTCGAGGGGCCGAATGGCCGACTCCTGCTCCTAATTCTTACGGTCTTGCGTTCTCGGACGATCCTCGGTCCAGGCTGCGTCTGCTGATCTCAGCTGGTTGCTGCAGTTGGGTTCCTGCTGCTGACTGTTATCCAGCGAGCCCTGAATGTGTGGGCCCGAGACCAGGACAAAACTGGGCTTTGCTGGAATCTACTCCACGTTCGAGTAGGGCGCTGACGCTCACTGTCCAGGGCCTGAGGTGGGGAATGGCAAATTTAGGGCTCATGTCAGGAAGATCTTCACACAAAGAATGGAATCCATTGGTGAAGATAGATTCACAGAGCACAGAAAGAGGCCATTCAGCCCATCGTGCCTGTGCCGGCTCTTTGAACGAGCGAGCCAGTTAGTCCCACTCTTACCCCCGCCCACCTCCCTCTCTCTCCCCACAGCCCTGCAAATTTCTCCTCTTCAAGTATTTGTCCAATTCCCTTTTGAAAGTTATTATTGAATCACTTCAGCAACCATTGAGTGTCGTGACGGGGAGACTTCAAGGTGTTTCTCGATGAATACTACAGGACCATATAGACGGGTTGGTCAGATGGGCAGAACAGTGGCAAATGGAATTTAACCCTGAAAAGTGTGAGGTGATGCGTTTTGGGAGGACTAACAAGGCAAGGGAATACACAATGAAAGGTAGGACCCTAGGAAGGACAGAGGATCAGAGGGACCTTGGTGTGCATGTACATAGATCCCTGAAGGCAGCAGGACAGGTAGATAAGGTGGTTAAGAAGGCATATGGGATACTTGTATTCTATGCCTCGGCTAATGAAGGCAAGAGCAGGGAGGTTATGATGGAGCTGTACAAAACGCTAGTTAGGCCACAGCTGGAATACTGTGTGCAGTTCTGGTCGCCACACTATAGGAAGGATGTGATTGCATTGGAGAGGGTGCAGAGGAGATTCACCAGGATGTTACCTGGGCTGGAGCGCTTCAGCTATGAAGAGAGACTGGACAGGCTGGGGTTGTTTTCCTCAGAGCAGAGAAGGCTGAGGGGGGACCTGATTGAGGTGTACAAAATTATGAGGGGCACAGATAGGGTAGATAGAAAGGAACTTTTCCCCTTAGTAGAGGGGTCAATAACCAGGGGACATAGTTTCAAGGTAAGGGGCAGGAGGTTTAGAGGGGATTTGAGGAAAAACTTTTTCACCCAGAGGGTGGTTGGAATCTGGAACTCACTGCCTGAAAGGGTGGTAGAGGCAGGAACCCTCACAACATTCAAGAAGCATTTAGATGAGCACTTGAAACGCCATAGCATACAAGGCTACGGACCAAGTGCTGGAAAATGGGATTAGAATAGACAGGGCTTGATGGCCGGCGCGGACACGATAGGCCGAAGGGCCTCTTTCTGTGCTGTATAACTCTATGACTCTATGACTGGAGACATGCAAATGCCCTGTGATGCTATCTGCACGCAAGGTGATTTATAAATTCAATTTGGGGCGAGATAGAGGAAATTGGATCGCTTGCGTTGTTGCCCAGAGATTGTTTCTTACTCCAGTGTTTGAAGGTCAGACTTCTCTCCTGAACCTCAAGAGTCTAACCACCGCCCCTTGACCTTCAACGGCATTACCATCGCCGAATCCCCCACTATCAACATCCTGGGGGTCACCATTGACCAGAAACTTAACTGGACCAGCCACATAAATACTGTGGCAACAAGAGCAGGTCAGAGGCTGGGTATTCTGCGATGAGTGTCTCACCTCCTGACTCCCCCCAAAGCCTTTCCACCATCTACAAGGCACAAGTAAGGAGTGTGATGGAATACTCTCCACTTGCCTGGATGAGTGCAGCTCCAACAACACTCAAGAAGCTCGACATCATCCAGGACAAAGCAGCCCGCTTGATTGGCACCCCATCTACCACCTTAAACATTCACTCCCTCCACCACCGGCGCACCGTGGCTGCAGTGTGGACCATCTACAAGATGCACTGCAGCAACTCGCCAAGGCTTCTTCGGCAGCACCTCCCAAACCCGCGACCTCTTCCACCTAGAAGGACAAGGGCAGCAGGCGCATGGGAACACCGCCACCTCCAAGTTCCCCTCCAAGTCACACACCAACCTGACTTGGAAATATATCGGTCATTCCTTCATCGTCGCTGGGTCAAAATCCTGGAACTCCATCCCTAACAGCACTGTGGGAGCACCTTCACCACACGGACTGCAGCGGTTCAAGAAGGCTTCTCAAGGGCGATTAGGGATGGGCAATAAATGCTGGGCCTTGCCAGCGACGCCCACATCCCATAAAACGAATATAAAGAAAAAAGCACTTCTGCAGCTTCTCGGTCTGAAAATGTGATGTGAGGTTCGGTGTAAAACTGAGCTGTCCAGACCGCTGAGGCCCTGTGAGGAGCTGCTCTCTGTTTAGAAGCCGGCAATCTGTGTGCAATGCGCCTGTTAGCTCTACCCACGCAACCGTCAGGTGAAAAGGGGAGTCAATGAAAATATTCCTCGCTCCCCTCCCGGTCTCGTACGGCCCCGTGCTGTGCAGAACCGACTTCAATTTACATTGTAATTAAAATATAATTTAAATCTGCTGAAAAGATGAAAGACTTTGCTGCGCTGTAAAATATTCCGACTCTTCAGATCTCATCTTATTGAGAGGGCCTTCAGCCGTTTGAGGGTATGCCAAAGTGGCTGGCTTTTTAAAGTTGGAAAAAATCTTTTGAGTAATCTGCTTTGATCCTTGGGTTGGCTGTTCAGTGCACTACTGAGTAAGAGCAATCTGCTTGTATTAGTCCTCTCCCCACTATTTCTCCCCTCTCTGTGTGACGACGGCTGCCTAAACCGTGGCTCAGTGGGCAGCACTCTCGCCTCTGAGTCAGAAGGTTGTGGGTTCGAGTCCCACTCCAGAGACTTGAGCACAAAAACCTCAGCTGACATTCCCAGTGCAGTACAGAGGGAGCGCCGCACTGTCGGAGGGCCGGTACTGAGGGAGCGCCGCACTGTCGGAGGGCCGGTACTGAGGGAGCGCCGCACTATCGGAGGGGCGGTACTGAGGGAGCGCCGCACTGTCGGAGGGGCAGTGCTGAGGGAGCGCCGCACTGTCGGAGGGGCGGTACTGAGGGAGCGCTGCACTGTCGGAGGGGCAGTACTGAGGGAGCGCCACACTGTCGGAGGGGCAGTACTGAGGGAGCGCCGCACTGTCGGAGGGGCAGTACTGAGGGAGCGCCGCACTATCGGAGGGGCAGTACTGAGGGAGCACCGCACTGTCGGAGGGGCAGTGCTGAGGGAGCGCCGCACTGTCGGAGGGGAAGTACTGAGGGAGCGCTGCACTGTCGGAGGGTCAGTACTGAGGGAGCGCCGCACTGTCGGAGGGGAAGTACTGAGGGAGCGCCGCACTGTCGGAGGGTCAGTACTGAGAGAGCGCCGGACTGTCGGAGGGGAAGTACTGAGGGAGCGCTGCACTGTCGGAGGGTCAGTACTGAGGGAGCGCTGCACTGTCGGAGGGGCGGTACTGAGGGAGCGTCGCACTGTCGGAGGGGCGGTACTGAGGGAGCGCCGCACTGTCAGAGGGGCGGTACTGAGGGAGCTCCGCACTGTCGGAGGGGCAGTACTGAGGGAGCGTCGCACTGTCGGAGGGGCGGTACTGAGGGAGCGCCGCACTGTCAGAGGGGCGGTACTGAGGGAGCTCCGCACTGTCGGAGGGGCAGTACTGAGGGAGCGTCGCACTGTCGGAGGGGCGGTACTGAGGGAGCGCCGCACTGTCGGAGGGGCGGTACTGAGGGAGCGCCGCACTGTCAGAGGGGCGGTACTGAGGGAGCTCCGCACTGTCGGAGGGGCGGTACTGAGGGAGCGCCGCACTGTCGGAGGGGCGGTACTGAGGGAGCGCCGCACTGTCGGAGGGGTGGTACTGAGGGAGCGCCGCACTGTGGGAGGGGAAGTACTGAGGGAGCGCCGCACTGTCGGAGGGGAAGTACTGAGGGAGCGCCGCACTGTCGGAGGGGCGGTACTGAGGGAGCGCCGCACTGTCGGAGGGGAAGTACTGAGGGAGCGCCGCACTGTCGGAGGGGAAGTACTGAGGGAGCGCCGCACTGTCGGAGGGGCGGTACTGAGGGAGCGCCGCACTGTCGGAGGGGCGGTACTGAGGGAGTGCCGCACTGTCGGAGGTGCCGTCTTTCGGATGAGACATTAAACCGAGGCCCCGTCTGCTCTCTCAGGTGGCTGTAAAAGATCCCATGGCCACTATTGGAAGAAGAGCAGGGGGAGAGTGTCCTGGACAATATTTATCCCTCAACCAACATCACTTTAAAAAAAAACATTATCTCGTCATGATCACATTGCTGTTTGTGGGAGCTTGCTGTGCGCAAATTGGCTGCCGTGTTTCCACATTACAGCAGTGACCACACTCAAAAAAGTACTTCATTGTCTGTGAAGCACTTTGGGATGTCCTGAGGTGGTGAAAGGCGCTGGAGAAATGAGGGGAGTCAGTCTCTCTTTCCAACACTGAAGAATGTTGGTATTTGAAATAACTTGTGAGGATGGAGCCCATAAGCGGTGACGATATTCCCCGACTCTTTCGGCAGCAGTCGCGTCCAACCTGTCTTTACGAGCGGATTAAATCCCGGCCGATTTGTTCATTGTGCACTTACCCGGGCACCGAACTAAAAATGATGGGAGTGACGAGGGAAGCCAGAGGGAATTCTGTCAGCCAAGGAGTGATAAAGTTGTGGAGTAAGTGAGGTCGAAGCAGACAGTGTAAAGTGGGGTTAAGAGACTATGAGGCGTGTCACTGGAAAGAGAATGGATTGAGGGGCATTGGTGGGGAGGTGAGTCAGGAGGATTGGCAATTAGTTATAGCCAGCGGGAGATTATGACAAAGCATTCCATTTATTCCCGTCCTTTATCGTTTAACGGTTTCCCTTTGATCTTTCCATTATATTTCCATTTCTTGCTTTGCTCCGAGCTGTGTCATTCTCTCCTGACTCTTAGCCCCTTTGCTGGTCGACGCTTACAAATTGGTTCGAATTAAAGGTGCTGGCTGGTGGCGCTCCCGATGAGGCAGGAACAGCTTGAAGTCATCGCACCAAGTGCACTTAGTATCGGGAGGATCACTCGAGAGCACGAAGGGGGAGCAGGAGCCGCCTGACAGATGCAGAAAATAGCTCTTTGCCGTCTGAATGGCTTCAAAGAGAAAGGGAGCTGTCACTGCGTAAAAGCTATGGCATTGTTTTCACCAGACTGGGACTGGTACTGGCTGTCGTCCAGTGTTTGTGTGTGTGTGGCTGTATGTCAGAGCGGACCTGATGGGCTTAAATGTCACCTCCTGACATTAATGTTTCTATGAGTTTAAGAACATAAGAAATAGGAGCAGGAGTCGGCCATTCGGCCCCTCGAGCCTGCTCCGCCATTCAATAAGATCATGGCTGATCTTCTACCTCAACTCCACTTTCCTGCACTATCCCCATATCTCTTAATATTCAAAAATCTGTCGATTTCTGTCTTGAATATACTCAACGACTGAGCCTCCACAGGCCTCTGGGGTAGAGAATTCCAAAGATATCTCAGTCCTAAATGATCGACCCCTTATCCTGAGACTGTGACTCCCTGGTTCTAGACTCCCCAGCCAGGGGAAACATCCTCACTGCATCTACCCTGTCAAGCCCTGTAAGAATTTTGTATGTTTCAAAGAGATCACCTCTCATTCTTCCAAACTCTAGAGAATATAGGCCTAGTCTGCTCAATCTCAACCTCATAGGAGAATCCCCCCATCCCAGGAACCAGTCTGGTGAACCTTCGTTGCACTCCCTCTATGGCAAGTATATCCTTCCTTAGGTAAGGAGACCAAAACTGTACACAATACTCCAGGTGTGGTCTCACCAGGGCCCCATATAATTGCAGTAAGACGTCTTTACTCTTATACTCAAATCCTCTAGTAATAAAGGCCAACAAACCATTTGCTTTCCTAATTGCTTGCTGTACCTGCATGTTAACTTTCAGTGATTCGTGTACAAGGACACCCAGGTCCCTCTGAACACCAACATTTCCCAATCTCTCACCATTTAAAAAATACTCTGCTTTTCTATTTTTCCTACCAAAGTGGATAACTTCACATTTCTCCACAATGGCCCAGAAATTGATCTCGCTCTGTTCCCGCGGGGGTAAGGCTTCCCCGCGATCTCTCACCTCGCTTGTGCTTTTTCAGATCCAGCTCGCACGAACTTGATGTTCCAGACATCAGCTGGGCAGTGCTTGCGTATCCCAGCGGCGTAGTGAATTCGTGCGAGCTGTGGGATCACGTGACTCAGTTAGAGCCAATGGCAGCACACCATCTTCCATTCATAAGTTTCACATACGTGCTATGAAATCTATGAATCTTACACCCCCCCAAAATAACAGCTAAACCTCAATTAAATTTAAAAAAAACCCATCACATTAATAAAATAAGTATAGTTAAATAAATTAACCATTTTAAATAAAAAATTAAATTTTTGAAAAAATTTAAAATCTCTTAAAAAGTTATAAAAATAAACTTACCTGTCTTTAAAGTCTCTAAAAAAGATATACCTGTTAAAAAAAATTCAAAAAAATACTTAATTCACTACTTACCTTGTTAAAAGTGGGTCTTACTCCTCCTTTTTCCATTTCTAAAATCTTCTGTACTTACCTGCGCGTCCAAAGCATGAAGTGCACAGCGTGCGCGCAGCCTGTAGCGCGCACACGATGCACTGAGGAACCGCCCCCTTTTCAAAAGAGCAATTGCCGGTTTTCAGCGCATGCACAGGGCATGCAGAAAACCGGCAATTGGAGTGGGAATAAGCGAGAGTACGCAGTGCGTACTCTCGCGTCGCGGGATGAATTTTCGGCCCATTATATTCCATTTGCCATGTTCTTGCCCACTCACTTAGCCTGTCTATATCCATTCATTTCAGTGGGATTTAGTCGATCAACTTTGTGCATTCTCTCTTAAATGTTTCTCTGAAGTGTTCAGCCCACTGATGGACAGTGATCTTGTGACCCGCTCATGGCATCTTTACCACCCGGTGAAGACGGTTGGATTCTCGACAAAAACTTCAGACTGTAGTGAGAATCTTTGGCTTTTATTCTCGCCGAATTTCTCCCTTTCCATTAACAGGGCTGGCTCGACACTATCAGTGTGTGAATTTACCAGCACGCACAGTACAGGAGAGCGCGAGCCTCGAGCAACAGGGGCGCGGGAGCTTTGTGCCGATGAGTTGGTGCGACTGGGGTTGAGGGGGCGCGGGAGCTTTGTGCCGATGAGTTGGTGCGACTGGGGTTGAGGGGGCGAGGCCAGTTAGCTCTTCCCTTGGGTCGAGTGGGGTAACAAAGAAGAAGCAACACTTGGATTTACACAGTGAGCCTGTCATGTCTTCAGGACATCCCAAAGCACTTGGCAAACAGTGAACTGGTTTTTGAAGTGGAGGGAAAGCGATGGTGGGAGAGAAGACGGACCTCAGCCTTAAAAAATAAACACACAGCACAACCATTTTCTTTCCTTCCATTAATTTTATTCAACACTATTGACATTGCAGGAATAAGAAACAGTTGGAGAGCAGCTACAGTTGGATAAGGATCCATTGACATGATACAGCACTGCACTGGACAAGAATCAGATTCACAGAATCACAGAATCCCCACAGTGCAGATAGAGGCCATTTCGGCCCATCGAGCCTGCACCGATACATATCCCACCCTATCCCCGTAACCCCACGTATTTAATCCCCCCTAACACTAAGGGTCAATTTATCATAGCCAAATCAACCTAACCCGCACATCTTTGGACTGTGGGAGGAAACCGGAGCACCCGGAGGAAACCCACGCAGACACGGGGAGAATGTGCAAACTCCACACAGACAGTCACCCGAGGCCGGATTCGAACCCGGGTCCCTGGCGCTGTGAGGTAACAGTGCTAACCACTGTTCCTTTTATGCAGAAATGGAAAAACCATGGCTTAAGAATCTTGGTGTTTTTCTTTAATTTGTTTTTGGGATCTGGGCGTCGCTGGCAAGGCCAGCATTTATTGCCCATCCCTAGTTGCCCTTGAGAAGGTGGGGCAACTGTATGTTTCCTTTTGGACATCCACAAGTTTCAACCAAATTGAATATAATGGGAGAACACCAGGAAAGGGAAGGGCCTGTTGATGCCGTTTCAAGCTATTTACAAGGCACTAGCTCAACGCCGACTAGTCATTCCTGTTTTATAATTCCAATATTTTCTGGTTTTCCCCATTTTTCTCTCCCGTTTATGCGCTCAAACGTATTTGTGGCGGACGCTCCACATCTTCCCCAACGTGGGATCGTTTGGAGCGAGAAGTGTTGGGAGATGTTTCGGAGAGAGGTGTGTGGTACGGTGCTTGTATAACTGTGAGTCTTACCTGCCCAATCCACCGATCCCTGCCCCAGAATAACTAGATTAGCGTCTCCCCACCCCCCCCCCCCCTTCACATATGTGAAGAGACATTGACACAAAACACACGAATTTAAGGAAGGATATTCTTGCATTGGAGGCAGTTCAGAGAAGGTTCACTCGGCTGATTCCTGAGATGAGGGGGTTGTCTTATGAGGAAAGGTTGAGCAGGTTGGGCCTATACTCATTAGAGTTTAGAAGAATGAGAGGTGATCCTATTGAAACATATAAGATTCTGAGGGGGCTCGACAGGGTGGATGCAGAGAGGATGTTTCCCCTCGTGGGGGAATCTAGAACTAGGGGGCACAGTTTCAGGATAAGGGGTCGCCCATTTAAGACGGAGATGAGGAGGAATTTCTTCTCTCAGAGGGTGGTGAATCTTTGGAATTCTCTTCCCCAGAGAGCTGTGGAGGCTGGGTCATTGAATATATTTAAGGTGGTGATAGACTGATTTTTGAATGATAAGGGAGTCGAGGGTTATGGGGAGCGGGCAGGGAAGTGGTGTTGAGGCCAAGACCAGATCAGCCATGATCTTATTGAATGGCGGAGCAGGCTCGAGGGGCCAAATGGCCGACTCCTGCTCCTATTTCTTCTGAATGTATAAAGCTGTCTTGGAATTACACATAGCTGGCGGTGGTATGAGAATTGTCGTGCTTTTAACCGAGTAAAATCAGTTTCAGATGAGGCATTCTGAAATAAAATGTCACTCGTGGAATACTATGGCAGGTTATGTAGGAAAAGGTCTGTCTCCTGGACTCAACGGACTCTGACGCTGTTGAGACCAGTAAACCTGATTAGGAAGGACTAGTCTGTGTCGGAGCCCCCATTGTGGAGATGTGGTTCGGGTGCTTGGCCCTGTACACGATGGTAACTGGGGGATGTGAGCACTGACGCCTTCAATGTTCGGTATCCAAAATCCAATACCAGATGGAACACTGCCTGTAACTTGCATGTAGAAGTTCAAACACAAAATGAACCGACAGAGCTGAGGTTGTTGGAGAGTAGACCCCCCCCCCCCCCCCACATCTTACTCAAACACCACCAGAATTAAATTCACGACAGATAATTGACTTTTATTTTTTTTACAATTTCCCCCCCCGAGCTGCACTCCTGTGGAAGACCATCTAATCTTCCAGTCGGTATTTCCTTGATGGGCGAGAATGGTAACTGAACGCACCCACTGCTCTGTGGCACTGCCTGTTTGTGCTCCAATCGCAGACACATACCATCCTCAGGGAACTTGCATCTTGAAAAAGAATTCTCTTCTCCCCCCCCCCGCCCCAACTATCTCCCCACTGCTGCTGAAGGTAGTGACTTGAGATGTGGCTCCACAGCATGAGCTGCTACCTTGCCTCATGTGATCCTAGGCATTGAGGGCTGGCATGCCACTTGATTATGGGCTGCACCACAGCCTAACCCAATTCTGCCGTAACTCTCACTTTCCAACACGATTCACTCGCTAGAAAGCGAGGAGTCCTTGCTGATTTCCTTTTCTCCCTCTTCTGCCCCTCAGTCCGGTGGCACCTCCCCACCCTCTGAGATAAAAATAACAGCAACGGTTCCAAGGAGTGAAGTGGCTCAAGCGATTCGTGAGCTCTTCTGATTGCCGATCAGCGCTGCCTCCTCCTCATCATTTGGCTGATTTGTAAATGGGCGAAGCACTGGGAGAGATTGGATCAAATTCAAACGTGTGAATCAGCTCTGGGCCAAACAGTGAACTTGGCTCCATTGACACCAACGGATTTTGTCGTCGTTAGAAGACCACGGGAAGCCCACCAATGATGTGAAACAGGAAAGTCGACCGGGTAAATCGAGGAGGTGGTGATGGGACGCGGCCGAGCGAGAGTTTTAAAAGTCTTAAGTTGGAAGAGGAAGGGAAGGCTGAGGGGAGATCTGCAAATTCGGCATCTCCTTCGGAATCAGGACTCGGAACCCAAACACCAGTGTGGCTCTTTGGGTGAGGCATGGCTAATTTATAACCAAACTGCTTGGGCACCTTCATCTCTGTCCCCCCCCTCCCGCCCCACACACCCAGCCAAGGAGCTCTACAACAATCATCTCAGGAGGCCAAGCAGGCAGCGTTTTGCCTGGCTTCCCTGCTGGGTTTGCAGGAGCCAAGCACAACAGGTAAACCCGGGGGGCTGGCTGCCACATCTGTATGCAAGTGAAACCGCTGTTTTATATTCAGTGGGTGAATCAGTTCCGGGCAAACAGTGAGCATCTAAATACAAGTCTGTGTCTTTCTGTTGACGTCGCATTGCCAGAATATCCATCCACGTAAAACAATGTTCCCCCAGCTCACAACCCACACCGGCTACCGCTGGTGCAGCACTTCCTCCGATACCGGCAGCACGGAGGTGCGGCACTCTTGCACCATGGTGCTTTTGTCCAGCGTGTAGGCCGCCCTCCAGCGCTGAAGCAGGGTCCTTCTCACGTACTTGACGGTGTTCTTCACCGTGACGAAGAAGAGCGTATTAATCATGCTGTTGCTCACCGCGATGCACTCCACGATGTAGTAGACCGTGATCGAGTGCCTCTCCCTCAGCAGCACGCTGGGGAAGAAATCTCGGACGATGGCGTAGCCGTAATACGGGGCCCAGCAGAGGATGTAAGCGGTCAGTATGCCCATGAGGACCAGCACTGTCTTCCTGCGCGCTCGAAGCCGCTTCTTGATTTGGTGGGTCTGCACGCCCGGCATGCTCTTGAACCACAGCTCCCTGCAGATCTGCCCGTAGCACAAGGACATGGCTGTCACCGGGGCGACAAACTCCAGGATAAAGAGGGACAGGAAGTAGGATTTGTAGAAGATCTCCTTGTCTGCCGGCCAGATCTGCCCGCAGAATATCTTCCCGTCGCTGCCCGGGAAAGCATCGAAGGTCGTCTCCATTGTGAAGTAGGCGGAGGGGACGGAGATGAGCAGGGAGACGACCCAGACGGCAACCAGGACGCAGTACGCGGTCTGAAACTTCATCCGCGGTTTTAATGGATGGACGATCACCAAGTACCTGCAACGTGCACAACAACTTGTATTTATATAGCGCCTTTAACGTAGTAAAACGTCCCAAGGCGCTTCACAGGAGTATTTTAATGCAAAAAAAACATTTTTGACACCGATCCACATAAGGATAAATTAGGGCAGGTGACTAAAAGCTTGGTCGGTTTTAAGGAGCGTCTTTAAGGAGGAGAGAGAGGCGGAGAGGTTTAGGCAGGGAATTCCAGAGCTTAGAGGAGAGACAAATGGAAGACTTTGGGTTGGTCCAAAAGGCTGCAGCGATTGAGTGTTGACCCGGTTGGATTTTTTTTGGTGAGGAAGGTTACCAAAAAGAAAATAATTTGAAATCTTATTCTTTTTAATGTTTTAATTCCCTCACCCACCCCCACCCTTCTGATTCTGCTCCCTTCCTTCCCCCCCCTCCCCCCCCCCCCCCCCCGAGAGAGTCGATACTTACCGAGGCACGGGTTCCGTGGGCCACTGCGACCTTCGGCTGCCTTGTCCAAATGGCCATTCTTCACATGTGAGCCTTTCCAGCGTCGGCCGGCAATGCTGATTTACCCAGGGCTGTCGCGGCCGAGCCTGATCCAGTCCTCATCTAACGTTCCCCCCCCCTCCCCCCCCCCCAGGCAGGAGTCACTGGACAGCGATCAGCAGTAAGGGTCCTGGTCGATTTTTGCTGAGATCGGCCAACTCCACGCAGACTGCGGATGGAAGGCCAGACCACCTCGTCCATTTGGCTTAAAAACTAATTCGAGCGGTACTTGCACACACGGAGCGCGCTAGCTCACACACGTGAAGGAGGGGCAAAGTATGGCGGGGGATTGCTGGTAACAGCAGAAAATCAAACTTATTACAAAATAAGTTTTTTTTAAAAACAACAACAACTTGCATTTATATAGCACCTTTTAACGTCGTAAATCGGCCCGAGCTGCTTCACAGGAGCGTAATCGGACAGAAATTGACACCGAGCCACATAAGGAGATATTAGGACAGGCGACCAAAAGCTTGGTCAACGAGGTGGTATCTACGGAGCGTCTTAAAGGAGGAGAGAGAGGCGGAGAGGTTCAGGGAGGGAGCTTCGAGCCTAGACACCTAAAGGCACGGCCGCCAATGGTGGGGTGATGGAAATCAGGGATGCGTAAGAGGCTGAAATTGGAGTAACGTCGAGTTCTCGGAGGGTTGTGGGGCTGCAGGAGATGACAGAGATAAGGGAGGAGGGGGCGAGGCCTTGGTGGGATCTGATCACAAGGATGAGAATTTTAAATTCGGGGCGTCGCTGCATTGGAAGTCAATGGAGGGTCATAGATGATGGGTGAACGGGACTCGGTGCGAGTTAGGACTCGGGGCAACAGCGTTTTGGATGACTTCAAGTTTACGGAGGGTGGAATGTGGGAGACCGGGCCAGGAGAGCGTTGGAATAGTCGGAGTCTGGAGGTGACAAAAGCAGGGCTGAGGCAGGGCCAGAGACGGGCGATATTAGGGAGGTGGAAGTAACCAGTCTGGTTCAGCCTCTCACACAGTGGCCGGGGAGGGGGGGTGGAATCTGTGGCTGGGGATCAGAGTTCGTGGTGGGTTTCCGAAGACGACTTTTTAAAAAAAACTCGCGGAAGGGCCCCCGAACGTGACAAATGGAAAGTTCTCACCTGTCGACAGCGATGGCCAACAGAGCGTTGGTGGAGACATAGAGGGACACCGTTCTGAGGTAGTTGACGGAGGAGCACAGAACATGTCCAAAGCTCCAGGACAGCTCCCTGACCACGTAATAATCCATCTCGAAGGGGCAGCACACAACGGCCACAATGAAGTCTGAGATGGCCAGGTTGACTATGAGGAGGTTGGTGATATTCCTCAGGTTCTTGTATCGGGCCAGGGTCACAATGAAGAGGAAATTGCCGACGCCACAGACCAGCATGATACAGACAAGGGCCACGCCAATCACAACCCTCGCCTGGTAGAAGGTCTTGTCAGCAGCCTCCTGCCCTCCTATATCAGGGGATGTCATGTACTGGTCATACTCACAGCTCTGGTTCCAGGAGGAGCTGACATCCATCAAACTCAAGTCATTGTAGTGGGACAGGTTGGCACAGTGATCCACCATGACTGAATCTTCACAGTTTCACCAAAATCCTGAGCTCTTCTGTGTTGAGTGGACCTTCCTCGTCGGGCAAGAGCTTGTTAATGTTTCTGCAAGATGGAAGTTTTTGAATGGAAGGATTCTCTTGGAAATGTTCTGTCTGGGTGAAGAGAGGCTTTTTGTTTTAAAGTTCGCAGTTTGCAAAGTACTTGATGGCCACGCAGAACTGAACAGTTGCCTGCATCGCTCTGATAGGCTGGTGAAATTTAAAGCCAGTGCTGGGGGATGGCTCTGGACCCCAGGGTCAATCCTGGCCCACGAAGATTCTGCTGACCTCTGCCCGAGGCGGGGGCCGGAGAGGTGTCATTGCTCAGCCTCCTCACGGCTGGAGAGGAGAAGAAAAGTATCAGCTAATATGTTGGCTCACCGTCGTCCCCCTCCCCCCACCACTCACTGCCCCCTCACCCCCACTCACCGTTCCCCCTCCCCCCACTCACTCTCCCCCTACTCACTCACCCTTCCCCTCACCCACTCCTCCTCCCTCCCCCCACCCTCTTCCTCTCCCCCCCCACCCTCTTCCTCTCCCCCACTCTCCCTCCCCCTCCTCTCCCTCAACCCCACTCCCCCTCCTCTCCCCCCCACTCCTCCCTCACCGTCCCCCCCTCTCCCACGCCCACCACCACTGACCAGTCCAGTTCTGATCATTATCCAGTCACCCCCAGCTAGGAACTGCATTGTTCTGATGGCTTCACCGAGCCTCACAGCCCGGGGAGGTCCCCGGGTTTGAAGTGTGGTCTGTGCTGAGTGTGTGGATCTGGGCGAGGCCAGCGATACAAGAGCATCGATTCTACTAACCGGGGACAATCGGCCTTCGAGCCCTGCTGGAAGCGCTGGCGTCGGTGGAGGAGTGTGAAGCTACCCACAGTCGAATAGCCTGCAATTACTCATCGCCATGGTTCACCCTTGATTAACGGGCGTTTGGACGCGGTCCGTAGACTTGAACCCCAGCCAGGAGTAAATGAGAGGTGGGAAAATGGGCAGTAAACAGCGAACGTGCGCTTGCATTGCCCAACAGAGGTCAGTGTTACAAATGTACATTTACATTTTTACTGTGTTGGTCTCATTACTTTGCCCAAACTGTGTGCTTGCTCCTCACACCTGTTGCAAAAAAGATCCCGAGTATTTTTGTAAGAGGCGGGACGGAGATTTTATTTTGAGCATAAACACCGGCACGGGATTGTTGGGCCGAATGGCCTGTTTCTGTGCTGTAAACACTGTGTAGCCTCTCTGAAGGAGATCTACTTTCCTGCAATTGGGGTTTTTTTTTCTATAACTTTTCTCTCTCTTAAAATTCGCTGTCCAGAGACCGCCCCAACTCCTGGGCACCCAGCCTGTCCCCAGCCTGCCGGCTGACACTGCCAGGAGCTGGGGGCAGAGTGGGGTGGGGAGAAACGCCACTTGGCACCTGCCCGGGTGACATAAATGAGCCGATCGAAACTCAAATCTGCACCCACCCCCCACTGTGGCACTGCGCTGAGACTTGTAGTAACATCGACTAACTAAATGGAAATGTGTTAATCTCTGTGTCAGGACCATAAATTCTGTGAAACAAAAATTAATACTCCTGAACCAGACTGTGTTTAACGTAAATCTTTTTACTGGCGTTAACTGCCAAACCTGGTTATTACTGCACAGGTGGCCCACAGGCTGCCCCACACACACACACTATCCTGCATTATAGGTCATACCAGACTCCCGGGGATATAACCCATCTACCTTGTATAGGACACACCCCACCTTTTTTTTAATAAAAAGTCTTAAAAAGTGCGATCCATACATACGTGAGGTAATACAATAAATTTACAAAACTGTTGAGTTTTCATTTATAGAATGATACAGCACAGGAGGAGGCCATTCGGCCCATCGTGCCTGTGCCGGCTCTTTGAACGAGCTCTCCAATTAGTCCCACTCCCCCCTGCTCTTTCCCCACAGCCCTGCACATTGCTCCTTTTCAAATATTTATCCGATTCCCCTTTTGAAAGTTACTATTGAATCTGCTTCCACCGCCCTTTCAGGCAGCGCGTTCCAGATCACAACAACTCGCTGCGTAAACATTCCCCTCCACCCCCCAAAGCATTTTTTGCCAGTTATCTTAAATCTGTGTCCTCTGGTTACCGACCCTCCTGCCACTGGAAACAGTTTCTCCCTCTCTACTCTGTATCAAAAACCCCCTCATGATTTTGAACAGCTCTATTTGTTGAAGTTATATCACTGTAAAGATTTCTCATCCCCTTGCCCTTGCCCAGGTATGGTACCGCGGGTGCTAGCGCCATCCGGACCATTAACCAAACCGAGGTTCTTTGTGCATAAAGCCAGACTGGCGCGCCACAGGACCAGGAAGGTGCTGGATTCCAACTTAGCTTAGCTCGCAGAACTGGTCTGGGCTGGTACGATTGGCCTCAGCTCTGTCTGTCTGCTGGAGTGGGGACATCTCAGACCAGGTTCTCACCCTGACGGTGTGCGGTCACTTGAACTCGACCATCCTGCCCCCCAAACCAAGCCCCCCCCCCCCCCCCCCACCTCTCCCTCTCCCAGGATGGAAATCGACCTCCCCAAACAGTAATACAAGGCTATCTGAAACCTTCATCACTAGTATTACACAGCAAGTAAATTTGTGATGACTCACCAACAAAGTCTCTTGAGACCAGTGGCTGAATTAACAATTTTTTTACCACCTCTGGATGAAATAAGCTGAATATTTTCAGCTGTCCGAAGAACAAAAAAAATAAAGCTTTGTCCCAAAGGCTGGACTTGGAGGTCAGGAAGACCCGAAGCCACGGTGGAGCTGAATCCCATCACCAGAGAAGGCAACTGAAAAGTCCTTGATCACTCACTTGCCTGTTTTTATCATCACTCCGGGTCGGCCAGTTTCCATAAATCAGCGGTGTAAAAAAAAAAGGAAGCAGGTTTATTGTGTGTGGGAGTTTTTTTTCCCCCACCTCCCCTGCTGAGATTTGGAGCAAGTTTAATGTCCCGTTTGCGGCTGCTGGTCGTGTCTTTGTCTCTCAGCCTGGTCTCAGCGATGCGGTCCTTGTTTCTTAAATGTCTCTGGGTGGAGGGGGGTCTGGGTCCAAAGACATTTGCCACTGTGCTGGTAATCCTCTCCCGTTCAGACTTTGAAAATAACCTGGTATGTCTCTCTCTCTCTCTCTCGAGGTGCGCTGACGGGATGAATGCTCTCCTCCCTTGTCTCTCTCTCTCTCTCAGCCTCTGTTGTGAAGATCTGCTTTGTGCGGCTGTTTTCTAATGTTGCAGCTCAGATACTCGCTGACTTGCAGCCGGTGTGACTGGCCCAGGTTCCCTTCTCCGGCAGAGGAGCAGACACTCGCCAACCAACCAGAGACTCCTCTTAAAGGAGAATGCAGGGAGGAGGTTTCCCCCTGGCTGGGGAATCTAGAACCAGGGGTCACAGTCTCAGAATAAGGCGTCGCCCCTTTAGGACTGAGAGGAGGAGGAATGTCTTCACTCAGAGGGTGGTGAATCTTTGGAATTCTCTACCCCAGAGGGCTGTGGAGGCTCAGTCGTTGAGTATATTCAAGACAGAGATCGATAGATTTTTGAATATTAAGGGAATCAAGGGATATGGGGGATAGTGAGGTGGAGTTGAGGTAGAAGATCAGCCATGATCTTATTGAATGGCGGAGCAGGCTCGAGGGGCCGAATGGCCGACTCCTGCTCCTATTTCTTATGAGAAGTCCCGCTTTTGATTCTGCTGAATTAGAGGGACCCCACGCTTTTCACAGTGTCAGCTGTGGCTCAGTGTCGGAAGGTTGTGGGTTCAAGTCCCACTCCAGGGACTTGAGCACAAAAAGCTAGGCTGACACTCCCAGTGCACTGTCGGAGGGGCGGTACTGAGGGAGCGCTGCACTGTCGGAGGGGCGGTACTGAGGGAGCGCCGCACTGTCGGAGGGCCAGTACTGAGGGAGCGCCGCACTGTCGGAGGGGCAGTACTGAGGGAGCGCCGCACTGTCGGAGGGGCAGTACTGAGGGAGCGCCGCACTGTTGGAGGGGCGGTACTGAGGGAGCGCTGCACTGTCGGAGTGGCGGTACTGAGGGAGCGCCGCACTGTCGGAGGTGCCGTCTTTCGGATGAGACGTTAAACCGAGGCCCCGTCTGCTCTCTCAGGTGGATGTAAAAGATCCCCTGGCACTATTTCGAGGAAGAGCAGGGGAGTTCTCCCCGGTGTCCTTGGGCCAATATTTATCCCTCAACCAACATAACAAAAACAGATGATCTGGTCATTATCACGTTGCTGTTTGTGGGAGCTTGCTGTGCGCAAATTGACTGCTGCGTTTCCCACATTACAACAGTGACTCCACTTCAAAAGGTGCTGTAGAGATGCAAGTCTTTCTTTACGGGGGTCTTGAGTGCAGGAAACATTGTGAGGCAGCTCATCCCTGGGATAGGGGGGAGGGTTTCCAGGATCAGGATGCTTAGCAACTAAAAGGTTTTTTTCTGTTCCCCGAGGAACTGCAAATGTATTGAACAGCATGTCAGAAATGCACAGCTCGTTATTATTCCCGACAGCTTCCCGTTGGCACTCAGCATTTTAGAGGGTCCCCCTGCCTTCATGAAAAAGGGCTTTAATCGCGGAATCTTAAAGTGAAGGCAAGGTTGCACTGGGATGCTACCGAGGCTGGAAATAGGAGAGACGGTGGGGGGGGGGGGGTGGTGGCGATGCCAAGCTTTAAACCCCTGTAGAATCTGGGAGGGGAAAATGTTCCACAGAATGAATGCGCTGAAGCTTATCCATCACTGGGTTGCAGGGAGGGGGTAAGAGGAGAGTGCGGGGGGGGGGGGGGCAGGCAGGGCATCTGGAACTTGAGGAACAAGAGCACTTCTGACTCGGTCGACCACAACTGGCGATTTTTGAGCCCCGTCGGTCTGCGGCCAACCCAAGCGATACCAGAACGACCGCACCGCCGACTGTGTTCGCTCAGGGCACTGGACACAGCGGGCGACAGACGATCTATTCCGCTTGGTGCAGTCAGCGCTTTCTCAATCGAGCTCACGCTTCGACTGAAAGCTCTTCCAACCCTGCAAACCAATTTCAGATTAAAACAGTGCCTCATTCAGAAAGCCAGCATGCTTCAATGGTAAAGGACAGTGTGGGGGACGGGGGTGTGTGCTCAGTGTGAAGTGCTCCTCCATTTACATCAGAAAGAAAGACTTGTATTTCTACAGCGCCTTTCGCGACCACCGGACGTCCCAAAGCGCTTTACAGCCAATGAAGTACTTTTTTTTTTGGAGTGTAGTCACTGTTGTAATGTAGGAAACGTGGCAGACAATTGGCGCACAGCAAACTCCCACAAACAGCAATGTGATAATGACCAGATCATCTGTTTTTGTTATGTTGGTTGAGGGATAAATATTGGCCCCAGGACACCGGGGAGAACTCACCTGCTCTTCTTCCAATAGTGGCCGTGGGATCTTTTACGTCCACCTGAGAGGGCAGACGGGGCCTCGGTTTAACGTCTCATCCGAAAGACGGCACCTCTGACAGTGCGGCACTCCCTCAGTACTGCCCCTCCGACAGTGCGGCGATCCCTCAGTACTGCCCCTCCGACAGTGCGGCGCTCCCTCAGTACCGCCGCTCCAACAGTGCGGCGCTCCCTCAGTACCGCCCCTCCGACAGTGCGGCGCTCCCTCAGTACTGCCCCTCCGACAGTGCGGCGCTCCCTCAGTACCGCCCCTCCGACAGTGCGGCGCTCCCTCAGTAGCGTCCCTCCGAGAGTGCGGCGCTCCCTCAGTACTGCCCCTCCGACAGTGCGGCGCTCCCTCAGTACTGCCCCTCCGACAGTGCGGCGCTCCCTCAGTACCGACCCTCCGACAGTGCGGCGCTCCCTCAGTACCGCCCCTCCGACAGTGCGGCGCTCCCTCAGTACTGCCCCTCCGAGAGTGCGGCGCTCCCTCGGTCCCGCCCCTCTGACAGTGCGGCGCTCCCTCAGTACCGCCCCTCCGACAGTGCGGCGTTCCCTCAGTACTGCCCCTCCGAGAGTGCGGCGCTCCCTCGGTCCCGCCCCTCTGACAGTGAGGCGCTCCCTCAGTACCGCCCCTCCGACAGTGCGGCGCTCCCTCAGTACTGCTCTGGGAGTGTCGGCCTGGATTTATGTGCTGAAGTCCCTGGAGTGGGACTTGAACCCACAACCTTCTGGCTGAAAGGCGCTAGATAACAGCAAGTTCTTTCTGGCTTGCGGCCAGAATGATTATTTCTTTTGTTGCTCCATTAATTTAAATGGACTGCAATGCCACAACAGTGAATGCCTCCTGCTGAATTGTGCTCCTGTTGCATGAAGAAGCTGCAATCTGGGGGAGAAAAAAATATGACCCCTCAGAAAGCTTCCCGAGGGGCTTTCGATCCTCTTTGAAGGGGATCAGCTCCGGGGCTGGAAATATAACAAAGCCAGCGGGGCGTGTGAAGACTACAAACCTCAGCGGGGGCTCCCAGCAAAGAGGGGAATCAGAACTGGGCGCACAAATCAACATAAAACTCTCGACACAGCGCGAATTGCGGAGTGTGATGCGAGCAACAAAACCAAACCATCATCTTTCACATTTGCTTGTTTTCTGGGCCGGTAAATCATAATCAGACAATTTTCCAAAACACATGGGTCGACTTTGACTCTGATTCCTTAAGGTAATCAGGAAAAAAACACAGTTCGACTGCTGGACACTGCCCTCCCTCTCCCTCCCCCCCCCAGCACTCCTGGTAGCTCAGGCCAACACAGTCTGCAGTGATCTCCTCAGCAAATGACACAAAGAACAAAGGAGAAACTGACACTCTTAAAAAGAAAGACTTGCATTTATATAGCGCCTGTTCAGGACCACCGGATGTCTCAAAGCGCTTTACAGCCAATGAAGTACTTTTTGAAGTGGAGTCACTGTTGTAATGTGGGAAACGCGGCAGCCAATTTGCGCACAGCTAGCTCCCACAAACAGCAATGTGATAATGACCAGATCATCTGTTTTTGTAATGTTGGTTGAGGGATAAATATTGGCCCAGGACACCAGGGATAACTCCCCCTGCTCTTCTTCCAATAGTGGCCATGGGATCTTTTACGTCCACCTGAGAGGGCAGACAGGCCCTCGGTTTAATGTTTCATCCGAAAGACGGCACCTCTGACAGTGCGTGCTCCCTCAGTACCGCCCCTCCGACAGTGCGGCACTCCCTCAGTCCTGCCCCTCCGACAGTGCGGCGCTCCCTCGGTACTGACCCTCCGACAGTGCGGTGCTCCCTCAGACAGTGCGGCACTCCCTCGGTACTGCCCCTCCGACAATGCGGCGCTCCCTCAGTACTGCCCCTCCGACAGTGCGGCACTCCCTCAGTACTGCACTGGAGTGTCAGCCTAGCTTTATGTGCTCAAGTCTCTGGAGTGGGACTTGAACTCACAACCTTCTGACCCGGAGGCGAGTGTGCTACCCACTGAGCCGCAGCCGATGTTAAAAATATAAATAAAAGAGGAATTAAGGGAGGACCCGGTGTGGTGGCTTAGCTACTAACCTTCCATCTGAGAGCTGGATTCAAAAACAGCTGACACTGCCGGCTGTGAGGATGCACACAGTAAGTTTGGCCAGCCTTAACCCAGCTCCCTGTGGGTGTGGGCACAACAGCACAGACTGGCTTTAAATTGGCCAGAGAGCCCAGACAGTGGCTCATGTAGGAAATGGAAAAAAATATGACTCTGCTGCATTCGGGGGATTTCTGCACGTTGGGGCCGAGGCACCGTGTTGGGGTGGTCTGGAGGGAGCTTTCGTCTCTGTTCCAATCCCACAGGCGCCGGTTTCTCCCTCCCATTCCCCAGTAACTCTTCCAAGTGAGGCCCTTCACACATTGTGGATTTAGACCATGCGCAGAATATCCAGCTGCACTGAGTGTAACGCGGTTCCCGAGCGAAATACACTTCCAGCAGAAGTCACTGGGTAAAGTGATCAGGAGCAGGAGCTCTGGCTGATTTCACCCTTCTCGAACCCAGGAGCACCTCAGCCAATACTGTGCTCCGCACAGGACCAGACTGGTTCCTGGGATGGGGTGATTGTCATGTGAGGTTGAGATTGAGTAGACGGGGCCTATATTCTCGAGAGTTTAGAAGAATGAGAGGTGATCTCATTGAAACATACAAAATTCTTACAGGATAGATGCAGGGAGGATGTTTCCCCTGGCTGGGGGGAGTCTAGAACCAGGGGTCACAGTCTCAGAATAAGGGGTCAGCCATTTAGGACTGAGATGAGGAGGAATTTCTTCACTGAGGGTGGTGAATCTTTGGAATTCTCTGCCCCAGAGGGCTGTGGAGGCTCAGTCGTTGAGTATATTCAAGACAGAGATCGACAGATTTTTGAATATTAAGGGAATCAAGGGATATGGGGATAGTGCATGAAAGTGGAGATGAGGTAGAAAATCAGCCATGATCTTACTGAATGGCCGACTCCTGCTCCTATTTCTTATGTTCCTGCCTGATCTGTGTGGCTCAGCACCACACTAAACAATGCCTATGGAGGAGCTATTTATTTCTTGGCAAACAAGGTGGTTATCATTGACTGCGCCCCTTTAATATGTAATTGAGGCAGACATTGCAATCTCCTGACTGAATTTCAATCAGAGGCTGATCAAGATTTGGTGACAAAACATAACTGGGTCTGTCTCACTGCTTTACACCAATCTCGCACATCAAAAATGTGGAATATTCACACGAGAATAATTGTGCTGGGAAGTTTTGGAAAGAAAAATTGTTTTTGACAGATGCAATAATATTTGCTATAATTATGTGTGGGAAAATATCTGGCCAAACACAAGGGTGTTTTCAGTTATCTGTCCATCACCATTGCGCAGCAGACAGCGCCTGTCCAATCGGGTTCAGAGTTCTGTTAAAAGCTGACGTGTTGAATCTGTGTGTTGCCTGCACAGACAGATTAAATAAGTCAATAATGCTTTGTCCTGTCCACTTTTGACAAGAAAATTTACACCCAAAAATTGCAAGTACCACTGGCTGTTATTAATTCTCATGATGCGGAGATGCCGGTGTTGGACTGGGGTGGACAAAATTGAGAGGTCGCACAACTATACTATAACCTGGTGTTATTAATTCAACATGATTAACAGATTTGATAAACTTGCTGTGTTGCAGGCTCCTGACTTGATGTGACTTGTTTCGTAGTCGACAGCGTATTAAAGGCAAGAGCGAGACTTGGTAAGTGTACTGTCTGTAATGTGTGCGTAATGTGCTCATGGGTTCAAGTCCCACTCCAGAGAGTTGGCCACTTAATCTAGGCCGACACTCCAGGGCAGTACTGGAAGGGGAAGTGTTCTTTTATCATGCGGTTTCACCCTCTGATTATCTCCTCTCCTCTTCTGACCCGTGTGTGGTTCCTAAGGCAGTAGGTGCCCTTTTGTACCTCACTCAAGTGACCATGTGTGAGCCCAGACAGTGCGGGCCAGTAGGTTGTTCAACCATGGGGGGCACCACAGCTCAAACCCGGTCCTCACCCGACATCCACGTCGCTGCATTTTCCCGGTTTGCAAGTGCGGAGTCAGAGGGCCGGGCAGTGGGGTGCAGAATCAGGAGGGCTAGGAATTGGCTGGAGGCTGGGGAACATCAGCTGTGGCTCAGTGGGTAGCACACTCGCCTCTGAGTCAGAAGGTTGTGGGTTCAAGTCTCACTCCAGGGACTTGAGCACATAAAGCTAGGCTGACACTCCAATGCAGGGCTGAGGGAGCGCCGCACTGTCAGAGGTGCCGTCTTTCGGATGAGACGTTAAACCGAGGCCCCGTCTGCTCTCTCAGGTGGACGTAAAAGATCCTCACGGCCACTATTTCGAAGAAGAGCAGGGGAGTTCTCCCCGGTGTCCTGGCCAATATTTATCCCTCAACCAACATAACTGGTCATTATCACATCGCTGTTTGTGGGAGCTTGCTCTGCACAAATTGGCTGCCGCGTTTCCCACATTACAACTTGTAAAGTATGTCATTGGCTGTAAAGCGCTTTGGGACGTCTGGTGGTCGTGAAAGGCGCTGTAGAAATGCAAGTCTTTCTTTGGGATAGGGAATTAGGGGTCCTAGCTGTGGAATGGGTGGGTGGGGGGGGTGCTATGGTATGGGGAGTTGGCACAGAATTGAGGAAGCTGGCAAAACAAAACAAATTTTTTTTTAAAGGGAAGAGACCGGAATAAAAAAAGAGTAACTGAATTATGCAGAAGCCTGCATGTAGTGAAGTGATGATGCCTGATACAGCGCACTGCAGGGTGCTGATATAATGGAGTAGCAGGCAAGGTGCAGTGCGTCATTACTGGAAAACTGAAGCTCGAGGATGGACTGGAATTCTAATCAACAGGCTGTACGTATCACTCCCCCTGCAAAGCTCCAGAACAGGTGAAGTACTGTACCTTAAGTGAGAGAGAGAGAGTGAGCAAGCTCTGGAATGCTGAACTTTCTGATCCTTGTTATGTCTCCTTTTACATCTCACATCCTCGACTGAAGATGCTGAGGAACAGCCTCTTACTGGGGTATCGTTCCGCGGGCACTGGCCAGATGCCGACTTGAGCTGGGGTATAGTTCCGCGGGCACTGGCTGCCCTCCTGTAACTCCCCCGAGATCGCCATTTGTCCTGTGTGAGTCCACGCAGGGTGTGTTAGCTGGCTGTTCTATCAATACTGGGCATTGCAGTCGATGCTGCCCTCACTTGATATCCACACGTGCCCTTTTCAGCAATCGGGAGTGGAAACCAATGTTCCCACTGATTTTTATTTTTGGCCTGCACGGCCCCTTTAACGGGCTGCGCGGGCCGTTCAAAATTCCGCGCATGGGCGGGTTTTCTATTTAAAAGCTGGCTGTGCAGCTTAAAGGGAACGTTGGCGGAAATCTTTACCTCACCCCAAGTGCTGAGGCCAATTGTTGTGGCCCTGCCGGCCTCTGCGGCTGAGATAGTGAACAGGACAGAGCAGGGGGCATTTCTGGTCTGGTATGGCTTTGTACCAAACCGGATATGGCATTTACCCACTGAGCCATGGGGGGGGGGTTCTTATACATTACTTCATTAAGGCGTTTGGGAAAGGATCCAGCCCAGAATTGCAGTATATTGTTTTTCCTGTTGTGACCTGCAGGGAGCGGTGCGATATTTTTGGTGGTGGATGAGATCTATTCATATGATATGTGACACCGAGCCATGTGCGATATTAGGGCAGCAAGAGGTAGGTTTTAAAGGAAGAAAGAGAGGCGGAGAGGTTTAGGGAAAGAATTCCAGAGCTCAGGGCCGAGGCAGTTGAAGGCGCGGCCGCCAATGGTGGAGCGAGTAAAATCAGGGATGCTCAAGAGGCCAGAATTAGAGGAGAGCAGATATGTCGGGAGGTTGTGGGGCTGGAGGAGGTTAGAGAGATAGGGGAGGGGCGGCGAAGAGGGATTTGAAAACAAGGGTGAGAATTTTAAAAATCGAGGTGTTGCTTAACCAGGGAGCCAGTGTAGGTCAAGCGAGCACAAAGTGGGTAGTTGTAGACAGCGAGATGAGAATTTTTGACCCTTTTGTGAAGTGAACACAACTTGTGTGCAGGGAGTTCATTTCTGTGTGTGCTTTTGGGAGTTGGAATGAAGGCAGGCGAGAAGTGTCTGTATTAAGTGAGTCAACCTTTATTGAAAGCACTGGAGCAACAATGATAAACGACTCTTCATGTGCACTCATGTTTTGTTTGCTTTGCAGCCTCCTTTTTCTGATCTATGTCCTTTCCTTCCTGGGCTCCGTCCTCAAGCCGTGGGGACAGAGGTCCGACCACCCACACTTGCATCGTCGCTCCCAGAAGCAGCGAGCGATACGATGTAGACTGTTTGCTGGGCTGTATTGCACGGCTCCACCAGATTGGCCCAGGCATCTAAAATGGGTAAGAAAACAACTCGTGGGGAAAGGTGGGTGGTCCGAGATTGATTGCCTTGGTCCAGGTAAGGTTTCTGGCCTTTCAAAGGGCCTGAGAGAGACCGAGGCTGGGTCAGCGAGTTCCGCTGAGGCCTTTTAAGGATGTCCAGTCCTGGATGAGCCACAATTTCCCAGTTAAACATCGGGAAGACCAAAGGCCATTGTTCTCGGCCTCCCCACCAATTCCATCCCCCTTCCCGGCCACTGTCTCACGCTGAAGCCGACAGTTCGCAACTTTGGCATCCTTTTTGACCCCGAGTCGAGCTTCTGACTCCAGATCCTCTCCATCACAAAGTAGCCTATTCCGAGCTCCACCCCAGCCTCAGCCCATCATCTGCTGCTGCTGAAACCCTCAAAGAGCCTTGGTCACCTCGAGACTTGACCATTCCAGTGCTCCTGGAGAGCCTCCCATCTTCCACCCTCCACAAAATGCAGCCTGGCGCCTGTCCTGCACCACATCCTGCTCACCCAGCGCCTCTGTGCTCGCTCCCAGTCCCCCAATGCTTCCAATTTAAAATTCTCATCCTCCTGTTCAAAGCCCTTCATGGCCTCACCCCTTCGAGAACTCTGTGTTCTTCCAACTCTGGCTTGTGCCTCCCTTCACCCTAAGCTCCAACACTGGAATACCTTCCATGACCAAGGTTTCAATCACACCTCCTAATATCCTACCTTAAAGGACAAATGCATGCCATTGTAATTCCTGAGGTAGCCTGAAACTCTCTTAACCCCCAGCACCCACACCCCACCCCCCCCCCGCCCCTCGTGGCGTGGCGTGAGCTGGTGGAAAATCCACCCATAGGGCCCACCCCTCCAGAAAATGGCTGCACCAAACACAACGGGGTGGGGGTGGGGAGCCAGGGTTCTGAAGGTGGATATGGGCCAGAATATGTTTGGTTTCAAGTATTTGGGAGTGACCAGGTCTTACGAGGGTTGTTAATGAGGAATAGGCTGTTAACCTCAGGTATAGGCTTAGTCCTGTACTCAGGTGGCACCTCCTTCCAGTAAGTACGCAGGGTGCGAGTCCTCTCTGACACAGCATGTTGTCCAAAACTGCTTTCAAACAGCCCGCCAACACTAAGTCATCGTTGTCGTCATCTTCTCTCGTTCGCTGTGTCCTCTCCTCCCTTCTCTCCTTTCTTTCTCGCTCCCTTTCTTCCTCCCTCTCCCTTCTCTCCCCTTCACACTTCCTTCCTTTTTCTCTCCTTCACTGTCTCTTTTCTCTCTCCCATCTTCCTTTCTCCCTCGCTCCCTTTATTCTTCCCTTCACTCTCTCTTCCTCCTCCCCTCTCCATTTTCTTTCTCCCACCCTTTTCCCTCCTCTTTCCTTCGCTTTCCTTTTCTCACCCTTTCTTCTCTCCCTCGTCCCTTTCTCTCTTCATAATCCTTTGTCCTTCCTTCCTCTCTCTTCTTCCCTTCTCCTATCCCTCTCTTCCATCTCTCCCTTTTCTCACTCTTCTCTCTCCCCCTCCCTCCTTCCTCTCTTTCTGTCTCCCTCTTCTTCCCAGCCACTCTGTAGTTGGCGATCCCTTTAAATAGCGCTGGTGGGGGGGCCTTCCTGCTGCTGAACACATGTTCAGCTGTGCGAGGTTAAGAGAGGGCATTAGCTGGAGCGTTGAGCTCCAAAATAGTACCGCTGGCGTCAAATCAATCTGCAAACTTCCGGCGGACATTCACCGTGCGATTCGGCCCACAAGTCTGCCGTGGATGCCATTTTGGAGCTCTATAAAGGCACTAACGATCCCAATTTCACACCCTAACTCTGGGTTAACACCTGAAGAATGACCACTTGGGTGAGGTTCATCGAAACATACCCCAGAAGGAATTAGCAGCCTAGATTTTGTTGATGGCTGTTGTTACCAATTTATCTTAAATCGGTTAATGCCAGCGTTTTACTATTTCAAAGGCACTACATAAAATGCAAGTTGTCGATTTAAAAAAAAACACCAATCAGAAAATATAACACAGCACTTCGGGAGGGAATAAACTGTTTCTACTAATCTCCTCTAGCCCTGTGATCACAGTCCAGCAACACAGAAAGAGAAATGATGAGGTCGGGCAACAACAAGGGCCACCTGTGGTTCGTGCTGTACTCAATGAGTGAGATTTAATGAGAGCACCAGCAGCTGCTCGAAACTGGAAGGAAACACCAGGGAGACATTAACACCATTTACTCCCAGGATGCTGAAGCAATCTGGCTGCTGACCTTGTTCCTTTTAATTGTTTTCAGGCATTAAATCCCACTGGCTTCTCCATGGTTACTGAATAAGGAGTCCTCCAGAGCCCAGCTTCCAGGATCCATCCCTGGTTGCTGTTGCCCTCGGCTCAGTTGACAGTCGAGGTGCTAGACCTGGCCGATGCTCCCTTTCCCAACCCAGGGCAGAGTCGCCAGTGCTGACCACAATCCAGCGACCACCCCCTTCCTCCCGCTGTGTGGATAGCCTTGGGCTTGCCCTCCTTGCTTGAACAGCTGGCCGTCCACCACTAATATCCCTCACCTTGATGCACGCAACAAATAAGTAATGAGATTAGGCCTCAGCTAGAGTACTGCGTGCAGTTCTGGTCACCACATTCCAGGAAAGATGTGATTGCACTAGAGATGGTACAGAGGAGATTTACAAGGATGTTGCCGGGAGTAGAGAATCTTAGCTATGAGGAAAGACTGGATAGGTTGGGTCTGTTTTCCTTGGAACAGAGGAGGCTGAGGGGAGACCTTATTGAGGTGTATAAAATTATGAGGGGCCCAGATAAAGTGGATAGAAATGAACTATTTCCCTTAGCAGAGGGCTCAAAAACCAGGGGGCACAGATTTAAAGTAATTGGTGGAAGGTTTAGAGGGGATTTGAGGGGAAATTTCTTCACCCAGAGGGTTGTGGGGGTCTGGAACTCACTGCCTGAAAGGGTGGTAGAGGCAGGAACCCTAACCACATTTAAAAAGTACTTGGATGTGCACTTGGGATGCTCTAACCTGCAGGGCTACGGACCAAGAGCTGGGAAGTGGGATTAGGCTGGATAGCTCTTTGTTGGCTGGCGCGGACACCATGGGCCGAAATAACCTCCTTCCGTGCTGTAACTTTCTATGATTCTATGAGTAGAAAAGCTAAAGTAAAACTTATGGGGGTCACAGCTGAGGCCTGGAGCTGATGGCAGTGGGGCCAGTGTGCCTGACAAGGCACCCCCCCCGCTCCCCCTCCCCCCAGCCATTAGTCAGCAGTTACTACAGCTCCTTCTCAGCATTCTGTAACACTTTTAAGATCCCGCACAGAAGACAATGACTACCATTACCGAGGCTCTGCATCCTGATCTGGAAATCTCTCAGACTGCTCCCTGAACTTCAGTTGCAGACCCAGGGCACTGCAACTTGTATTAGGGCGCCGCAAGAAACCTGTGACGTTCCATTCTGTGCTCCCAGGTGAGAAAGTAATTCTAAATTTCAAATATCTTTCAAAGGTATAAAGTAACTGAAATAAAAACAGAAAATGCTGGAAATACTCAGCAGATCAGGCAGCATCTGGGGAGAGAGAAACAGAGTTAACGTTTCAGGTCGATGACCCTTCGTCAGAACTGGAAAAAGCAGGAGATGGAACAGGTTTTTAAGCAAGTCACCTGTCACTTTAATTCTCCGCTCCACTCCTGCTCTGACCTCTCCGTCCTCGGTCTCTTATACTGTTCCAATGAAGCTCAACGTAAGCTCGAGGAACAGCACCTCATCTTTCGATTAGGCACTTTACAGCCTTCTGGACTCAACATGGAGTTCAACAATTTCAGACCATAACCTCTGCCCCTATCTTTTTTTTCTTCTCTCTCTCTCACATGGCAGCTGTCTTTCATTCTGCCATTTACACTTCATCTAGAGCCATCTTTTGTTTCTTAACTTGTCCCATTACCATCTCCTTTTGCCTTGCACCATCATCCCTTCTGTCTCTTAATCTCTCCTGCCTTCCATCCTATCACAGACCTTCCCTTTTGTTCTTTCCTCCCCCTCTCCATGCCCCTACACTTGCTTAAAAACCTGTTCCATCTCCTGCTTTTTCCAGTTCTGAGGTGAAAGTGACTACCATTGACATCAAGGTACCATTCGATCAAGTGTGGCACCAAGGAGCCCTAGTAAAACTGAAGTCAATGGGGATTAAGGGGAAAACTTTCCAAAGGCCGGAGCCATATCTGGCACAATGGAAGATGGTTGTGGTCATTGGAGGCCAATCATCTCAGGACATCGCTGCAGGAATTCCTCAGGACATCGCTGCAGGAATTCCTCAGGACAGTGTCTCAGGCTTTACCTGCTTCATCAATGACCTTCCTCCATCATAAGATCAGAAGTGGGGCTGTTTGCTGATTAAACAGTGTTCAGATTCAATAGCACCTCCCAAACCCACGGCCTCCACCCCCAGGAAGTACAAGGGCAGTAGTTGTTTGGGAACACCATCGTCTCCAAGTTTCCCTCGAAGTCACACACTATCGTGACTTGGACGTATATCGGCCGATCCTTCATCGTCGCTGGGTCAAAATCCTGGAACTCCCTCCCAAACAGCACTGTGGGAGCACCTTCACCACACGGACTGCAGCGGTTCAAGAAGGCGGCTCACCACCACCTTCTCGAGGACGATTAGGGATGGCCAGCCTTGCCAGTGATGCCCACATCCTCAGAATAAATAATTAAAAAAAAACTTGCCATGAATATTGAGCTATTTTGTAACAACCCCTGCTTAGGCAGAGATCAGCTTTTTATTAGTTGGGAAAAGGACACTTGATCCCTCCCCCCCCCCGAAACATGCCACGCACACACTTCCTCATTCAACTGCTCCGGGCGGGGGGGGGGCGGTGATATTCATTTGCGGTTCGCCTCACCGTTACCTGTTGTCCTTAGCAGGCATACTGCTCCATGTACTTCTGGGCCTCCATTCAGGACCTGCCTGGTTGGGGGATGTTGGCTGAGCTGGGATTCAGGGCTGTTCCCTCTTCTTTCGTGCTGTGCAGCTAAAGGAGGCAAGGAGATGTTATTAGGAGGCAGGATTATCCCAGCTTCCATACAGCAAGCGAAAGGGCCCCATTAAAATGTAGCTGTTTGGCCTGGAGTTTTATCTCTCTTCCTGTGAACTGCCTGCCCTCCACTTTGCAACATGCTTGCAATCAGGACTCGCAGTGCTGGGATCCCAGTCCCATCATTCTATGATTTAACAGTTCCTTTATGTTTGCTCTGCAGTTACGTAGCTTTTGGAAGTTTGTTAGCAGTCGGAACATTTCATGCAGCTGGCTGCCTAGTCTGGTGTCCATGATTCATCACTGGTTAAAATGAGCTGTTTGTTCCCATTTTCAAAGAGGTGGTCTCGCAAAAAGACTCAGGAACAATGTAGAGTCTCACAATCATAATTAATTCCCCTTCATTTTCTGATGCTCTTTGTCACTATAGTTACATTGCAAACTCCAGTCAGAAATAGAGATTGATTTTGCTTTTTCAATTTACCTTTCACTGCTGCCTGTACAAGAGCCAGAAAATATTGACAACAAAATTATAGTCAGAGTCTCTACATTAATCCGCACTCATCGATTTGCACAAACAATGTGTAGGAGCCCTTTTTTATAATGTGTGAATTTGTGCTCAAGGTGAAAAAGTATCAGTGCCTGGCAATGGAAGTGTTTACATTTTGGGCACCTAAGGTCAGCATCACCCGTTCCTGGGTCAGCACGGGTTAGATACAGAGTAAAGCTCCCTCTACACTGTCCCATCAAACACTCCCAGGGCAGGTACAGCACGGGGTTAGATACAGAGTAAAGCTCCCTCTGCACTGTCCCATCAAACACTCCCAGGGCAGGTACAGCACGGGTTAGATACAGAGTAAAGCTCCCTCTACACTGTCCCATCAAACACTCCCAGGGCAGGTACAGCACAGGTTAGATACAGAGTAAAGCTCCCTCTACACTGTCCCATCAAACACTCCCAGGGCAGGTACAGCACGGGGTTAGATACAGAGTAAAGCTCCCTTTGCACTGTCCCATCAAACACTCCCAGGGCAGGTACAGCACGGGTTAGATACAGAGTAAAGCTCCCTCTACACTGTCCCCATCAAACACTCCCAGGGCAGGTACAGCAAGGGCTAGATACAGAGTTCCCTTTATTCTGTACCAATAATATGCATCACCCTCAGTCTGAGAGGAGCGCCTCTAATGCACCAGTGTGAAATTTCCATTTTCCACACCAGCACTCCAGTGGGTTTGATTTGAATGTGGGTCAAAGAAAAAATTACCAAACCTGCTGTATGACCCATAGAATTCTCAAAGCTATACAACATGGAAAAGTCAGAAATAGACTAATGGACATTAAATACATATACAAGAAAATAGAAGAGTAAGTAATGCCTTGGGATAGATCGCTGACTTTTCACCTCGGCCCTGGGTGCTCATACTGATAGGATGAAAGTATCCCTTTCTTTGGAGGCTACAAGATTCCTAATAAATGACAATGAACTTGGGGCATCATCCGTTCAACACTCTCCCGTCAGGTGACCAGGTTTTCATACACTCAAACAGCGTAAAGCACATTAACCACGAATGGATAGTAACTTCATGCACAGTTGCACAGCACGTAACCCCACCCTGCTGAAGAAGGAGGAACCGTATTTCTCTCCGCACAGGAAGGAAGAGTTGGGTAGAATGAAGCTAATGGAACATTTGTCGGCACTATTCCTCCATTTTCCGCTTGTTACTTTCCTACACAGCTGATTTTGTGTTTCCCCTTTTACACCAGACAAGAGTAAACTTCGATCATTAGCCTGATCTAACTTTGTACTTAAACTTCTCATCCTATCTGCTGTTGTTCCAGGTTGCTGGAGCAGACTCACTGAGACCAGGCCCGAGAGCATCATCACTCACCCAGGTTTTCAACTGCTCCTCCGGGCCCTGTGTTAAAACAAAGTGAATCCAATAGATACGCTTCGTTGAAGAGAAGCGATTTATTTATGGTTTACAAAAGAAATGATCATCCAAACCATTACTAAAATTCAGTATTTTGTTTGGGAACAAAATGAAGGATTCTTGTAGCCAGCACGGGTTGGGAAAGGCAAGGCACAACATTAAACTGGGATTTTTCAGCTGCCCCACACTATATTATGGAGAAAGCAAGTCTTTTGAGTAAATAATATTGAATTTAAACAGCTTAAGTAACGCCCAGAATGGCTCTGTGGATACATGATAGGGTAGACGCAGAGATGTTTCCACTAAATATGAGATAGTCACTAATAAATCCAATAGGGAATTCGGGAGAAACTTCTTTACCCAGAGAGTGGGGAGAATGTGGACCTCGCTACCACAGGGAGTGGTTGAGGCGAATAGCACAGATGCATTTAAGGGGAAGCTAGATAAACACATGAGGGAGAAAGGAATAGAAGGATATGTTGATGGGGTGAGATGAAGAGGGGTGGGAGGAGGCTCGAGTGGAGCAGAAACACCGGCACGGAGCAGTTGGGCCCAATGGCCTATTTCTGTGCTGTAAATCCTTTGAAACTATGTAATGCACCAACAAGTGTGGTATTGAGTCGCCCAGACTAGACCCAGCTTCTATCCCCAGTCTGTGCTGACCTCAGTAGGCCCGAGTCAATCCCCTGACCCCAGCTGGAAAGGGTGTGTGTGTCAGGTGAGCTCAGGATTGGGGGGGCGGGGGGGGGGGGGGGGGGGGGGCTTGCCTGTCGACACATGAAGAACAGCCACTTGGGTCCATGCTGGTGTTTCTGCTCCACTCAAGCCTCCTCCCGTCTTTCCTCATCTAACTCTATCAGCATAACCCTCTATTCCCTTCTCCCTCATATGCTTGTCCAGCCTCTCCTTAAATGCATCCATACTATTCGCCTCAACCACTCCCTGTGGGAGCGAGTTCCACATTCTCACCGCTCTTTGGGTAAAGAAGTTTCTCCTGAATTCCCTATTGGATTTATTGGTGACGATCTTGTATTTGACGGCCTCTAGTAAATTGGGAGCTGCTGTATTGCAAGTGTCCTGTTGCCATAACGACACCAGCCAAATGTGACGTGACATTTTAAATGAATGTGCTAATGTTCTACAGAGCGCGGCCCTGCAGGCGGGAGACGCTACCTGGCTGTCATTGTCAAGGCATATTTGTAACAAGGTCACACACTGCCCTATAAAGGAAATGGCCTCTCAGGGAACGAAGAGGGTGGCTTCATACACGAACCGCCGTATTTGCACCTACTGTCATTCACATGCTGGGCTTGGAGGGCTGTGAATGACTGGGCAGGTGCCACGTATGATTTGGCGCAGCAGGGTTTAAATGCTGTCCTGTGACTGTAAAGTGCCATCCCTGATTCACTGCGCGTATAAAACGGCTCCAGCTGTGAACCTTTCGATTTATACAACTGTACTTTTGCTTCTTCTAGGCCATGTTAGCATATCGCAGCAGAGCCAGACAGAAGTTACACAACAGCAACTTAGATTTATATAGCGCCTTTAATGTAGCAAAATGTCCCAAGGTGCTTAACAAGAGCGTTATCAATAAAAGAAACATATTGTTGACTCCGAACCACAGGAGGCGGTATTAGGACAGGCGACCAAAGGCTTGGTCAAAGAGGTAGGTTTTTAAGGAGCGTCTTAAAAGGAGGTAGAGAGAGAGGCGGAGAGGTTGAGGGAGGGAATTCCAGAGCTTAGGGCCCAGGCAGCTGCAAGCCAATGGTGGAGTGATTAAAATCGGTAACCCTTACCCTGTTAAACAAACAGGAACTCTGTACAGACATTACCTTACCTTACTGAATAAATACAGTTGCTTGGGTGCGAGTCATTTCTGGGAATAGCTGGCTGGCGTACCCAAGAAGGTAAGTGCCGCTTGCTGGTGTCGGCACAGGACTGCTGGCAGCACGAGAGCCAACTGACAGACCCTTACTGGTGCCACACCTCATGCGCTGGACTGCTACCACACGGAATGATGCACCTGGAGGGGGACTCCTGCAGTGTACAGCGCCGTACACAGGCACGGTGGGCTGGATTTTACCAGCCCTGAGGAGGCGAGTTTGGAGGCGGAACTGCTGGGAAAGTCAAAAAGAATGGGAGCGGGTCCTGAACCCGCTCCCAACCCGCCTCCAACCAATCTTCCCGGGAGTCGGGTCCCCGATTTGCGCAGGGACCCGACTCCTAGCGGCGGGAAGAGGATTATAGCCACTTAACTGCCTGTTAACAGGCAGTTAAGAGGCTTTTTCCAATTTTTAGACTTCTGCTGCGGGCTTCCCGACGTCAGGGAACCCCGCCAGGGTAAGTGAGGCGTGCTGTGGGTCTGTTGTACTGTTGGTGTACAGATGACAGCTGCAGAAGTGGTGTGAAGGATGCAATGGGACACTGGTGAGTATCAGAGCTAAGGAAATGTTGGGAAAGTCATTTTTAATGTGTTTAGATTTTTCTGTAGGTGACAAGCTTTGAAGTGTTTGTGTGGCCTCACCTCAATGGGAGAAGTGACAGATGGCTTCTGTACCCTCACCTGCAGCTGCCATCTGATTTATCCAAAGGAGAGAGTCATTGGAGAGCCTGGGTGAAAGGGCTCACCTTTGTACAGTGATTGACAGCATTGAGGTGCTGTCAAACACTGACAAACACTCAAAAATGTATGGTTCATGTGCCTTTAAGAAAACCGGCAGATGAAGCGTCATCAACTGACGTCATCTGACACTGGTTTTCCCTTAATTGGCTAGCAAGCCCGCAGGGCGGGCTTAACAAGGCCAATCAGGGGAAAATAGCGTCTGTGCATTGGACGTCGCTGGGGGCAGGACTAGAACCCGGAAGGCAGCAGTCCCGCCCCCAACTCCTCTCGGTGAGTAAAATCCAGCCCGATAAATTCAGCTCACCCATTCTTTGTGGCACCCATTTCCATAACCTTTCACAAAAATGCACCTTTTAACATCAATACAATACAGCAGTAATACTAAAGGGCGGAGACCTTAGAGTTCTGGATAGCAAGAGGAACATTAAACATGGCTGCTCGCTGAACTATCACACTGTCCATGACTTCTGCATCAGCGCATGCTTGTTAGTAAACATCACTTGAGGATCAGAAGCATCTTTATGTTTGCCAGCACTGAGGAGGAAGGGGCGCACCACTGGCAAACATATTTCATCCAGTGGATCAGTAGCCGAACAACCCCGCCCCCCCGCGGACCATAAAGTGACAGCAGAAAGAATTAACACAAGATAGAGCAACAGACCACAGCTGATACAACTAGCGATAGTTGTCCCATTTTTCTGCCCAGTTTAATATAATCTTTATTCTCACCACCACGGTCCTGCTCTTTGTAAATTTTCACCTCCCAATTTTCTCCCCTCCTCTTCTAAAGAAGTGACCCTTGCTGGGGACCACAGTTCTGTGGAAGCTAACTTCATGCATGAACTTGGACAGCGAGCGTTGGCAGGCTATCTGTGCACCAATCCTATCCTCACCAGGTTGTCGACAGGTAGAGGTTACTGGATGGTTATCGGCAGTCGGAGCCCTAGCCGAGGAGTACTGACATCAGTTGCAGGGCATTTATTGCCACCCTGGCCGAGATCGACCAACTCAGCACAGACCAGGGATGGAGTCCGGGATCTTCTGGTCCATGTGATTCAAGCGGCCATTCTTCATATGAACCTAGACAATGACTATCGGGGGGGGCGGTTGCGAGATTACACCCGAGCCCAATCCTATCCTCACCCAACGCTCTCATACGTGTATTCTCCAGGAGGAGTTCCAAAAGGCTGTTCCCACTAGTTGATGGTACAAGGACTAGGGGACACAGATTTAAGGTTTTGGGCAAGAGATACAGGGGGGATGTGAGGAAAAACTTTTTTACGCAGCGAGTGGTGAGGACCTGGAACTCGCTGCCGACGGAAGTGGTGGAAGCGGAGACACTCAATGTTTCCAAGGGGAGACCGGATAGGTACTTGAGGGAAATAAACTTGCAGGGCTATGGGGACAGAGCGGGGAAATGGGGCTGACTGGATTGCTCTACAGAGAGCCAGCACGGACTCGATGGGCCGAATGGCCTCCTTCTGTGCCGTTCTGACTCTATGAGTCACTAGATGGTGATCTGGAGCATGAACCGTGGCTGATTTTCCCCTCGCTAGCCCAGAAGTACTGAACCCAACTGCAGACCCCCCCCACTGCTAACTAGGCTAAGGTCACTAACTCAGCACAGAACAGCGATGGAACCCAGGACTTAGCACCACAGTACCCATTAGTAAAAACAACTTTCAGATAAAAAAGGAGCTGTCTGACCTGATAAAGAAAATCTTGAGGAAGATTGGAGACTGGTATACATGCAGCATCCCAGTTCTGACGAAGGGTCTTCGACCTGAAACGTTAACTGTTTCTCTCTCTACAGATGCTGCCTGGCCTGCTGAGCATTTTCAGCATTTTCTGTTTTTATTTCAGATTTCCAGCGCCCCCAGTATTTTGCTTTTTTATAAAGCTCATTGAGTGAGTGGAGACTTCTATGAAAAAAGATTTCCAACAGCAGAGACGCGAGGGCGAAGTTTCACTGATCACATGAAACACAGAATTAAAAAAAAAAAATCACATCAAAAATGACATCAAAGAAAGGCATCATTTGAAGAGGAGGGAAACAGGTTTTGCGGCACCCTCGTTAGCATTTCTCTTTAATCTGAAGCCATTACAGACCTCGCTCTCAGAACACAGGAGAGCTCTTAAGGAGACAGTAAGAGGTAATAGAAGCAGCAGGAGAGGCAGCTGTTTGAAGACACACATTTTACCCGAGAGATTAACAGGCTTTTAGAGATAGTGCAAGGTTTAAATCAGCCTAATTTAATCAAAAACATGACTTTGATCAACAAAGTATTGATCAACAAGTTATGGCACCTCACAGATGTTTCCAGACTATTAAAGCGCTCTTAAAGTCGGCCATCTCGCAGTGGTTTAAGGACTAAAAGCATTACCTCTTCCATACAGACCAAGGTCCCAGGTGTAATCCCTCATCTGTGCTGAGCCAGAAGCTCAGAAACCTCTCCTGACATTCCTGCGGACGTAGCTCTCTGAACAGACCCCTTTTGAGCAAAGGATGCCGACACATGTGTGCGATATAACCACCTTCTGACTCTACAACAGAGAGCGAGAGACAAAACACGGATGCTCTGAAAGTGTGTCTCCCGGCTCTCGAGCAACCTCAACGACATGGACAAGCCGACTGAGGATGTCCCCTCTCAGCCTGAGGTCTGAGACACAGTTGAATGGCAGAAGCTGCAACGCAGCCTCAGTGAGTGTGCATCTCACACGCGTGCTTGTTGGGCAGCTACGTGGAATCCCTGGGAGACAAACTGCAGGAAGCCGTGAGGCCGCTTTCCTCTCCTTAGGAATCTATGAGCACTTGCATGCATGCGGGGTTCGACCTCAGTACTGGGGAGTTGGGGGGGAAAACTAGCCAGTGGCAGTACGGTCTGCGCCGATGATCTTTTCAAAAGGGGCAAGGCTCCACAAAGTGGTCTGGCTCCGGTCGATTTCAACGCGCTAATAATTAGATGCATGACGGACAGGTTCAGGGGCTCCCGCAGTGACTAATTAAAACAGTATTGTGCACGTTGTTCTGTACACCTTCTCATCTTAGCTACACATTCTAACCTCACCCCCTCTGAACTACTTGTATCAATTTGGATGCAACTAATCAGGGCATGGAGTGCAACTCCTCTGCAACTCGGGTGTGACTGCTCATCCATATTGAATGTCTTTTTTTTATTCATTTATGGGATGTGGGCGTCACTGGCGAGGCCCAGCATTTATTGCCCATCCCTAGTTGCCCTTGAGAAGGTGCTGGTGAGCCGCCTTCTTGAACCGCTGCAGTCCGTGTGGTGAAGGTGCTCCCACTGTGCTATTAGGGAAGGAGTTCCAGGATTTTGACCCAGCGACGATGAAGGATCGGCCGATATACTTCTAAGTCGGGATGGTGTGTGACTTGGAGGGGAACTTGGAGGTGGTGTTGTTCCCATGCGCCTGCTGCCCTTGTCCTTCTAGGTGGAAGAGGTCGCGGGTTTGGGAGGGGCTGCCGAAGAAGCCTTGGCGAGTTGCTGCAGTGCATCTTGTAGATGGTGCACACTGCAGCCACGGTGCGCCGGTGGTGGAGGGAGTGAATGTTTAAGGTGACGGACGGGGTGCTGATCAAGCGGGCTGCTTTGTCCTGGATGGTGTCGAGCTTCTTGAGTGTTATTGGAGCTGCAACTCATCCAGGCAAGTGGAGATTATTCCATCACACTCCTGACTTGTGCCTTGCAGATGATAGAAAGGCTTTGGGGAGTCAGGAGGTGAGACACTCGCCGCAGAATACCCAGCCTCTGACCTGCTCTTGTTGCCACAGTATTCAGAAGCTTCCTCTTGGTCGTGGACTGGCAGAGGCGGTTACATCTCCAGAGAGGCACCGTGATCAGGTGCAGGAACTCTGGTCGATTTTCCTCGTCCCAATCTGGCGGTGCTGAAGCCAACTGTGGCACGTCAAGCACGTTTATCCAGAGTACAGAGCGAGGGCCACTGCCGTTCTATGGCTTTGCTACTCAGTGGATAAACTCACTTCCCACAATGAGTTCTCATCTCTGCTGAGAGAAACCCCCCAAATGGAGCTGGGAACAGACGAGGTACGGTCTGCAGCGAGCTGCCCTTACGGACCGCTTTAACAGCTGCTCAAAAGCAGTTTATCCAAAATCCTGGGAGGAGCCTGGATCCGGAAAGAAGGAAAAAAAAAAAAGTGGGAAGAGAGCGGAGGGAGTGCGGGTAGCCTGGGCTCATTTTCCACCAGGGAAGGCGAAAAGAGCGCAACTCTCCTGGGAACGCCCTGTGATTCACATTCTTGGGGAACCCCTGAAATCACGGACCCACTCCCAGGGGAACCTGGTTCCACCTTCCAAAAGACGGGGTGCGAGCCGTCCACAGGAAATCAGTGCCGTCAAAGTGTTCTCATTAGTATACAGTGGCAGAAATAACATGTTATGGAGTCAGCAGATAGAGAAATCTGAGCACCTCAGTAACCCCCACCCACCCAAGATCCACTGGGTCTGGGATCCCCCATTTTGAAACCTATGGCCTTAACTGGAGCCAACGCGAACCCACTTTATAACAGCACCTATAATACAGCCTGGGGTGACCATTTGCTTCCCATCCCGGCTTCATTTGTGGCCATTTGCTGCTCCATGTGCCTTCACTTCGGCCCCTACCTGGCCTGTGGGGTGGCGGCCGAACACGGGTTTCAGTATGTGTCGGTCACTCTCTCTTTCTTGCTCTCATTAGGAGGGAGCTTCCATACAGCAAGTGATGAGGCTCTGTTAAAAACAGAACTATTCAAGAGAGCTGCGGCACTGGTCGCTTCCCGCGGGGGAACTGCCCACAGCAGCATGACGGACACCAGCAGCTCACTGCGTGGGGAATCTCAGGCCTGTCCTCCACGCCCTATCACTGTTGCAGCATCGCAGAGGGGTTCTCAAGCAAGACGTTGCTCGGGATTGCAGCGCTTGACAAAGCAGCGCGTTTGACCAGCATCCCGACATTTAAGGCAGCCAAGCAATTGGAAGGAACATCACTTTTAATAAATCTTCTTCAGTGTTAGCTTTTACCAATCCCGTCATAATAAAAGATCATTCTGAGGATTGGTTGATGGAATGCCCCCTTGAGAATGAGATTTGAGGAGGACTCTTAAAACTAATACAGATAAATCCCGACAGACAATAGTGACACGAAGGAACACGAATCACGATAATACTCAGTCCCAAGCTTCTCTAAATTGCGGGCGAGACAGTCAATTGGTAAATCTTTTCCCTTGAATCTGTTTAATCATTCCTTCAATAATTTAATCTCAACAAATGTAAAAAAACACTCAAGCATGTTCAACAAAAATAATTTGATTCCTGAAATGTCGCTGCTGTCTCGATGAACAGATTGGACTGTATTGATTGTGGCTGAACACTGAGCGATTGGGGAGTGTTCATTCCAGGAACTGCAATAAGGATTGTGTTGGAGTTGGGTTTTTCAGTCAGTCAGTCAGTCAGTGAGTTTCTGGCAGGAATCCCCTCTGCCAAAACTTCCTACACACGGAAGTAAAGTTCCATAACTGGGCTGAAGATAGCTAAATGGATACCCAGCGCTGCTGGACAGTCAAGAGGGCTGGTGGATAAGGTGATCAATCTTTGCCTTGTCCAAAATTGGAAAGGAGCTGGGGTTTTGGATAGGGGCAGGACATAGCAAGGCAGCTTTTAAAAAAATAGTACATGACTGCCCCCCACCACCCCGCACCTCCGTCTCCAAGAATAAGTAGTAGTCTGGCAAATGAAAGAGAGACATGGTTAAGATTTGGTCGGACACTTTTACATTGAATAGGGTTTAGAGGAAATACGCTATCCTCCTGCAAACAAAACACCAGTGGGAGGCTCCGAGCTAAAGCCGAGCTTTCTCAATGAAGGAACGAGTTAAAAAATAGGCGTCAAAGCATCCCGAGCCCCTCTCAACATAAATAGAGGAGGAAGACAATTCATTATCCCAGCTCATCCATCTAGAAAACCTAATCTCCCTCCACAACTATCTCTTTTAATTCAACCTGGAAGTCGATTGCGTGCTGGTAACGCTGAAGAAGGACGTCCTGGAATCATCCCTAAATTTGCATTTCACTGGTTTGGCCCCTTGTACAAGTTTTATCTTGAAGTAATGCTCAAGAGTCTCATCGATAGTGACAAAAGCAGAGGGGGATTTATTATAAGGAAATGACTTGAATTTATATCAGCGACATTCACGACCTCGGGGCGTCCCAAAGCCCTTTACAGCCAATGAAGTACTTTTTGAAGTGTAGTCACTGTTGTAATGTAGGTAGGAAGCAAAGAGGCATGGAAAATTGAGGGCAATAAAAGCTCGCCACCAAAACAAGACAGGAATCCGGCTCGACTGTCGTACCCTCCAAAGTCACACCGTCTGATGACTGGTGCAGCCATCTTAAATTTGGGTCTATCTAAGGTTTTGTAAAATTAAAAAGGTGCTGGGAATTTCCTCTGGGGTTTTTTCAATTGGCAAATGGAAGATTGGCGGAAAGACAATTTAAATATCGAGGGCAGCCCTGTGATGTTCAAGAGAGGTCAGCTCAATAAAATAGGTTTTTTGTTTAAAATATAAACACAATACTTGGCTAAGTGAGATGTAGAGCAGGAAGGCTGTGGGTCCAATTCAGCTGCAGGGTCACAATTGGCCACAAAATATTTTGTGGTAGGAACAGGCAAGTGAGATGTAGAGCAGGAAGGCTGTGGGTCCAATTCAGCTGCAACGTCACAATTGGCCACAACATCTTTTGTGGTAGGAACAGGCAAGTGGGGTGGAGGGCGAGAGCATGGTTCCTTATCTCCAGACAGTGACTCCTGCCAGGAAGGTGAGCTGGCGTGGACCTTGAGTGAGAGTAAGGTCAGGCTCAGCCGTGATGGTCAGACAACAACAACTTGCATTTATACAGCGCATTTAACGTAAAACGTCCCAAGGTGCTTCACAGGAGCGTTATCAAACAAAATTTGACACCGAGCCACATAAGATATTAGGATATGTGACTGATAGCTTGGTCAAAAGGGAAGGTTTTAAGGAGCATCTTAAAGGAGGAGAGGCCGAGAGCTTTACTGAGGGAATTCTGTACCTTAGGGACTAGACACAGAAGGCGTGGCCATCAATGGTGCAGTGATTAAAATCGGGGATGCACAAGAGACCAGAATTGGAGGAGCGCAGAGATCTCGGAGGGATGTAAATGGTTACAGAGATTGGGAGGCGAGAATCCGTGGAGGGACTTGAACACAAAGATGAGAATTTTAAATTCTCGGCGTTGCTGGACTAGGGTGTCAATGTAGGCCAGTTGGTACAGAGGTGACATGCTAACAGAACATCGCCCAGTCAATAGACAAGGGGTTGGGGCTTTGGATCGAGGTGGGGGGAGGGGGGAGAGCTAGAAATGGCACCCATGGAGGTATCTTAAATTACAGCTAGTGACAGTCCGGCCTTTATTATCAAAAACTGGAGAGGGTGCAGAGAAGATTTACAAGGATGATACCAGAAATGCGAGGGTATACATATCAGGAAAAGATGAACAGGCTGGGTCTTTTTTCTCTTGAAAAAAAGGCTGAGGGGTGACCTAATAGAGGTCTTTAAAATGATGAAAGGTTTTGATAGAGTGGAGAGAATGTTTCCACTTGTGGGGAAGAGCAAAACTAGAGGCCATCAATATAAGATAGTCACCAAGAAATCCAACAGGGAATTCAGAAGAAACTTCTTTACCCAGAGAGTGGTGAGAATGTGGAACTCGCTACCACAGGGAGTGGTTGAAGCGACTAGTATGGAAGCATTTAAAGGGGAGGCAAGACAAGCATATGAGGGAGAAGGGAATAGAGGGTTATACTGATGGATTTAGATGAGGAAAGACAGGAGGAGGCTCGAGTGGAGCATAAACGCTGGCATGGACTGGTTGGGCCGAATGGCCTGTTTCTGTGCCATATATCCTATGTAATGATCACTCTGGAAACCAGATTGTCAAGGTCAAAGCTTTAGAGGGGAAGGTGGGGGGAGAGGAAACAACGTCTCTCACTCTGACGTGCGAAGAAATGTAAAAACGCAAAAGATAACTATTAAATGTATTTGTGATGAATGCTCATTTGGTGGTGTTAAGGGTAGAGTGGAAGCTTTGTCCCTTCTGAATCACTTTATCCATCACAGGCACAATTCCAAGCAGTTGAATTTAATTAGAACATTTATGGAGACATCGGCAGATAAATTCTATAGCTTCAACCAAATGACAGCTCACTGAGAATTATTCTAAAAATGTATAAAAATTATATTACCACCCGCAGGCCACAGTAAATCACTTTGCAGTCGTCCTGCTTGGACTGACCTTTCAAAATGCTCGGACTGACCTTTCCATCCTGCTCAGAATGATGGGATGAACATTTTCTCTCTCGCTTTGCTGGCTGCAACAATCCTGCTGTAAATCGGTAATGGAACAGAAATTGGTGGAAATGTCAGTCAGCAGAGACAAGGAAAAAAACCAGACAGGTTAATGACTCAAGTGAGCACCCTTCATCAGAACTCAAGTCAAATGGGATTTGAGGAAGGCCCCCAACCCACAGCTGACCATAACTGGGCACAAACTGGCAATCTCATTCACAAGATAGATATGGGCGAGTAAGGCCTTCCTGGCTCTTTCATCCAGAAACGCCCCGGAATCTCCCCCCAACCCCCATCACAGCATTCAACTGTTTCCGAAGTGATTCCAGGGCTTTCACTCCATTACCCTACCCAGGTCCCATGACATGAGCCCCAAATTTGCCTTTTTACTAGCACCCGCTCATCCATCACTCCTGTCCTACACTGACTACTAGTCCAATGCCTCCAATTTGAAATTCTCATTCTGGTGTATAAATCCCTTCATGGCCTCACCCTTTACTATCTCTAACCTGCGGCAGCCAGGGATGCAGAGAGGATGTTTCCCCTCATGGCGGAATCTAGAACTCGGGGGCATAGTTTCAGAATAAGGGGTCGCCCATTTAAAACTGAGATGGGGAGGAATTTCTTCTCTCAGAGGGTTGTAAATCTGTGGAATTCTCTGCCCCAGAGAGCTGTGGAGGCTGGGTCATTGAATATATTTAAGGTGGAGACAGATAGATTTTTGAACAATAAGGGAATGATGGGTTATGGGGAGCAGGCAGGGAAATGGAGCTGAGCCCAAGATCAGATCAGCAATGATCTCATTAAATAGGCTTGAGGGGCCAAATGGCATACTCCTGCTCCTATTTCTTATGTTAACCCCCCCACCCTCAATCCAGTACTCTCCGAAACTCCGACTCTGACCTCTTGCGCATCCCCAATCCCTTTGCCCCACCATTGGCGGTCAAGTCTTCAGCCATCGAGGCCATCTCAGGCCGACCCCTTATTCTGAGACTGTGCCCTTCAGTTCTAGACTCCCCACAGCCAGGGGAAAGATCCTCCCAGCATCTACCCTGTCAAGCCCCTTAAGAATTGTATACTTTTCAATGAGATCACCTCTCATTCTTCTAAACTCTAGGAAATATAGGCCTAGACTCAAGTGCAGGAAGTCTGCCAGGCGGTGAAAAGACCATAGCCGAGCCCAACCCTGACCCTGCCCAGCAATCACACAGGCCACTCTCCACCAGGGATCACTTTTTTTGTCAGCAGGAATCCCATCATCACGTTTAACAGTCTCCAAACAAACTAATAATGACAAGTCCACACGGGTAATTTTTGTTAGCCTGATGAGCAGAACACACTCTCTCCCCATAGAGACACCGCTCAGTTACTTAAGTCCAGAGGGATTAGGCATAACTGACTACCACCAAGGCTTCGGGACCCCCAAATATGTATAGGGGTACTTCTGGAGTTTAACCAGTTAAAGCTGCCCAGTTTACCATACAACAACAACAACTTGTATTTATATAGCACCTTTAATGTAGTAAAACGTTCCAAGGCCCTGCACAGGAGTATTTTAAGACAAAAAAATGACACCGATCCACATGTGGATTAGTTAGGGCAGGTGACCAAAAGCTTGGTCAAAGAGGTCGGTTTTAAGGAGCGTCTTAAAGGAGGAAAGAAAGGTAGCGAGGCGGAGAGGATTAGGCAGGGAATTCCAGAGCTTAGGGCCCAGGCAACAGAAGGCACGGCCACCAATGATTGAACGATTATAATCGGGGATGCTCAAGAGGGCAGAATTAGGAGGAGCGCAGATATCTCGGGGGGTTGTGGGGCTGGAGGAGGTTACAGAGATAGGGAGGGAGTGAGGCCATCGAGGGATTTGAAAACAAGGATGAGAATTTAGAAATCGAGGCGCTGCTTAACTGGGAGCCAATGTAGGCCAGCGAGCACAGGGGGTGATGGGCAAACGGGACTTGGTGCGAGTTAGGACATGGGCGGCCGAGTTTTGGATGACCTCAAGTTTACGTCGGGTGGAATGTGGGAGGCCAGCCAGGAGTGCGTTGGAATAGTCAAGTCTAGAGGTAACAAAGGCATGGATGAGGGTTTCAGCAGCTTAAGCTTCCTACTGCTCATCCATCCAGCATCATAGTTTGGGAATTGGCTTTCCTGGGTATCTGAAGTGGAGTAGGAAGAATCCCAGTGGAAAGTGAAGCCCTTAAGGTCCCATTAATGAGCTGGTCAATCAACAGCAGTGGCACCAGTACTTCAGACCTACCTAGTTCATGCAATGGATTATTAAGTCTACCACAGAGGACTGACTTGGTTCCAATCTTCCATCACAAGGTTGTCATCTTGAAGCCAATTCAACTTCACTCCTGTTCCGCTCCTTCCTTGCTGCCGGACCCAAGTTAGAACAGGAATTTTAAAATGTACAGGTCACCTCTAATTGTAAGCAGTCGCCCTTTAGCAGGTGCTACCTCACTGGATATCCCATCCGATAAGCCAGTGCATACCTGCACAGGGAGCACATAGAAATGAGCGATCTCACAAACTGCTGAGGGGGGTTACTTCCAACACAGAATGTTGCTGGCACGGCGATAGGACAATACAATCAGCTAGTTTTGTGTCGAGGATCAATGACCAACAGGATTTAGATCGACAATGCTCCTCCTTCACTTCGTATTAGGGTCCCGACAGTCAGAGAGAGGAGACCCCCCAACCTGCCAGCTGCCACTGGTTTGAACACAGGTCTCAGAGATAAAGGGCCAGTGTTTAACCCAAACCCTAGTCCTCCCAAAATACTGCACTACAATCGACAAATGATTTGCATCATCCTCATTATTCAGTAAATATTTCAGCCTCGACTGCCTGGTACTGATGCTGATTACTTAAACCCCACAGACAGTCTCATGCTGGGTGCCTGCAATTTATCATTCGGATATTGCTTCTGTTGTTTGTGAGAATAATGTGACGAACACCAGCCCCATTTATGCCTGACGTAACTCGCGAGGGGTTAACTCTCCTTGTGTCTCACTAGCACAAACTAATCTCCGACTCTTAATCACTATTCTATCGATCTCGGTTTCCACCCCCCAAATATATCCTTACTGCAATTTTTTGCCAATCATAGTGAGCAATGCATTTTTATTTTTGAAACTGCAAAGCCTCGGTGCAGGGCTGAGGTCCACAAGGAAGATCAGGACCAAGGCTGAAAGAAGTCAGATTGAATACTGGGCAAATTGGGTGACGCCAAGCCCGGGTTTTGAACACTGATGGCTTTAAGGGGATGGGGAAGACTGGTGAGAAGTTCCGCAGCTTGGAAAGGAGATATCAATGGATTCGACAGCTCATTCTGGATGATGGAAATTAATCTCGAGTTAATTACCTTTCCTGGCAGATGTTTCACGTGTGGAGGAAAATCTCCCTAATTTATGAGGCAATTGACATTTTTTGACGCAAGAAATAAAACAAAAAATTACAACATTGAAATAAATACATTTATTTCCTCCTACATTAAATCAACTGTACCGAGTTGCTATCCTTGACTTGACATTCCAAGGTCCCACAACTCAAGCCTCAGCATTATTAATACCACTAGATTTCCCTGAACTTAAATCCAACTTTACACACAATAAAAACAGAAAATGCTCAGCAGCTCAGGCAGAAACAAAAGATGATTGATGATTCTGCCATTCCCATTTCCACCTCATCTAGACTATTCTTTTGTTTAACTTGTCTCATTACCATCTCCTTTTGCCTCACACCATCATCCCTTTTGTCTCTTAACCTCTCCTGCCTTCCATCCTATCACAGACCTTCCCTTTTGTTCTTTCCTCCCCCTCCCCCTCCCTTTCCCTACACTTGCTTAAAAACCTGTTCCAACTCCAACTTTTTCCAGTTCTGACGAAGGGTCATCAACCTGAAAAGTCAATTCTGTTTGCTCTCTCCACAGATGCTGCCTGACCTGCTGAGCATTTTCGGTTTTTATTTCAGATTTCCAGCATCCACAGTATTTTACTTTACACACAGTTGATTTGACCACAAATCTGTGCCTTCGGGAAAAGATTGAAGTTAAATTGGTGAAAATGTGCCCGCAAAGAGAAAGAAAGAGAAATAAGAAAAAAAGAGAAAAGGTTTTCATTTCTACAGCGCCTTTCACGACCTCAGGACATCTCTAAGCGCTTTACAGCCAATTAAGTACTTTTTTGAAGTGTAGTCACTGTTGTAAAGTAGGAAACAGATGACACTTATGACGCAATACTCTTTTGATTTCAAGCTTTGACATGGACAGCAACACAGACATGTAAGGTAGGGGCAGCTTGGTAGTGAGGCTGCTGTCAAACCCAGTCTACAACTTGCATCCTCAATAAAGTGCAATATCCCAAAGCCGGGGGCGAGGTGAGTCAGGGTAGAGCTCAGGGAGGTGTCTGAAGATGTTGCTGGATCTAGTGTCTGACAGGAATTTTAAAGAGGGAATTGAGCTGTTCTTGATATTAGAAAAATTTGAAATTCAAATTTGGTTTTGCTTTTAAGCGTTCCAGAGTGACTCATTCCAGCGACTACTGATCAGATTCCATTACAATCAGTGATTGTAGCTTCAGAGGTAATGAATCCTTCCAAATTGCAGCCTAAAATAAAACAAATAATAAGGATAAATTGAATCATGGTGTCAGTGCATGAAGAGCCAGACCCAATCAAAGAGGAAACTGGGGGCTGCTTTGATTACCGTTAGCCATAATCAAGACTCCTCACACTGTCTCCTACTCTTAATGCACTCACTCTCAGGATCTCAAAACGACCAAATTTCAAATTGGAAGACCACAGCCATGGGCCCAGGTTTCTACTCATGCCTGTTTGAGAGCAGATGGATGTGGAAGTTGTGGCGGGGAGTCCTTCCGCCAGTTCCCTGATTGTTGGATACCACCTCTGGGTTTTTTCTGCCAGACAGGACAGTGGACATTAAGTATACCCCCCCAACTTTGAAGTGGTACACAGACTAAAGCATAATGTTGGGGAAAAAGTAATTCCCAGACAACAATAGCACTGATCTTGCAGGCTGCATTCATCGAGTTACGGTGATTTTTATCAATTTGCAGTAGGCTTTCTTGGAATTGAATGAATAGCCAGGCTGTCATTGTTTACTTCACTGATATATTATAATGTTTTGTAAGTGGCTTTGAATCGCCACAGGACATCATTAATACGTCTTCAATTCTCGACCAGTTACGTGACACCCGTGACAGAGCAAACAGTCCTCTTCCCACAGATAAGTTTCGAACTTGTGCCTGAGAAAACTCAAGGAATAAGGTAATAAAGTCTCGGGTCCAATCCCTGGTCTGTACCATTTTAGATGATCCCAAGTATCACAGCTCAGGCCTAATCCCATCCTCAACCAACACCCACACACTCGGGTGCACCTTGGATTTTGAAGGCACCAGCTGGATTTTCCAGCTGCATGCGGTAGCTGGGCACCATGCTATTGAGGTACCGTCCACGCTGGCCTTGCACATTCCGGCAGGGTCAGCACCGGAGGGCACCGCTTTTCCAAAAATGGGTGACTATTTAGGTATTTAAGATACTCGTGAAAAATCTTCGGATATGACTACATCACGGCCAGAGCAATTGTTCCCGCAGTAGTCTTCCTAAAAAAATATAAAGAGCCCACAGAATATAGACCAGAAGAACCATCAAGGTCATGACCCGCTCTATGAAGACTCCAGTATAAACTTTTTAGTTATTACATAGTATGACATAGTATTTACAGCAGAGAAACAGGCCATTCGGCCCAACAGGTCCATGCTTATATTTCCAGTCTCTCCCCCACAAGTGGAAACATCTTCTCTCCGTCTACCCTATCGAACCCCCTTCATAATCTTAAAGACCTCCATCAAGTTAACCCTCAGTCTTCCCTTTTCTAGAGATTTACACCTACTCTGGAACCATCTTTTGTTTCTTTACTTGTCCCATTACCATCCCCTTTTGCCTCTCACTATCATCCTTTTGTCATTTAATCGCTCCTGCCCTCCATCCTATCACAGACCTTCCGCTTTGATCTCTTCCCCCACCCACCCCCGACACTTTCCCTGGTTCTGTATTTGCTGTAGTTATATAGAATCTGCAGCACAGTAACAGGCCATTCCGCCCAACTGGTCCGTGCCGGTGTTTCTGCTCCACTCGAGCCTCCTCCCACCCCTCTTCATCTCACCCTATCAGCATATCCTTCTATTCCTTTCTCCCTCACGTGCTTATCTATCATCCCTTAAATGCATCTATGCTATAATCTTCCAGTTCTCATGAAAGGTCATTGACTCTGTTTCCCTCTCCAGAGTCTGCCTGACCGGCTGAGTGTGTTCCAGCATTTTCTGTTTTTATTTCAAACTTCCCTTAATGTCCGTGAATATACTGCATCATTGCAAACGCTCAACGCATTTTGAGTAATTTTTTTCTCCACGACCTTGAAGTACTATTCTGTCTGCATCTCGTCTATGCCACTGAATACCTTATATCCTCAGTGAGAACCACCTCTTAAACCTTCTCTTATAGACTGTCAAACTTAAACTTCCAATTTTTTCTCCTTATAGAATCATATAGTTTTACACTGCAGGAAACCATTTGGCCCATCGTGCCCATACCAGCTCTCTAAAAGAGCTATCCAGTTAGTCACACGCCCCTGTCCGTTCTCCATCATCTTTTAGATTTTTTTTCCCTTTTCAAATATTTATTTTCCTTCCCTTTAATTTATTATGGGTTCCTTTTAATTATGGGTTCTGCTTCCATCACTGTGTCTGCTATCCTCTGTGCAAAAACACAATTCTCCCAATCTCTTCCTTTGTTCTTGAGGCAGTGATCTGAAATTTCTGCCCTTTAGTTACCGATTCACCGGCCAGTTGGCAGAGCTTTTCCTTATTTACCTCGTAAAAAACCCTGAACAATTTTGAAGAGATCTTCAAAATTGCGCCCTCTCCAAGTGTGGTGCCCAGAATTGGATCCAATACTCTCACTGGGGCCTAACCAGTGATTTATAAAGGTTTAGCATAACTTCCTTGCTTTTGTACTCTATGGGCTGGATTTTGATACTGGGGCGGGTTGGGGTCGTGTTATCCACCCGCCTGCAATTGGATGTGGGAGATTGATGCAATTTTCACCTAATTGGGCAATTGAGTTCCAGCATGTGGGAACCCATGAACCAATTAGTGGTTTCAGTCTGAAAGTCGCCTCTGATGATGTCATCATTGCTGCTGCATTGAAGGTCAGAGACTGCCTGGCCTTTGCTGTGAGAGGACCTGGATGCAAAATGAGCAGGAGAGAGAGAGAGAGAGAGAGAGAGACACAGACAGAGACAGAGACAGAGAGAGAAATTTTTTTTGCACCACCACTCCCAGATACGGCTCCTCCATCCCAGATGCCTGCCAGCCCCAGTCACTGATAGTCAGCTATCCAAATGTGCTCCCGCCAGGTTTCACAATCGTGTTTCAGAACAGGCGTGCTTCACGGAGAACAAGGGTTAAAATCACAAAGGCCTTTCAAAATGGCATTATAGAGCCAATTTAATGCTTGTTAAGAGCCTGAACAGCCTATCCCGTCTCTTAGAGGCGGGACGGAGTCGGGACCAGCAGACACGATTTAATGAAAATTGCGTAGAGGCGGGATGGAGGCGGACTTGTGCCCGCCCGCTTTTGCAATTTTAACCCCCCACACGCCTCCAAACCCGCCTCCACGGGTCAATGAAAATCCAGCCCTATGCCTCTATTTATATAATCAACAGTCAGCTAGCAGGATATTATAGATAATAATCTAAAATAAAATAATCTTTTCTCCTTACCAGTAGTTTCTCTGTTGCCTTCCTCTTCTCCTTGTTAAAGTGTGCTCCCCTCTAGTGGACATTCTTCAGGTGGGGAATCCTAGAGAACGAGTACCGGGCAGTCGATTCAGTCACGGGGCTATCACAGCTGAGCCTGATGGTGTGCGTGGACCTTGTTTGAAGGCACAAACCATCCAGGAGGGGGTTACTGGATAGCGATAGCAGAAAAATCGTAGCCCAGAGGGACTGAGGCAAATTGCGGCGCACCTGGCTCCCGAGATCAGAAATCAAACCTCCTTGCCCGTACAGTTCGGCTATAGGCTTCCTTAAGCGATTGAGTCATCTGGGAAACTTGCTTCCTTCGTTTAACGCAGCACATTAATTTTTACAACAGCCCTCTGAGACTCAAACAACCAGTAACCAAGGCACTGGGAGAACAGTTTTAAATGCACTTTTTATTTTCAGTACAATGAGAATCCAGTAAATAGAGAGATTATAATATTCCAAACGAGAACTTCAAATGGGAACACCAAGACCACTCCATTCATTAGTAAGCCTTTAAGGGAACATTTTGAACACCCCGGTAGAGCCAAGTTGTTAACCAAGCCTGTGCTGTGGTCTGTCGGGTCAGTCCTTCCCTCCTGTACGCATGTATACGCTCGATAGCTTTCACTTCTGTTACTGTTACTCTTTAGCTGGGATGGGTCAGTGGCTGATGATGTATGTGCACCCAAGAGACAACCAACAACAGTAGCTGACTCCCCCTTCACTGTTATCTACTTCGGTTGGATGAAGCCAATGACAGTAATTTATCAAATTATTTGGTGTCTGAGCAAACATTTCCATCAAGCTACTTTTTATTTTATTGTGGGGGCTGAATTTTGTGCTCATTAAACTGAGTGACGTGAATTCCAGCATCAGCATTCCCACCCTACACTGTCCCCATCAAACACTCCCAGGGCAGGTACAGCACAGGTTAGATACAGAGTAAAGCTCCCTCTACACTGTCCCGTCAAACACTCCCAGGGCAGGTACAGCACGGGTTAGATACAGAGTAAAGCTCCCTCTACACTGTCCCATCAAACACTCCCAGGGCAGGTATAGCACGGGTTAGATACAGAGTAAAGCTCCCTCTACACTGTCCCATCAAACACTCCCAGGGCAGGTACAGCACGGGTTAGATACAGAGTAAAGCTCCCTCTACACTGTCCCATCAAACACTCCCAGGGCAGGTACAGCACGGGTTAGATACAGAGTAAAGCTCCCTCTACACTGTCCCATCAAACACTCCCAGGGCAGGTACAGCACGGGTTAGATACAGAGTAAAGCTCCTTCTACACTGCTCCATCAAACACTCCCAGGGCAGGTACAGCACGGGTTAGATACAGAGTAAAGCTCCCTCTACACTGTCCCGTCAAACACTCCCAGGGCAGGGACAGCACGGGTTAGATACAGAGTAAAGCTCCCTCTACACTGTCCCGTCAAACACTCCCAGGGCAGGTATAGCACGGGTTAGATACAGGGTAAACATTCCAACCTGAAAAAAACATTCTCTGCACCAAAGCAACATTTGGACCTCCCGTACCAGCTATTCCTGTCTCTCGTACTCCAGGTGCATTGCAGCCTTGCTTCTGGTGGCACGGAGGATTACCTCACAAGATAGCTCCATTCCTTGCCAAAATGTTAAAGGTGGCAAACATAAATAGTTGTGAGGACCCGTGTTGATTTAGTTTGCCTTTTTGGGGGTAATATTCCTGCTAGCATCTATATGGATCAACCTGATCAATGTATTATTGGGATAGGGTGAAACTTTGATCTAAAGCCCTGTGTAACCTTATCACAAGAGAAAATTCACAGCAGGTCAGTCAGCTTCTGAAGGAGGAACGACAGATTTACTCAATCAGTCTTTTTATTCATACCATCAGACCTGCTGTGCATTTTCTGTTTTTATTTCAGATCTCCAGCAATTGCAACTTGTCATCGTTACCCAGTTGAATTTATGTTCACTCCCAACTTTTTCTAACCTTGTTATCCTGTGCATAAATCCCGTGTCAATATTCAAAGTCAGTTTATAAACTATTCCCCAACTTACATAACCTCCACATTAAGCATTGTAAAACCATTTTAAAGGATTCATAATTGTGACAGATATGTTGGATATTATAAAAAAGGCTCTGGCTGCTGACAGCTATCTGATGCTACTTTCTCTCTCTCGAGAGAGAGTCGTCGTTCTCATTTCCTTCCTCCTGCTTGCTCACTTTGTGGAGGCGTTGACTCCTTACTGGGGTGCAGTTCCATAGGCATGGAGCGCTCTCCAGTACCTTGTGCAAGGGGCCACTCTGCATGCGCCCGAACGGCGAGCGTTGGCAGACTATTTGACTGATCCTGTCCTCAGCCAACATCCACAGATACACATTTACCAGCAGCAGCCCCCCTCCCTAGCCCTGGTCTGAATCTTAGCAGGATTGACTGGACTCTTGTGTGCGCGGGATGGACCAGGGGCTGTGATCCTTATGCTCGAGGACGTTAATTTGCAAGAACTACTTGGAGCTTTTAAATTCCTCCCTTGCAAAGGATGTGCCGAGTTTTGATAACTCAATGCTTTGCAAAGCTGCTCAACCCACAGAAGCCCCCAGGGAGACCACGGCCCTTTTGTTACCCAAGTCACCATGAATGCTCTGCTAGTGTTTCCATATAGCTACTCGCTACTCCCATTGTCCCACGGAGAAAATGCAGTTACAATTAAATGCAATGCCGAGGCACAAAGACATTTCTCAACTTTATTTTCTGAAGCAAAAATGATTTAAACAAGAGGAAAGACTCCTCTTGCAGAAGCAATTTCAAGTGCTTGCTGCTCACAGGCTGGGCAGTGCAACCTAAAGAGTTAACTTACAGCAGAGTGGCGGGTGGCATTATAAAGGAACTGTCTGATTATTCGGATCAGTTAAAACGGATTTGCTAGCCCGTTGGCACTGGGTGTACTAAGTCTGGATACTATTGGCACCGCAATGGCACTGGGTTAACACGTTTGAGATGGTTCTTTTGGAAAGTAATGGGTGAATGCTTGGGAACAGTATCACTTGTTGCAAGGGTTGAAACTGATGTGCTTTTCTCCTGTATCCTTCGGGGATATGCTAGCATCTCATTATTTCCCCAAAGGATTTCCTGCTTTCTGCTCTGGATCCCCTATTTTACCAGAGCAGGGGAACGTCGTCATCAAGGATTTCAGTACAACGCCAACGGTGGGACTGTGAAAATTGCAGTGTCCACTTGGAACTGTGTGAAACACCCAGCCGTACAATTCTACATTGCTGCTTTCCAAACCTGAGCTGTTTAGCACCAGGAAGAGGTACTGGTTGTCTGTCACTGGTGAATTGAGAACAATGAGGGGATGAATCAAGAGTATTGCACAAGAAGCGCACCACACGTGGAAGTGTATTGGACTCGGGTACAAATTTCCGCACACTGCATTCGTGCCAATACACTAAATAAGGTCAGTGACCGCAGATAATTACCCACTGTTTCTTTGCTCCAACTGAGAGTCAGAATCCAGCCGCCTCTTGCCTACACCGCGAGGTTTGTGTTACATGGTAAACTCTGTTGCCACTGGCGAGTCTGCGGCAACGTGTCCGTCGGAATCGCGATCAGGGAACAGTGGGAAACACAAGAGAACGTCTGCATGTAGCCGTGGCGCCTGCTGCGGTTATGGTGCCTCGAGGCTGCGGTTATGGTGCCTCGAGGCTGCGGTCAGCTCCACCCGCCCCGCTGACCACGAGGTCTGTGTCTACCACTTCTCTCCTGAGTCTGTGTGCTGTAGGTGTCTTGGTGCATGACTGGACAGCCCGGACTCCGCCATCGATCTTTAGTTCCAGCTTTAAAAATATTTCAAATGGAACTTTTATGTGAAAGAACTCTTTAAAAAAAAATGGTACTATGCCGTGTCTGTTATTTATTTATAATATGTCCAAATCCAACGTCCGCGGGCGTTTCCTGTTCTTGTCACGATTTTTGAGTAACTTTTAGTGTCAACAATGGGCTGTCGCATTTGAGGTCTCCATTTAGTAGGAGCTCCTCTGTCTGTCTCCCAGCGGTAATTCTTAGTACTCAAACCTAAAAATCTCCTCCTTGCTGCTGCAGCCTCTCCCTTTGAAGTTCCTGCGAGTTCTCAATTTTTGGAACTTTTTATTTTTACGTTACCGCGACTGATTTTGAAATATCAGATCGGCTTTTGCGTCCTTCAACTTTATGCCTTTCACTTTCTATCTTCACCCGGGTTTCTATTTCAAGTCACACCATGGGGCATTTACTCGTATTAAGTCCCAGCACCTATTTAAAAACACTTTGGTAACTCAACTCAAACGGATTTGACCAACAGCAAGATACACCTGTTTCTGTAGCATGCCACCTGACTGTGGCAATAAGCTTATCATAAAGCCCATCTTCCTACCTCTTTCTCCTCCTCCAAAAGCCTTCTCATCGAGTACCTGTTCGACCATTCGCTCACCTCCCCCAACATCTCTCCTACCTGTTGCTCGCTGCCTACCGTTCCTCCCGTGAAGCTCGGTGGGGCGTTTCTTAATCGCGAGAGGCGCTAGGTTAACTTGTAGCTTGGCGCGGCCGGCTCTCAGCTGGCGCAAAGAGGCAGCGTTGGAGGCGTCGCAGCACAGAAAAGAAACGACAAGAGTTAGCGGGACCAAAAGGTGAATTTAAAACTTTTTTTTTAATGGAAGATAACGCAAGGTTTTAACCTAATGTTAAAATGTTCAGAACTGAGCCGAGTGAATAGAAATCCGAGAGAGAGAGAGAGAGAGAGAGAGAGGAGAGGCCGGCCCATCTCCTAACAAACAGCAAATACAAGAGCAATCATTAGTGTACACTCACTCCAACACCTCTTCTGTAATGTGGTCTACACCAAGCTATGGAGGTTTCGTCCAGTTTTAAATCGGCGCCGAGTGGCAGCTGCTGTTGCCAATGGCCCTTTGGCTGTAAAGGTCGAGGGGAGGTGCTTATATTGGAAATAAAACTTAAAAAGCTATTAAAGGAAAAAAAAACCCACATTGAATTAATCTACAATTTTCACTACAACCACTTAGTAAATAGAATATTCTGACAAGATCTGTAACGCGTGTGTGTGTGTGTATGTGCGTGCGCGCTTTCCTTTAAAGCAATAATCCAATTCAACACCCGATACAGCACAGGCCTGCGAGAGAGAACGAAAGTTTGGCAAGTTGGAGTTCTATTCACATCGAGAGCGGATTTGTGTTTTCAAAACGGTTCAGCAGGTTAGCGTTGCAGGATGACTACGAGGGAGGAGTGGCCCGACACATGCTGCCAAAACATCTAACACAATGAAAAGCGTCCAAAATCAGGTCTGATGCTCTCTCCAGCCTCTCCCCCACCCTGCATCTCTTGAAGCACATTTTGGTTTTTCAATAAATACACAAATATTTTAATGTTGTGTTTATCCCCTTTAGACGTTATTTAACAGTTTGTGTCTCCACTCCGCACTCCCTGCATTCTGGTTAAGTGGGGGGGGGGGAGGGGAAAGGAGGGGTGTGGGGAGAGGGAAGATACGAGGGGGGAAATAAATGAAATGGCACCAAGTGGTATCGGAAATGACTGTTTGCTGGTTGCTTGTGAAATACATTATTTCCAACTTTCTGTCTCGTTTTGCAGCTGTTCAGATAAGACAGCCACCACTCTGCCTGGCCGAGCTGGGAAAAGAGACAAGTTAATCGCAAGCTTCTGCTTGGGAGGCCCATTAAGTCTTTCAACGGGGAAAAGCCCACAGAGCCATCTTGTCACATTACAAACCATCGGGGAAAAAAAGCCAGCCAGGCACCCAACTCAGCATAGCCGAACAGAATTTACACTTCGGAGCCGGTAAAAGAACGGCTATTATGCGGCTGTGGCGGCTTCTCTCTCTCGACTACTTTAAGTAATCGAGAATGATCTCTCCCGGTTCGTGAATCGGTTCTTTAGAAATGTCCCACTGACCATTCCTGAAGTGTTGGCATTTTGTTTTCCCCATTGATAAAATTGAGGTTTTTTTAAATCCCCCCCCCCCCCCCACCAGGCCCCGGGAATGTCAGGCACAGAGTCATTCGGAAAAACAAGCTGGAATCGACTGGAATGACGGGCGAAGTGTGGAACGTGTGGTGACTTTAGACACTTTTTTTTTTGTTGAAACTCTGCAGCTTTGGAATAATTTTCTATTTTTTCTTGAAGAAGCTGAACCTCTTCTCTCGGTCCTTCTCCTTTCCGTCCTTGTCCCGCCGCAGGGTGACTGTCTCACCGCTGTTGGGAGATATGGGGGGCATCGTCATGGCGCGGGTGAGGCCCTGGGGGCTGACGGGATAGCGGTCCTCTTGATTGGCGGCAATCGACGTGGAGATCCCATCGATCCAGCTGCTCATTTCGGTCTGCAAAACACAGCCAGGTTAAGTCTAATCGATCCATTTCCGCCTGCTCTAAACCAACGTTCTCCCCATCTCTTGCTAGAATACAATTACATGGGCTTTATTCACCCTCTGGCAGCTCACCCACTGTCTATGTGTGAGGATAGATAGTGAATGTCGGCAGGCTATTCGACCATGGGGCGCAGCACAGCAGAGCCCAACCCCTGTGTATCTACCTCTACATCCACTCACTTGTACTTTCCAGCAGGAATCACTGGAGAGTGATCAGGAGCAGCAACCCTGACTTGTTCATTTCCTTCCTAGCCCAAGGACACTTGGGCATAAAACTGTGCCCCAGAAACTGGCTGAGAGAAGCTAATTCAACACAGATTGGGAATCCACCGTGGGACTGTCCTAGTCTGTATGGCTTGGTGCAAGAACCAGGAGACGCAGTTACCAACTGAGCGAGTGGAGCGGGCTGTGTGGCCAGGAATTGAAACCACTGGCCACAGTCCCTATATAGGAGAACAGATCTAAACATGAATCACAGAACCAGGGAATGCTGAGGGATGCCAGGTGTACAAGTCCAGAACAATGTGGCGATTTCGTAGAATTACCCTTCCCCTTTAAATGGCACAACAGGCTCACCATCACATCAGGCACCCAGTGTCAACATTAAGCACTCCCAAGGTCAGGTACAGCACAGGTTAAATGCAGAATAAAGATTTCTTTGTTCGACCCCAACAACGGACCTCAGCCCCAACCTCAGAAGAGCACCTCTTGCTGCATCAGTACGACATTTCCCATCCCATCCCAGCCATCTGAGTCAGATCCTCAAATAATGCCGGACATGGGCCAGCTTTGTCCATACCCACAAGGAACTTGACTGATTCCACCCAAAACTCATTTCAGATAGAATCCCTACCTAAAAAGGTCTTAGCAACCAGAAGAGACATTCCTTCCATCAGTCTGGGTTGGATTTGAACCCAGGACCCAGAGGTAAAATGTTAGCGTCTGAGCGACTGCACCACCCAGTCCCTGAGGGAAAGGGTTAACAAATCTTCATCTTTCCTGCAGCGTAACTGTGTAGTACTTGTATGTATTCAGCAGGGTCAGGGTTAAACGGGCCTGGGTCTCTGTTGTGTAACTGTGCAGTGTTCCTGTGTGTTAAGCAGGGTCGGGGTTAAACGGGCCTGGGTCTCCGTTGTGTAACTGTGCAGTGTTCCTGTGTGTTCAGCAGGGTCAGGGTTAAACGGGCCTGGGTCTCCGTTGTGTAACTGTGCAGTGTTCCTGTGTGTTCAGTAGGGTCAGGGTTAAACGGGCCTGGGTCTCCGTTGTGTAACTGTGCAGTGTTCCGGTGTGTTCAGCAGGGTCAGGGTTAAACGGGCCTGGGTCTCCGTTGTGTAACTGTGCAGTGTTCCGGTGTGTTCAGCAGGGTCAGTGTTAAACGGGCCTGGGTCTCTGTTGTGTAACTGTGCAGTGTTCCTGTGTGTTCAGCAGGGTCAGGGTTAAATCACTGCCACCGTTTTCATCAAATTGCAAGCGGCTGACACTTACCTCGTCCTTGGCCTGAAACAGGAACTCCTTCCCTTCGCTGAGCCTGTGATCAAAAATAAATTTATTGAGCAATCACTGCAGCACGAACAGCGACGATATCATAATTCTGTGTAATTCAATCAAAGCTTTCACCCTTGAGCATAGCTTTGCCAGATTACGGCTGACACATTGACACTGACGCACTTCAGTGTGTTTGGAGTTTAATGTTGAGGGCAGCCCAGCGAGTATAGAAGGTTCTTTTTCATGACTATTTTTGTGATTTTTTCCCCTCAAACACTTTCCCATTTCACAACATAATACAACCTTTATAAATCACTGGTTAGGCCCCCAGCTGGAGTATTGAGTCCAATTCTGGGCATCGCACTTTAGGAAGGATGTTGTCAAGGCCTTGGAGAGGGTGTGGAGGAGATTTACTAGAATGGTCCCAGGAATGAGGGACTTCAGTAACGTGGAGAGACTGGAGAAGCTGGGGTTGTTCTCCTTAGAGCAGAGAAGGTTAAGGGGAGATTTGATCGAGGTGTTCAAAATCATGAGGGGTTTTGACAGAGTAAATCAGGAGAAACTGTTTCCAGCGGCAGGAGGGACGGTAACCAGAGGGACACAGATTTAAGGTAATCGGCAAAAGAACCAGAGGCGACATGAGGAGAATTGTTTTGTTTTTTTACACAGCGAGTGGTTATGATCTGGGATGTACTGCCTGAAGCAGCGGTGGAAGCAGATTCAGTAATAACTTTGAAAAGGGAATTGGAGAAGTGCGTGAAAGGTGAAAATTTGGAGGGCTATGGGGAAAGAGCAGGGGGGAGTGGGACTAATTGGATCGTTCTTACAAAGAGTCGGCACAGGCACGATGGGCCGAATGGCCTCCTTCTCACAGAATCACAGAATCCCCACAGTGCAGATAGAGGCCATTTCGGCCCATCGAGCCTGCACCGACACATATCCCACCCTATCCCCGTAATCCCATGTATTTAATCCCCCTAACACTAAGGGTCAATTTATCATAGCCAAATCAACCTAACCCGCACATCTTTGGACTGTGGGAGGAAACCCACGCAGACACGGGGAGAATGTGCAAACTCCACACAGACAGTCACCCGAGGCCGGATTCGAACCCGGGTCCCTGGCGCTGTGAGGCGACAGTGCTAACCACTATGCCACCGTGTTCTGTGCTGTATCGTTCTAGGATTCTATTCTACAGATGATGAAGGCCAGTCAGCTCATCCTACATCATCCATCAAGAAAATGAAAATGACATCGAACTGAACCCGAGTCCTCTTCTATTTTCATGGCGTACCATGAAGCAATTTTCTAGATTTATCTTTTCTGTATCATTTAATACCTTATACAGCTCTATAAAGTCCTCTCTCATCATCTCAACAGTCCGAGTTTCTTCAGCATGTCCTTAGACTTAGATCTTCTGACTCCAAGGATCAGCCTGACGGCTCTTCTGTATCAGGCAGAGTCAGCGTCATGTGTTCCCAGGTCAGGAACGGCACAGTTAGCTGCAGAGTGAAGCTCCCTTTACCCTACCCCAACAACGGGGTTTGAATTTCTATGGGGGGGGTCTTCCGATCGTTCGTCGTAACTTTGGCAGAAGACGCGCTGAAACCCCGGAGAAATGGCGTTCATGCCCCATCTCCGGGGGAGGGTCTCTGTGGCTCTTCCACCGAAGTTACGGCGGATGCTCGGGAGAACCCCATGGGGGACTGAGCGCCAATGTGATTAAACCCTCCGACCTCAGAAGATTGCCACTCGAAGAGTTAGATGTGAAAGCGACCAATAAACAAGATAACCTTCCCGGTGTGCAGCAGCCAGCCTGGAAGAGAAGGCACTACCAGGATGAGGACTACATACACAGCAGGAGTAGAGGGAATATAATCTGACCAGTATGGTGCCAAACTATTAAAGCTACAGTGTTCCAACGATTCTGGGCTCTATTTGGGTGACAGCCTATTCACTTGTTACTCTGATCTACAATGTTGTGGGTTCGACCTTTGCCAATGTACTAGGGTTTCAAGAAAGACTCGCATTTCTATAGCGCCTTTCACGACCACCGGACGTCCCAAAGTGCTTTACAGCCAATGAAGTACTTTTTGAAGTGTGGTCACTGTTGTAATGTAGAAAACGCGGCAGCCAATTTGCGCACAGCAAGCTCCCACAAACAGCAATGTGATAACGACCAGATAATCTGTTTTTTTTTAGTGATGTCGATTGAGTGATAAATATTGGCCCCAGGACACCGGGGATAACTCCCCCACCCTGCTCTTCTTCGAAATAGTGCTGTGGGATCTTTTACGTCCACCTGAGAGGGCAGACTCTAGGCAGTATAGTAATGAGTTGCAGCTACACACGCTGTTACACGAGGCACAAGTGTCTGTGCATGCCACTGTGCAATACTGAGGGAGCGGTGCACTGTGCTACGGGGACAACATATGACATGAATCTTACTTAAGTTTGAAGACGCTTTTTCTCTTCTTATAATCGTGTGCCACCTCGCACGTGGCGTCTGTCAGGCTGACCGGAACCTCCCCATGGTACGGGATGCCACTGCTGGCGTTCTTGGCGTCTTTGTAAAAACCAAGGCTCCTGTTCCTCAGCACGCAGTACACGTTCTGCCATGACCTGCAGGTGGATCAACACAGCAAGTTAGGACGACTGGTTCAGGTGCAGCAGTGCATCGTGAATCAGGTTAGAGTAGCGCGTGCCTACGCCAGCTAACAGGTGATGATTAAATATGTCTGGCACTGTATGCTTAGCGGGTAGCTCGGCATCTGCTATATACTATGGATATATGCTGTAAACTGCGCGCTGGAGAGGGAGGGAGCGTCCATGTGGGCACTTGATATCCATGTAACTGTGTATGACGGGAGGAGGATGGAGGGGTGTAGATATCTGTGCGCACCCATGTGTTAGACGTTTGTGTGAATCCAGGTAGGTAATTACACACACAGCCATGATCTTATTGAATGGCGGAGCAGGCTCGAGGGCCGTATGGCCTACTGCTGCTCCTAATCCTTATGTTCTTATAATATAAATTCAAGTTGCTGTTAAATAAGTGTTTTTCGGAGCCATATAGAAGTCTACTATAGAGTATGATGTGTTATAGACTGGGATATTTTAAGTGTCTTTCTTTTAAGGCAGCTATTACACTAGAGGCTGTGGTATATTAATTCATTTGAGAGGCTATGGTATTTCATAATGCCATAGTTGGTGAGAGGTTGTGGTATATCAGAATGTGAGTGAATGCGCTGTAGTGTCTGTGATATATCAGACTGCGGCACTGAGTGATGGGCTACATTATATTAGTATTGTAATGAGCTGTAGGTCCACTAAGTACGACATGAATATTCTCTTAATAGCACTGGGCGGGGAAGGAAAGCCCAGGGAATATGCTGCTCACTGCTTTGATTTCTCTCCCTGATCACTCCTGGTAAGTCTGTTGTATGCTGCTGCTGTTCGAGATACAAGCGTTTGCACGCGCCAGTTGATTTTGCGGTCACGAGCCTCTTACCTGCTCGAGGCTTTCTTGTTGTGCGACTCCCATTCGTGTTTACGACACAAAATACCTTCCAGCTGTACCGTAGCTGCGTCCTGTGCCTTGCTGAGCATGGTGGTGACAGACCCTGGGTGTGGAGATGATTGCGGGGTCTTCTTCAAGGGACTGTGGTCCTTCTTTGATTCTGTTGCAGTGCTCGTCCCATTAATGGGGTCTGATGGTTCAGAGACCTGGGGGAGAAAGGCAACAACATTACACCCAGGATTAGAGGCCCTTCAATCACCAAAATCCCGCTGAAGATTCCCGGTTACTGATCTAACTGTGATGGTTAATATAGTGTTATCATCCTTCAGTGAATTAAAAAATAATTTACTCCACGCCCATCAGTCATCCACCATTAAATACACAAAAGAAATCTGAACGAAGACATCATGCCATCCAGGCTCAGCTTATCCTTTGATAGGATGGCTAACATTCCAAATTATTTATTTCACTTAAATCTTTTTTTTGTGAATTTTGTGCTCATCAGGGTGTGTGATGTTAATGTCGGGGAATGAAACAGTCAATTTCAAACACTCCCAGGGCAGGTACAGCACGGGTTAGATACAGTGTAAAGCTCCCTCTACACTGTAGCATCAAACACTCCCAGGGCAGGTACAGCACGGGTTAGATACAGAGTAAAGCTCCCTCTACACTGTCCCATCAAACACTCCCAGGGCAGGTACAGCACGGGTTAGATACAGAGTAAAGCCCCCTCTACACTGTCCCATCAAACACTCCCAGGGCAGGTACAGCACGGGGTTAGATACAGAGTAAAGCTCCCTCTACACTGTCCCATCAAACACTCAAAGGGCAGGTACAGCACACTAGCCTTTTTCCATTTCCCACACTATCTGTGGCCTCTTTGAGTAAGATTACTAATTAGTGCCAAACAAGGCCCAAGCCAACTAGGAACGGAGTTCAGACTGATTGAGGGCTGTGATGATTCCTGCCATCAAATACCATTCATTGTCTAGGCTCACAAAGGATGAATGTCAAGGTACTGGCCAGCGCCCGTGGAACTCACCCCAGCAAGAGTCAGCACCTTCATGACAGGGGGGGCAGTAAGCTGACAACTGTAGGGATTGAACTGCTGCCTGGTCAAGTGTGTCAGTGTATTACAATTAACTCTTCTGGAGAAATATGCGCTTTAAAAAGTGACAAAACTATTCCTTCCTAATGTGTGTACTCTCGCCTGATTTTGCAAGAATGGCAATTGCAGGGTTGAGCTGGCCCAAGATGCGGCGCACCGAAGTTTGCAGCTCAGATGGCTGGACTGGCCAAAAGTTTGCGACGCTAATCGAAGCTATAGGCGTGATACGCGTGTGTTCTGCGGATTGGGTGTCTCCTGGCACGGCTTAATTGGAGAGCTTCATGCTGCGGACGCTGTATGCAACACGTCCCGCAGCAGATGGCGCGATTCTGAAATAGCCTCCTTATGAAGGGGAGGTGGCGAAAGCAGATCTCTTCTGGACATCTCCAGGTACGTGTAGAGGGCCTCTAACGTGGGCGCCGGGGAGGTGTGACCAGAACTCCTCGGGTGGTCATTGCACTTGCATTGGATGGCCCCCTCATGAACGCCTCTTTCTCATCTAAATCATACACAGTGTCAGAACCTCCAAAGAAATGCCTGTCTTCAGCACCTTGTACGGTGCGATTTAAATGCCAGCAGCAAGAAAGAATAATGAAAGGAAAGTACTGGCAGGGGAAAAAAATACACACAAAAATGCAAAAATTGAGAAGAAACGGCAAATACTGCATGCAGCAAAATCTAATTGAAACATGAAAACTTGGCAACAACAATCTCCCTTTTAGAAGCCTACTTGAGCAGGCTAGGCCCTAGGATTACCTACATATGGGCAAGGTGCACGACGGGCCATAAAGTTCTGCAAAGGGACCCAAATGCGATAAACGGCCCATTGCTGCGTGCCCGATGTGCAGGCTCATCTGTGCCCACACAATTGCCCGGCGGGCAATATGACGCGCCGTGGATCGGGCAGAAGCAATGTCGCGATCGGCCCCTGCCCCCGGCCAGGCTCTGTGCTGCTGGCGGAGCGTTAATCGGCCCCGATGACCCGCACCGGTTCGGGGACGGTGACTTGACGGGGTTTCTCGGTTTCACCGGCTGAGATCGCCACCTGGTGGGCAAACAGGAAACTACACTGGGATACTCCAGACTGGTTAAAACAGAAAATGCCTCAGAAAAGATCACAGCAGGTTCGCTAGCATCTGTAGAAAGAAAAAAAAGAGAGGGAGAGACGAGTGAATCTCCTGTGTCGTTGCTCCTGCTAAGTTGGATCATGTTTTTTTTGTTAAAAAGAGGAGCATTGTACTTTGTGAAGTGAAACGTGTGATTCCGCTGCTAAGGTGGAGCCTGGAAAGGTCACAAGAGCCGTTTGTTCGGAACAGGCACAGCCCGAGGTCACTCGGAGGATAAGCTGCATCTTGAGGTCAAATAGAGCAGTAATTCTCTGCCGATCGTTTCAGGTCAGATATTACAAAATATGGAGGAGGCCAGAACTAATAGGGCATAACGTTAAAATTAGAGCCAGGCCGTTCAGGGGTGAAGTCAGGAAGCACTTCTTCACACAAAGGGCAGTGGAAATCTGGAACTCTCTCGTCGAAAAAGCTGTTGAGGCTGGGGGTCAATTGAAAATGTCAAAACTGAGAGTGATAGATTTTTGTTGGGTAAGGGTATTAAGGCTTACGGAATAACTAGGGGCCACCAATGTAAGATAGTCACCAAGAAATCCAATTGGGAGTTCAGGAGAAACTTCTTCACCCAGAGAGTGGTGAGAATGTGGAACTCGCTACCACAGGGAGTGGTTGAGGCGAATAGTATAGATGCATTTAAGGGGAGGCTAGACAAGCATATGAGGGAGACGGGAATAGAGGGTTATGCTGATCGATTTAGATGAGGAAAGATGGGAGGAGGCTCGTGTGGCCTGTTTCTGAGCCGTATATCCTGTGTAATATGTAGAACTAAGGCGGGTAGATGGAGTTAAGGTACAGATCAGCCTCGAGGGGCTGAATGGTCTACTCCCGTTCCTAAGAAACGATTGGCTTTATAAGATTGCTTTGCATCTGAGAAAGTATACAGTGACTCAAAAGTTTTGTACCTATAGACTAGTAGATCTACCCCGGCTTTGCTGATGGTGAGTCAAAGGATATGTGGTTTTATGACAATATGGGTGTTAGGTTATGTAACGTACAATGCATCAGGACTATTGATTTTTTAGACACTTTCCTCGCCTGCAGTTCGTTTATTTCCTGTCTCTGCAATTCAGGTTTGCTGCTGCTTTACTTTGAGCCAATCAACAAAGTAAGACAGCAAGTGTGCAACATTTACAGGAAGTGCAGGTTTTAAGCGAGACTTCTACTAGATTACGAGTCAGCCTCCTGTGTCATTGCATATGGGGAGGCAAGCGTACAAGCATAGTCTTCAGGGGAAGTGGGGGGTTAGAGGGTGCGGCATAAATAGACCAGATGTCATTCAGTCCCCATTTTAAACTCATCCATTCGGTCTTAACTTTTGCATTTCAACGATAAATTCCCATGCCCACATTTCTAACAGAAACTGCCGTTGATGCATCACCTTATTGGGGGAAGAGTGTAATTACAGCCTGACAAGTACACCTGCCCAAAACCGCCCCTCCCTCCCTACTTCATCTCACCCTTTCAGCATATCCTTCTATTCCTTTCTCCCTCATGTGTTTATCTAGCTCCCCCTTAAATGCATCTACGCTATTCGCCTCAACCACTCCCTGTGGGAGCGAGTTCCACATTCTCACCACTCTCTGGGTAAAGCGGTTTCTCCTGAATTCCCGATTGGATTTATTAGTGACGATCTTATATTGATGGCCCCTAGTGGAAACACCTTCTCTACGTCTACCCTATCAAACCCTTTCATAATTTTTTAAAAGACCTCTATCAGGTCACCCCTCAGTCTACACTTTTCTCGAGAAAAGAGCCCCAGCCCGTACAAGCCTTTCATATGACCAAACATGTATGGCAGAGGTAAAAGTGAATGAGAAAGCCAAGAAGAAAAGTAGCAAGGAAGCAGAAAGCACTTACTGTCACAGTCACAGGTGATGATACACCATCTCTCAATTGTCTGAAATCTTCTGACGGCTGAAAGAATGGAGTAACACCCATTACAACCAAGGAAAGGTGCAGTATGAAGTTAGCCAACTCCTTCCCAGAGCCTGCCAGGTGAAGGTTGTCTTTATATTAGCAAAACCACTGAAATGGTCCAGCCGGGTACGGCCCTACCACACTTTTGGCCACCTTGAGACAACGAGCACGAACCTCAGGATTTAACTTTGTGTCTCAGTGTTTTATCACTGGATTTGCACCTAGTAAGACGTCCCAAGGAGCGTTATCAGACAAAAATCTGACACCGAGCCACATAAAGGGATATTAGTTTTAAGGAGCGACTTAAAAGGAATAGAGAGAGATAGAGAGGCGAAGAGATATAGGGAGGGAATTCCAGAGCTTAGGGCCCCAGGCGGCTGAAGGCACGGCCGCCAATGGTGGAGTGATGGAAATCGGGGGATGCGCAAGAGGCCAGAATTGGAGGAGCGCAGAGATCTCGGAGGGGTGGAGGAAGTTCCAGAGATAGGGAGGGGGGGGGGGGGGGGGGGGAGGCCATGGAGGGATTTGAACACGACGCCTCCACGTGCTGACCGCTGTGTGCCGCTGAGCACACTGAGTCCTAATCGTGCAAGTCAGAGGCTCACGTCGCCTAAAGCTCCCTTTAGCGGGGTCCCACTGAGTGGCTCATGGAGGACGGCTCCGTGACTTACCTGCGGCGACTCCATGTCTGAGTGCACTCCGTTCTGAGCGATGGGCTCCAGGTGATTAACCATCTCACTATCCCTAAAAATAACCAAAAAAAAAACCAAATTAACGACAGCAAACCGTTAAAGGGATTGGAGCGGGTGAACCAGACCACGCTACGTGGTTTTTAGCTCCTGTAATATAAAATCCTCCCGCTATTCGGCCTCTTTACGAAATGAGCAGTTGTTGGGACGTTGCGTGGGCAGACAGCCTGCCCTCATACTTTAAAGAGGCATGTGATCAGTCTGCTCGGCTCCCTTCCCTCCCCCCCAGGTAATTTCATATGGAGGGCTCCCAGCTGACAAGATAGAAGAGAATTCCATCCCATCGGTTTGGAGTCAAACCCGAGTCCCAGAGATTGAAAGGAGAGCAGGTTGAACTAAGGAACTATTAAGAGGTCACGGAGGGAGGGGCCATTGTAGGCCATGCCCGTGAAGCCGACAGGAGCTGGTAATGCATTGCAATTGTCCCAGGCCTGGGCGCAAGCTGCCTGCCTGCCTGCCTGCCCTCCTCGACGAGCTGATGTATTGTGTCGGGGGAGCAAAGTTGGGACATGAGAAGATACACAAATACTGTTAAAAAGATCCCTTAACAGAGTGTGACAATTACCACACTACACCCAAACATGCATAACGCCTGCTTTAACCTCCAGGGTTGCCTCAGAAAAGGCATCAGAGGCAGTCCTGTAAAGGACACTGTGCGACGCACATGAACCAGGCCGGATAGGTCGTTTTCTGCAGGTACCTTGGTTAGCAAAGGCCGGTGGGCACTTGCAGCAGGACAACCTTGATCCTTGGCTGTGGGTGGCTTCGCTTTCAGCCTGCCAGTAGAGGGCATCAATGCACTTTCACCACATGCTGCCAGTTATGGATCTTCACCCGAAGTCCAGACCCGAATGACAAAGTCGCAATTTGCTTCTTAACTAACTGCATATACATTTGCCCACTTCCTGTTACTTTAAAGTTGCGTTCACAACTTCTAAGCAACTGTGCAGGTGCAAACCTTTAGTGTGCACAGTTCTGTTGATAAATTTGCCCGACAGTATAGTACAGGGGGTGGGGGCATTTTGGAACCATGGCAACCGACACAATTACAGCATAGTAAAAAAGGGGCATTCCCTTGGTCCTCATGTGACGGGACGCTAAAGGTCTGACTGGTGGGTGCTATTACCGTGCCAGTTCATTCTGCTGTGCCCGACTCCTGGTCTCCGGGCTGCCTTCTGCCGTTACGGAGACGCGCGGTGTGGGGGGCGAGGGTGGCGGTGGTGGCTTTCGCTTCCTCTCCTCCTCCTCCTGTATGCGCCGAATCTCGTGCTGCTCCAGCTGTAAGAAATGACAGCATGCTAAGGCGTGGTCCTCACTAAAACAAAGACATCCAGTACCACCGACGAACATTACCCCTGTGACTTGGAAATGCAGCTTGCAAAAATATCCAAGCGAAGAAGAACATTTTTCATGTACGTTTCCCGAGGAGGAGGTGTCCGATTGTGTTACGATTTTCCCTGCCTGCTTTGCTGGCTAAGTTTCAGGCTCCACTGTGTACTTTTGAACCCAGGCTGCTGAAGAATGCGTGTGCACTGTGGGTTGGGATCTGCGGTTCGGGTGTGAAAGTACAAGAACCTGGGACGAACACAAGAAGTAGGAGCAGGAGTCGGCCAGACGGCCCCTCGAGCCATTCAGTAAGATCATGGCTGATCTTCCACAGTATAGGGCAAAATCATTTGGCTGCAGCACGGAAGCTGGTGTGTAAATGCACTTTCAGTCCTACCCCCACTGACTCGTTGGGAAAACGATGTGTTAAAAGTTTGACTGAACTGTTTTGACAAATGCAAATTTAAAATTTACCAAACAAATCTCTGAGCTAAGGTATTTACATGAGGGATAGGAAACAAATGGATGTTAAAAGGGCACCGCCATCATGAAAAAGTGCTTGGCTAACTATTTTTCATTTGTTTACAAACATAAAATAATGCAATAGAAACATAGAAAACTAGGAGCAGGAGTCGGCCATTCGACTCTTCGAGCCATTCAATATGATCATGGCTGATCCTCCATCTCAATACCATATCCCCGCTCTCTCCCCATACCCCTTGATGCCTTTTGTGTCTGGAAATCTATCTATCTCCTTCTTAAATATATTCAGGGACTTGGCCTCCACAGCCTTCTGTGGTAGAGAATTCCACAGGTTCACCACCCTCTGAGTGAAGAAATTTCTCCTCATCTCAGTCCTAAATGTCCTACCCCGTATCCTTAGACTGTGACCCATCGTTCTAGACGCCCCCCAGCCAGGGGAAACATCCTCTCTGCATCCAGTCTGTCCAGCCCGGTCAGAATTTTATATGTTTCAATAGACCACTACTACTTATATTCATTGCATGTGGTGGCGGAAATAGAAACAGCAAAAGAACAGTTTCTTTTATGGTTACTGGGTAGTATGGAGCCCTAAAGGACCCAGGTCTGATTCGCATTTGTGCGAAGTTAGTGGACCTCAGCCGGGCCAGAGGAGGGCGATACAGCTGGCCAAAAAGCCACTGGCCTGAAAAGGGCAGAAATCAGCCATGGCCCCCGCTCGCGACTGATGTCCAGGAGCCCCCTGCTTGTGGATTTTGGGCATGGATAGGATCGTGCTTGGCTGTGCGACGCCCTCCACGGTCAAACAGTCTGCTGCCACTCACCGTCTAGGATCATATGCTGAATAGGCTGAGGGGTGACCGAATAGAAATCTTTAAAATTACGAAGGGCTTCGATAGGCTAGGCGCAGAGAAAATGTTTCCGCTTCTGGGGAAGACCAAAATTAGGGGGGGGGGATCGTAGGTATAAGATAATCACTAATAAATCCAATAGGGAATTCAGGAGAAACTTCTTTACCCAGAGAGTGGTGAGAATGTGGAACTCGCTACCACAGGGAGTGGTTGAGACGAAGGGCATAGATACATTTAAGGGGAAGCTAGTGTACATGAGGGAGAAAGGAATAGAAGTAAATGCTGATAGGGTGAGATGAAGTAAGGTGGGCGGAGGCTCGTGTGGAGCAGAAACACCGGCATAGACCTGTTGGGTCAAATGGCCTGTTTCTGTGAACATAAGAAATAGGAGCAGGAGTCGGCCATTCGGCCCCTCGAGCCTGCTCCGCCATTCAATGAGATCATGGCTGATCTTCTGCCTCATCTCCACTTTCCTGCACTATCCCCATATCCCTTGATTCCCTGAATATTCAAAAATCTATCGATCTCAGCCTTGAGTATACTCAACAACTGAGCATCCACAGCCCTCTGGATAAGAGAATTCCAAAGATTCACCACCCTCTGAGTGAAGAAATTCTTCCTAAATGGCTGACCCCTTATCCTGAGACTATGCCCCCTAGTTCTAGACTCCCCAGCAAGGGGAAACATCCTCCCTGCATCTACCCTGTCAAGCCCTGCAAGAATTTTGTATGTTTCAATGAGATCACCTCTCATTCTTCTAAACTCCAGGAAATGAAGGCCTAGTCTACTCAATCTCTCCTCGTAGGACAGCCCTCTCATCCCAGGAATTAGTCTGGTGAACCTTTGTTGCACCGCCTCCAAGGCAAGTACATCCTTCCTTAGGTAAGTGAATTTCTATGGAATGGCCAAATAAGTGAGGTTCTAGAGGGCAGTCAGCACTTTCAGGAGAGTTGGGGGAGAAAACTGGAAGGAAAATAACAGAGTAGTAACTGCACTCACCGTCGTCAGTTTTTCCAGGGCTAGGAAACGCTCGTCCCATGCAGAAGCCGACTTCTCAAACCCTTCGTGTCGCTTGATCAGGTTCTCGGCTTCATCTACATTACTTCCTATGTCAGCTGCTCTGACGTACGGCTCCTGACTTGCCAGCCAGGCCTCTGCAACCGCTGCATCCCTACCAAACTGGAGAACTTCCATCACTGGGGGGGGAGAGAGAGAGAGAGAACGCAGTATCAGTTCCAACTCATTTGATAATATCTTCAATTTATTGAAGAAAATTTCAGAACATCTGATACAACTGGCGGTCGACTACTGTTTCAAACTCGATAAATCCAATATACATCTGGAGATATTCTTAACACAAGCTTCTGATGTGCCTAACCCGAAGGAAAACTGACACCATTTTTTAAAGGCGATTGGCAACAGGACCAGAGGCGACATGAGGAAACATTGTTTTTTTTTTTTAAACACAGCGAGTTGTCGTGACCTGGCGTGCACTGCACTCAAAGGGCGGTGGAAGCAGATTCAATCGCAACCTTCATAAGGGAATTGGATAAATATTTGAAGAGGAAAGATTTGCAGGGCTGTGGGGAAAGAGCAGGGGTGGGGGGGGTAGTGGGACTAACTGGAGAGCTCTTTCAAAGAGCCGGCACAGGCACGATGGGCCGTATGGCCTCTTTCTGCGCTGTGTGATATGATTTTAAAACTGAAAACTCAAGCCAGCTTCTACATCAAAGCCACCGCGTAGCCTCTCTCGGTGAAAGGGTCAGGTGAAGTAAGGTGGGAGGAGGCTCGTGTGGAGCATAAACACTGGCATGGACCAGTTGGGCCGAATGGCCTGTTTCTGTGCCGTATATTCGGTGCAAATCTATGAAACTGAAGAATGAGAACGGTTTTATGCTGTGGGCCCTTCCTCAACTGGAACTAGGCTGAGGCTGTCCCAACTCATTTCACTGAGGACCCCTACAGCCAGTAGACAGAGGAGCCCTTCATCCCATCAATCTGGGCTGGACGTGTTCACACCGAGAGGTGACAGGCCTGTAAAGTTCATACGTTGCATCTGGATTTAGTGCCAAGTTAAGGGCGGTTTGGCACGGTAGAATCATTGCTCTTCGATATACACGGCATGGCACAGAGCATAAGACAAGATATGTGGGTTTGTCAATCCCTGACGGAGGCTTCCCGCTGACTACCTCGATACATGGTTCAGTATTCTCACCCAGCTGCAGCCAGTCTTCCTTCTCCTTCCACTTATCATTGATTTCTTTCCTCCTTTCCTGGAGTTGGGCCAACTTCTCTGCAATCTAACGGAACAGGGAAGAAACACAGAATAATACAGTCTTGAACGTATAATGGGTATCTGCATTAAATTGATGTGTGTGTTCTGGTATTTTGACCTTCTTGTCTCATACAATAGAAGAAAACAGGTCATTTCTGCTGTTTTAATATTTGTGCCTATAATGTGTGGATTAGTAAGGGCATTATTGAAGGTAAGCGATCTATTATCACTCAAATACCAGCACTGCCTCCATTGAGTAATGTTGCTGTACTATATAACCAGCACTTGTCGTCATGGCAACTGGGCAAGCGGAATAATGGTGAAAACGGAAAGCACAGAAATTACCACTCCGAGAGTTCAAGACCTTCAGAAATGTCCTTTTGTACAAAGGATTACACTACCTCTTCTGAAGCATAGTGGTTCTTGGCCAGGAGGGCGTTGCCCATCTCAATGCTCGCAGTAAAGATGTCGTCCCGGGCATCGATTTCGGACTTGATGCCCTGATGGTTCTTTATGGTCAGATCCGCCGAAGAGACATCCCTGCGAAAGGTCGACAGTGCAAAAGGTTCAGTTGGGCGGATCAGGCACGCACGCACGCACGCAGCCACTGCTTAACCTCTGCCGTGCTCTCTACAAACCAGGGCTGGAGGTTCCCATTAGCCGTTGGCTTTGGCCAATCTGCAAACCAAAGGAACTCGCCAGCTTGCATCAACACCACCATGTCCATCCCATCTCAAATCCTTCGTTGTTACCTTTGGGGTGGTAGTAGAGAGAGGGATAACTGGGAGAACTCATAGGAACGGGAGTTGGCCATTCAGCTCCTCCAGCCTGTTCCGCCATTCAGTTAGACCATGGCTGATCTGTACCTCAACTTCATTTACCCGACTTTGCTCCATATCCCTGAATACTCTTACCCGACAAAAATCTATCCATCTCAAGTTTCAATCCACCCAGAATCCACAGCCTTTTGGGAAGAGAGCTCCAGATTTCAACTACCCCTTGTGTGGGTAAAAAACCCACTTTCTGACATCGCTCCCTGCTCTTTTTCAAATACTGCCGTGAGATCTTTCATTTGAACCTCAACAGCAGGACAGGGCCTCAATTTAAGGATCATGCGAAGAATGGCAGCACTCCCTCAGAACTGTGTGGAGTGTCTGCCGATATTGTGAGCTCTAGTTCTGGTCTGGGGCTCCCAAGTCGCAAGCTTCTGACCCAGAGACGAGATTGCAACCAACTGAGTAAGCCAAGCTGACCAAATTCAAGAGCACAACAAAAAAACAAAGATGCATTTACGGGGAAGCTAGATAAGTACATGAGGGAGAAAGGAATAGAAGGATATGCTGATAGGGTGAGATGAAGAGGGGTGGGGAGGATGATCATGTGGAGCATGGACCTGTTGGGTTGAATGGCCCATTTCTGTGCTGTACATTCTATCTAATGAACATAATAGTCATAGAAAAAACCCCAAAACAATCCCCTTCTCACATATATGGGGACTCTGAGCATGACTTTCCAAAAGTAATTGAAGGGATCAGCTACCCATCCTCCCCTAGAATGCAGCAGTTAGTAAACCTACCTCGGCTTCTCCTGGGTATCCATTTGTCTGTTGACGTCGTCCATCCACAGCATCAGAGCCCGCACGAGGTTGAAGAAGCGGAACTTTTCGACAGAGTCCGAGAGGAGCTGTTTGCGTCCTTTGCTGGCATTGAGGAGGGCGTTCCAGGCCTCCACAACGGTATCCTCGTGTCGCTGGATGTCCTCGGCCTTTTCGCCCGCGTAGGCTGACCGCAGGCGAGCAGCATCGTCCTGGACCTGTTTCACCTGAGTTACCAAAAAAAAGGCAAACCAGTGTCAAAGGGAAAGGCAAAGCCACAGGGAAAGACAGAGCGTCAAAATGGTCAACCGGGACAACGATCTGAAATTAAGGAATGAGGACGATTGCAGCAGCAGCAGTTGTTTAAAAGTGGCAATCTCCTTCAAGACATCTTATACCGAGGGAATTTCACCATTAAATCCCCTGGAAATGATAATGATTTTCTTTTTTTCCTCTTCTGCACCCTTTTAAAATCTGGGGAAATAAAGTGTCAAAAAGCTTGAAACTGACAGACAGAAAGACAGCATTGAAAATGCGCTAGAAATTGAAGAAAATTCCTACACTGGGAACAGAGAGAGCGAGCTGGAGAAAGGGAGAGGTAAAGAGAGAGAATAAAGCAGAGGAAGCAGGCAGAACGAGGGGGAAAGGTGAGGCAGAAAGGAGAGAAAGAGCGACCTGCATATTCTGTACCTACCTGTGTGCTCAGTGCCTGTATGTCGTGTTCGTATGTAGTGTGCATCCGGTGCATTCTCTCCACCGTGTTTAGATCACGACCCACTTCCTCTGGCAGCTGCTTTTCCTTCTCCTGAATGCGGTCGAGCGTCTCCCTGGCATCGTGGTAGAAGCTGTGCAGCTCGTACGAGGCGGCCAGCATCTGCGTCCGGGTGTCGATGAGCTCCAGCAGGTCCGCCCAGGCCTCGTTCAGCCCGTCCTTCCACTCGGCAATGGTGGCGTTTTCCGAGTGACCCAGGTCGATCTGCTCGTCGGCCATGAGGTTCACGGAGTCCACGCGCTCCTGGCCGATGTTGCTGGTGTCCCGAGCAAATTCACGGAATTTATCCCGCAACATCTGCACAAAGAATGGTTGGGGGGGGAGTCACCAGCTGGGTTCACTGAACGGTCTTAATTCTGGATAGAACGGTCGGCAGTCTCAGCAGACGCATCGAGCAATACGTTTGCACAACATTCCTCTGCTATTTTAGTGGAAGCGTTCACCCGTTTATGTATTTAGTTGTACGCTGCAGGAAACTCATGCACAGAAACTCCTATCTCGCTCGCTAAGCATGCACAGACCAGAAGGTCCCAGGTTTTCCTAAGCCAGTGTGATAACGTGAGCATTACAATTAGCCTCAGCACTTCTGATATAGGGAGAGCGAGAGAGAGAGAGATTAGCCAGGGTTTCTCAATCAGGTGAGCATATGCTGGAAAGTGCGGATGGGAGATAAGGAGAGTTGGGCTTGACGGTGATGCCCTCCCATGGTTGCATACCCCACCGGCACTCATTGCCCAGGCTCACATGAAACACTGCCACCTGGGCAAGGTACCAGAGTGGTGGACCTGTGTCTCAAAGAGTGGACGAGCCCTGGCAATTAGGAGCAAGGTAATGAGATGGTAGAAAAACACGGGACTCTGCAGCCTTAAAAGGAAGTGAATGAGGGGACTTTTTATCGAGGTAAGTTACGAAGTGTGGTTAATCCTGAGGACTATTTCAAGCTAAACCGCAACAGCAAGAGAAGGGGGCGCGGGAAACAGTTCTGCTCACACACACACACAGTGATACCTGGAATGGGCTCAGAGTACAGAAGTGGAATGATAAACTGTGGAGTCAATGAAGAGGCAGTTAGACACGGTGTTGGGGGCGTCATGGGTTACTGTAGAAGGATGAGGAAGATGGGCCGATGGCCTCCTTCACCTGTACTTATTTCAATCTGTGGATTAGTCATAGAGTTATACAGCACAGAAGGAGGCCCTTTGGCCCATCGTGTCTGTGCCGGCCATCAAGCCCTGTCTATTCTAATCCCATTTTCCAGCACTTGGTCCGTAGCATATAAGAACATAAGAAGTAGGAGCAGGAGTAGGCCATACGACCCTTCGGGCCTGCTCCGCCATTCAATAGGATCATGGCTGATCCGAACCTAGACTCACGTCCACTTCCCTGCCCGCTCCCCATAACCCTTCATTTCCTCATCAGCTAGGAAACTGTCTATCTCCGTTTTAAATTTATTTAATGTCGCAAATGTAGCCTTGTATGCTATGGCGTTTCAAGTGCTCATCTAAATGCTTCTTGAATGTTGTGAGGGTTCCTGCCTCTACCACCCTTTCAGGCAGTGAGTTCCAGATTCCAACCACCCTCTGGGTGAAAAAGGTTTTCCTCAAATCCCCTCTAACCCTCCTGCCCCTTACCTTGAAACTATGCCCCCTGGTTATTGACCCCTCTACTAAGGGGAAAAGTTCCTTTCTATCTACCCCCCTCATAATTTTGTACACCTCAATCAGGTCCCCCCTCAGCCTTCTCTGCTCTAAGGAAAACAACCCCAGCCTGTCCAGTCTCTCTAGCAAAGAGGAGGGGGGGAAAAAAAGGTTGCCCTTTACTCACAGTGACGTGCTCATAATCCTGACCCAGCTCGTGGGAGCCAGCCACTATCTCGCGCTCCGCGATCCACTGCTCCAGGTCATCCACTTCCCGCTTGAGCTGGCAGAGCCGTAGCCGCTCCTGCAGTTTTTCCCGTCGCTCCTCCGCCAGGTCCTTCAGTCCAGCGTACAGCTTATCCACCTGTGACTGCCTCAGCGTAATCCGGTCACTGCACAATCCAACAAAAATAATAATTTTAGGCGAAAAAACCCCACGAATGCCTAGTGCGGCAAATCTGGAATTGAATCTGAGAGAACGAAAGGCTGATGTTTTGGGTGGGACCTTTCATCAGATAGTAAGTACTACAGCTCCTTAAGGCCAAGTAATAACTGGAATTAAATGGCGGTATCACCAAGATATAATAGGATGGATCTGCTTCCTAGTTGCACCTCAGGCATGCCAGGGACAGTGAGGAGGAATAAAGAGGGGCTGAGCCCCAATAGATCAGATCTCCGTCCACAGTGCCCCCACCCCGGGATTCCCAGGGGCTTCACTAGGACTATGCCTAGATTATGCAAAGGCCCAGCATTGGCATTTCAATGAGGCAGGTGAGGGGGCACTCTGGGCGCCCCCCCCCCACCTCACTTCCTTTTTGTGGGACCATTAGGTGTCCCAGCAGAGAGGCAATTGAAGAAACCTGGTGCGAGGGCTTGCGTCTGGAGCCTGCAGATCAGAGGGGGTTTGTGGGCGTCCTGGGACCCCAGCCTGAAGTTAACGATTAGAGTCAGGCAAGTGTGACCACCCCTCCCTCCCAGGATGATCTTTGGAGCTTGGGAGGGGAGGAGGACCTTCTGGTTGCTGCTGGGACGGAGGAAGGAACCTGACCCGGAGAGCAGCAGCCAGAAGGGCCCAACACAAACGGCTAGGGACACAGCTCCTGTTGCCTGTTCTCCTTTCCAGCAGTAGCCCTGGCCAGGGGCCGGCCTGTGCTCAAGCCATGAAAATGGCCTGGGAGAGGAAAGAAATCACAGGATCCTCACCTGCAACAGGCTCAGCACACCTGAGGCACCTCAGGAACCCAGGGAGGGAAACAGATCCAGGGCAACATTTCACAAAATGACAGGAACTGTTGGCGCTAGTGACAGGACTCACTCCTGATGCAGAGCTCGCACATAAATGGAACCACGCACAACGTGCTACTGGATACTGACCTCTCTGGATGATTGTTTGTTACTAGATTCCTGCTCAGGTTGGAGAGTTGGTGAATGGTCTGGGCATAATCTTCCAGCGACTGCTCCACCACCTGGTGTTTCTTTACCATCGCCATTGCACTCTGTTCATCCTTTTCACACACGACAACACAGTCAAACAGAGCAAAATAATTCACAAATACAACACTACAATAAAACAGAAAACTGCAGGCACCCGATGTCTGGTTAGCTACGAGGAAAGATTGGATAGGCTGGGATTGTTTTCTTTGGAGCAGAGGAGGCTGAGGGGTTACTTAATTTAATTATGAGGGGCCTAGATAGAGTGGATAGGAAGGACCTATTTCCCCTAGCAGAGAGGTCAATAACCAGGGGGCATAGATTTAAAGTAATTGGTAGAAGGATTAGAGCGGAGTTGAGAACTTTTTTCACCCAGAGGGTGGTGGGGGTCTGGAACTCACTGCCTGAAAGGGTGGTAGAGGCAGAATCCCTCATCACATTTGAAAAATACTTGGATATGCACCTGAAGTGCCGTAACCTGCAGGGCTACGGACCAAGAGCTGGAAAGTGGGAATAGGCTGGATGGCTCTTTTTCGGCCGGCACAGACACGCTGGGCCGAATGGCCTCCTTCTGTGCCGTAAGTTTCTGATTCTATGATACCAGTTGGAACTGGGGTGGGGAGGGGAAAAGAGTAAAATAGAACTGTAATATGAGCATTTAGAATACACCATCACTTAACCGATCCAGCACACACAACTCAGCACTTCTATACTGACAGCGAGAGGTCACGCTTTCGGTCTAATCCACTCTTTCTAAATGGGGGTCTCTGGACCCGAGAGTCCCGGATTTTCTGTCTGTAAACAGATTTCTCTATTTTTGTGACTTATCAGAATGCTATTTCTCTTGCGGTATTGTAATAAAGTGTGTTTTGTTGCAGGGACATCACTTTGGGCAGCGGAGGGCTGTGTCTGCATTTGCAGGGCGTCCCCGACGGTACTTTCTGCGCTCCAACTTCCCTATCAGTGGTGTGATTTTCAGGCTGGTCTAAAGTGGAGCCCCACCCCCACCGCCCCCGTCACTTTACACAGACCCACTCCGGGACGCTTCCTTTTGGTAACATTATGGAGCGGCCTCGGATGGAGGAGGGAACAAGGGTTCCATGGAGGTCAGAAAATTTATTTGTATTTTAAAAAGAAAAGTGAAACATGATTTTTTTTAAAATATATATATTTTTCTCCCCTGACTATAAAATAGGGGAGTACGCATAATGTGAATTGCTCTCCCGAGACTTCCCTTCATCTTTAATTAATATGATAATTCTTTAGTACCTTAGCCCTCTCTTCTGACATCATGTGAAGCTCCTGTTCCCCCATCCAGGCCTCTGCTTCAGCGGCATCGAAGTAGAACTGCTGAGCCTTGTGAGACTCCTGCAGGCGGCCGTTGCGTTTGTCTGCCTCCTCAATCAGCTCCTTCCACATCTCCTGCAGGTCTCCCAGGCGGGCTTGCAGCAGCTCCGAATCGACGCGCCTGGCTTTGGCCGTGGTCTCCCCGCGGTCCGCAATGTCGTCAATTCGGGGCTGGTGACCCTGGATCTCCTTCTGCAGGGTCTGAGGAACAAAAAGTGAAAGGTTAAGAAACGTTGCTGATTGCTTTCCTCATTTCATAATCTTCAACCGGCACCGATTCACAGATATACATTGCACCACTGTGTTTAAAGGGTGCTCATCACTCACTAATCTCCTTCTTCCTGAGTCAGTGGCAGACAGACAGTGTACTGAAATATCCCCCACAACCAAGTTTTCTACCCTGAAGTTGCTGACTCCTGCTAGGCTACAGTTCCAAGGCATCACCCCCCCGCCCCCACTTCGCTGTTCACCAGAGCCTAGACAACGAGGACTAGATTACTACCCGGGGAGGGGGTCAGGTCAGATACATTCCCGTCGTGACCCCTTTTAAATTTCTCCATTACAACCAACCAAGGGAGAGACCAAATCTGACAATACGCGCCAGGACCACATTTTCTTTTCTTTTCTATTCATTCTCGGGGATGTGGGCGTCACTGGTAAGACGGGATTTATCGCTCATCCCTAAGTTGCCCTCGAGAAGGTTGTGCTGGACCCCTTTTTTTCTTGAACCGCTGCAGTCCATGTGGTGGAGGTACTCCCAACAATGCTGCAGGGTAGGGAGTCCCAGGATTATGACCCCAGCAACGATGCAGGAATGGCGATATATGTTCTCAAGTCGGGATGGTGTGTGACTTAGAGGTGGAACTTGGACTCGATGGTATGCACCTGCTGGCCTTGTCCTTCAAAGTGCTGGAGGGCGCAAATTTGGTAGTCGCTGCCAAAGAAGCCATGGTGACTGGCTGTAGATAGGACGCCCTGCAGCCACGTTACGCCAGTGGTGAAGGGACGTGGATGTTTAAGGTGGACAATGGGAGACTATCCGAGGAGGGAAATCAGCCAGGGAGCCACTGCGCCCTTTTCACCTGTCTTCGACCCTCGCATGTACCCATGCACCTGGTGCAGCCAATAGAGAAGGTAGGTGTTTGGCTCCTAGACTGTGAGACTCCACTTGCCTGGATGAGTGCAGCTCCAGCAACAACACTCAAGAAGCTCGACACCATCCAGGACAAAGCAGCCCGCTTGATTGGCACCCCATCCACCACCTTAAACATTCACTCCCTCCACCACCGGCGCACCGTGGCTGCAGTGTGGACCATCTACAAGATGCACTGCAGCAACTCGCCAAGGCTTCTTCGGCAGCACCTGCCAAACCCACGACCTCTTCCACCTAGAAGGACAAGGGCAGCAGGCGCATGGGAACACCACCACCTCCAAGTTCCCCTCCAAGTCACACACACCATCCTGACTTAGAAATATATCAGCCATTCCTTCATCGTCGCTGGGTCAAAATCCTGGAACTCCCTCCCTAACAGCACTGTGGGAGCACCTTCACCACACAGACTGCAGCGGTTCAAGAAGGCGACTCACCACCACCTTCTCAAGGGCAATTAGGGATGGACAATAAATGCTGGCCTTGTCAGCGACGCCCACATCCCACAAACAAATTAAAAAAAAGACACACACAAGCAGCGTGGGTGATAGAATCTGCATCTTGCCATATTCTGACACCAGTCTCACGCTGTCCTTGTGAACAATGTCCTAACAGCTCTGCCTTTGGCTGACTGATACAACAGTGAAAAAACAACAGAAAGGTAGGAGAACAACTTGAGACATTTAATTCTGATTGTTGGCCAGATGAGAATCATCTGCAATCATAACGCTTCACAGAGCAAAGGTTGGACAGTCGGGTTTGTATCGGTAATGGTTGGTGAAACTGCCCATGTACCACGCACATTCTGGCTATTATTCAACACTATATGTTAGTCGGAAAGACATGGATAGGGGCAGCTGTTTAGTAAGTCCTTTAGCGACCTGTTAGAAAGTGGAGCGTGTGTACAAGCAAATGGCCTCATGTCTAGTTCTCGTCTCACCTGGTTCTTTTTAATGAGCAGCTGCACAGTTGGCAGGTTGTTCCCATGGTCGGTTGAGGTTGCCAGTGGCATCCGCTCATTTACCCACAGCTGGATAGAGAGAAAGGAGATCAGAACAATTAACGCAGTGTTAAATATTCACCCTGTTTACCAGACTCTAAACACATTTTTTTTAAATATTAAAAAATTGGTGCAATTTGCCAATCTTCAAAAGCAGGGTTCAAATTTTTATTCCCCCCCCCCCCCCCCCCCCAGGTTCGATTCCCCGGTCTGCTGATCTCAGTGTCAGTTTGTCTCAGGCCTCTGGGTCAGAACTTTGTGGGTTCAAGCCCCCACACTCCAGGGCTCGAGTACTTAATCTAAAATCGACACTGCCGGTGCAGTACTGAGGGACTGCTGCGCTGTCGGAGGTGCCGTCTTTCTAATGAGATGTCTGCCCTTCCCGTGTGGACATTAAAAAACGCTCTTCAAAGAAGTTTTTCTGGCCAACATTCTTCATTCAATCAATTAACTGCTCATTCGTCGCATTTGCTGTTTTTAAGGACCTTACTCTATGCAGATTGGCTGCCACCTTTGCCTGCGTAACGACAGTGACTGCATTTCAAAAGGAGTTCAAGTGGGACATCCTGAGGAGCTATATAAAGGGAAGATTTTTCTTTGCTAGTTGATCTCAGCTTGGATGGCAGTAACTGGCCTCAGCGGCCCTGGGCTAGGAAGAGGAAATAAATCATCTGTGATTCTCTCCTGATCAATATCCAGAGACTCCTGCTGGGGGGGGGGGGGGGGGGGGGCGAGAGGGCTAGGGTGCGTGGGGCTCTTGGCTGACAACAAGGGTTAGGGTCCGCTGCGATGCCCTACAGTGTCGAATAGTCACGTGTACTCGCGTGTGAAGTACGGCCAGCTGGACGAGTGTACAGGAGGGGGCTGCTGCCACAGGTGAGACCGCAGCAGCCCAGCAAGAGTCACCGGGGGCAGAATTTCCTGCTCCTGCGTGTTTTGGATTAGCTGGGCGCAGTGCGCGGAGGACAAATCGGGCGGGAAGATACGAAAATGCCCATAACGGAGCCTGTCCGTTGTAAATTTACGACGGACAAACCAGGCAGGGTCACGGCTGCCCAATTTTCCTCTGTGGGCCGTGGGAAGCGCAGGAACACAATAATCTGCCCCCCATTGCTCTCAGGAGACCAGTGGCGGGAGGGGAGTCCGAGTAGAAACGAGGACGTTTGCCAGTTACAGGTGAATTTTAAGGAGGGTACTTACAATTTCATCCTCTAAATCCCGGTTGAATTGATGGCCCTCTTTGGAGGCCATCAGATTGCTGCGTCTCTCTTGGATAGGTTTAAGCAGCTCCTGGAATCGCTCCTCCACCCTCTTCTGTTTGGAATCCACCTCCACGATGTTCGTATCCTCCTGCCCGAGGGCCTGGGCCTGATGCTTCAGCTCCTCCACCTCCTTCTGACGGACTTGCATCTGATTCTCCAGCATCTTCAAGAGACAAGCGGGGGGGGGTATCCCGATTAGAAATTTAGGATTAAGAAGGGAAGCAGGGCGAAACTTCTCACCCAGTTGCGGAATAAAGTTACCAGGGAGCGGTTCTGAAGCAGTATAGCTAAGGTTCAAGGGACTATTGGATACCTTTCTGGAGCGAGAAGGGTTTAAAGAACACGGCGAAAAGGTGGGGTTCAGCTAAGAAAAAGGGATGTGATTATTTGAGGCTAATGCTCTTGTCACAGACACTGTGCAGATCACGGGGAGAATCGAAAGATTATTTCATGGAAGAGGCTTATATGCTGTATCTTGAAGATCCAGCTGGGTGCTAGGATGTTGCTAAGCATTCAAAGGGTTATTGTTACTCCACTCTGCCAAGGTATAACCCGACCTAGAAGTAAAGGGCATTAAGGGTTACGGGGAGCGGGCAGGAATTTGGACATGAGTCTAGGTTCGGATCGGTCATGGCCCTGTGGGTAGTGGAGCGGGCCCAGGGACTGTGTAGCCTGATTCTGCTCCTATTTCGTGTGTGCAATTCTGTTAGATGCAGGAGATGGTTCTGTGATAGATAGTAGATTGGCGGTTAGGATCAGATCAGCCATGATCTTATTGAATGGCGGAGCAGGCTCGAGGGGCCGATTGGCCTACTCCTGCTCCTATTTCTTATGTTCTTATGTTCTTATGACTCAGGATGTGAAATTATTTTTCAGTGTTGAATATTCTGGGTTGTCGAGGAGCAGCTGACAATTTTTTGGGGGCATTTTATGATCCAGCTCTACAATGCAGTCAGATTCAACTCCCTCAAATTCTTTCCCCCACCTGACAAATACAAGATTAAATGAGAGAGATTCACAACAGAGAGCAGGAGAAACGTTACACAGAGAGTTGTGTGGCTGTGGAATTCACATCCAGGGTTAGTGGTCGAGGCAGAAACTCGGTCAACAGTCAAGATTGGATTGGAGAGGTGTCTGAACGCAAAGAGGAGTGGATATGGGAACAGGGTGGGTAAATATGATTTGGACTATTTGCTCACACGAGGGTAAGAAGGCAGGATGGACTGCTTGAGCTGAATGGCCCGTTTCCCTGTTGTGGAACACATTCGACAGCACCCATACCTGCTGCTTTTTCAAGAGGATGCTGACACTGGTCAGATCCTTGCCGTGATCATCAGACTGCAGCTGCGCGTCCAGGTTATTGAGCCAGGTGTCCAGGTCTGCGCAGCTCTGCGTGAACAGTTCAGTGCGGTTGGCGTCAAACAGGCACTGAGCTTTGGTCTTGGTAGTGGATTCCAGGTCATCCCAGAGTCTGTGCAGGTTACTGAGTTTCTCCTCCACGATGGGTTCAGTATCTGGCTTCTCGAATATCAGCTGCTTCCCATCCTGCACAACAAGGTAGATCAATTAATAAAGCGTGTCTGTCAGTGGTTTAATAATGATCACTTAACCAACCATCCAAGCACATTCGCACAACAGTGGGTGGCAAGCTCCCTAGTAAAGGCAGCATATAACTGAGTTATGCAAGTTATACCCTTGGTCTGTGTTGAACGAGACAAACGCAGCCAGGGAGGTGCAACTAACTGGCTTCAGCACCTCCAGGACGAGGTAGGGGCAAACAATTTTTTTTCCCCCAGACGCCAGCTGTTGCTGATGATTCTGCCATTCCCATTTACACCTCCTCTGGACTCATCTTTTGTTTCTTTACTTGTCCCATCACTATCTCCTTTTGCCTCGCACCATCAGCCCTTTTGTCATTTAATCTCTCCTGCCTTCCACCCTATCACAGACCTTCCCTTTGGTTCTTTCCTCCTCTCCCCCCTTTCCCTGACCCTACACCTGCTTAAAACCTGTTGCATCTCTAACTTGTTCCAGTTCTGATGAAGGGTCATCGAGCTGAAACGTTAACTCTGTTTCTCTCTCCACAGATGCTGCCTGACCTGCTGAGTGTTTCCAGCAATTTTCTGCTTTTAATTTCAAATTTCCAGCATCCGCAGTATTTTGGCTTTGGTAAAAAATAATCAGCCAGGCTTCCCACTCCTGATCACCAAACAGTGACTCCTGCTGGGAGAGCACTAAGGATAAGGACGAGATCAGGCTCGGTTGTAATGCCACCCATAGTCACCGCCAAGAGTCACACATGGAGCACGATTACTCGGGGCAAGGTGCAAAAAGGCCGCCCGCAGCAATGGAACTGTACGCAGCAAGAGTCAGGATCTTCAGCAGTGTCAGCTGTGGCTCAGTGCGTAGCACACTCACCTCTGAGTCAGAAGGTTGTGGGTTCAAGTCCCACTCCAGGGACTTGAGCACATAAAAAACCTAGCTGACACTCCCAGTGCAGTACTGAGGGAGCGCCGCACTGTCGGAGGGGCGGTACTGAGGGAGCACCGCACTGTCGGAGGGGCGGTACTGAGGGAGCGCCGCACTGTCGGAGGGGCGGTACTGAGGGAGCTCCGTACTGTCGGAGGGGCAGTACTGAGGGAGCGCCGCACTGTCGGAGGGGCGGTACTGAGGGAGCTCCGTACTGTCGGAGGGGCAGTACTGAGGGAGCGCCGCACTGTCGGAGGGGCGGTACTGAGGGAGCACCGCACTGTCGGAGGGGCGGTACTGAGGGAGCGCCGCACTGTCGGAGGGGCGGTACTGAGGGAGCTCCGTACTGTCGGAGGGGCAGTACTGAGGGAGAGCCGCACTGTCGGAGGGGCGGTACTGAGGGAGAGCCGCACTGTCGGAGGGGCGGTACTGAGGGAGCGCCGCACTGTCGGAGGGGCGGTACTGAGGGAGCTCCGTACTGTCGGAGGGGCAGTACTGAGGGAGCGCCGCACTGTCGGAGGGGCAGTACTGAGGGAGCGCCGCACTGTCGGAGGGGCAGTACTGAGGGAGCGCCGCACTGTCGGAGGGGCAGTACTGAGGGAGCGCCGCACTGTCGGAGGGGCAGTACTGAGGGAGCGCCGCACTGTCGGAGGGGCAGTACTGAGGGAGCGCCGCACTGTCGGAGGGGCTGTACTGAGGGAACTCCGCACTGTCGGAGGGGCTGTACTGAGGGAGCTCCGCACTGTCGGAGGGTCACTACTGAGGGAGCTCCGCACTGTTGGAGGGGCTGTACTGAGGGAGCGCCGCACTGTCGGAGGGGCAGTACTGAGGGAGCTCCGCACTGTCGGAGGGGCAGTACTGAGGGAGCGCCGCACTGTCGGAGGAGCCGTCTTTCGGATGAGACGTTAAACTGAGGCCCCGTCTGCTCTCTCAGGCGGACGTAAAAGATCCCATGGCACTATTTTGAAGAAGAGCAGGGGAGTTCTCCCCGGTGTCCTGGGGCCAATATTTATCCCTCAACCAACATATCAAAAACAGATGATCTGGTCATTATCACATTGCTGTTTTGTGGGAGCTTGCTGTGCGCAAATTGGCTGCCACATTTCAACAGTGACTCCACTTCAAAAAGTACTTAATTGGCTGTAAAGCACTTTGAGACGTCCAGTGGTCGTGAAAGACGCTGTAAAAATGCGAGTCTTTCTTTTTTCTTTTCAGGAGTGAAGGGGAGAAATTTGGCAAATAAGAGATTCAAAAAGAAAAAAACAAACACTACAAGGCTAGTTCTGATGCAGGGACATGTTTAGTTTATAGTAAGAGAGTCGCAAGTATGCTGGAAATTGAATTAAATGTATTTTCCTCCCAACAATTTCGATAGTCCCTTCCCTCTCTATTCACACCCCAGATGGCTCCCAGGAATTGTCCAACCATGCTCTGTGGCCAGCTGCGAACAAGGTACATCCAGCGCCACTTTGCCGGTTTAATCGTTCAGCTCGCGTCCACTGAGCATGTTTCCCTCCTCGCAGTCTGGCTGACATTAGGGCCGACACTCGTCTTCACCTGGCACAGCAGGCTGGGCCCAGCAGCATGCCAAGCTGCCAGCCCTCCCACAAGACAGCAGTATTATGAGGAAGAAGAATGTGCTGTTTTGTTGTATCCGATCTGGCTGTTTTTCTCTCTTCACAGCATTAAAAAAAAACTAACAGACATCGTTCCCTGCCTGAGCAGATAAGGATGATGTATGGTCCTGGATAAACCATCTTCTGTATCTTTATTTTGACATGTATTTATGGAAAACAAGTGAAGTATCTTTGGGGAACATTAGCCTGGCTCCGATGTGGTTACCTTGTCTATCTTGTCCAGCCACTCCTTATTGGAGGCCAGCTCTGCCATGAAGGCCTGGTGTTTCTGCCACTTCGTGTGAAGATTGCGAGCCTCATCGTACGACATATCTTGAGCCGTCAACATCTTTTCATTGATCCAGAGGGTGAGCTGGGCAAAATGGTACCAAAAAAAAAAGTTAAACAGAGGAACATTCGGAACAGGAGGAGGCCATTCAGCCTGCTCCGCCATATTCAAGTAGATCGCGGCTGATCTGCACTGCAACCCCATTTACCCGCCACTGCTCCATATTCCTCGCTACCCCTTACCCAACCAAAATATATCGACCTAGGTTTTGAAAGCTCAATTTTCCCAAAGCATCCACAGCCTTTTGGGGAGAGAGAGTTCCAAATTTCTACTACCCATTGTGATTTCTGATTTCGCTCCTGAATAGCCTAGCTCTAATTTGAAGATTGCCAGAACTGAGAGGTTCTAACTATCGGGAAAGATTGAACAGGCTGGGACTCTTTCCTCTAGAAAAGAGAAGACTGAGGGGTGACCTGATCGAGGTCTTCAAGATTGAAAGGGTTCGATAGGGTAGACGTAGAGAAGATGTTTCCACTTAGGAGCGAGACCAGAACTAGGGGCCATCAATATAAGGTAGTCACTAATAAATCCAATAGGGAATTCAGGAGAAACTTCTTTACCCAGAGAGTGGGGAGAATGTGGAACTCGCTACCACAGGGAGTGGTTGAGGCGAATAGTATAGATGTATTTAAGGGGAAGCTGGATAAGCACATGAGGGAGAAAGGAATAGAAGGATATGTTAATGGGGTGAGATGAAGAGGGATGGGAGGAGGCTTGTGCGGAGCGTAAACACCGGCACAGACCAGTTGGGCTGTGTGGCCTGTTTCTGTGCTGTAAATACTTTGTAACACTTCGTAATGTCCCCTTGTTCTTGATATCCCCCAGCAAGAACGTCAACAAGATGCAGAGAGTTCTGACAAAAGGTCTTCGACCTGAAACGTTAACTCTATTTCTCTCTCCACGGATGCTGCCTGGCCTGCTGAGTTTTTCCAGCGTTTTCTGTTGTTATTGCAAAGAGTCAATGTTTGCTCAAGGAATGATTCACTGATTTATGCTATGTTCATATTACAGCGCTGTCATCAGAGACAATGCCTAGTGCAGCAGCAGCAGAATGAGTCGATGCTGGTGACTCTGGCGGCAAGGAGGCCCAGTTCAAGATGGGAAGAGATTCCTCTCCAGCATTACTGCATGCTACGGACCACCTTTAATGGCGGGGATGGGGCGGGCAAACAGTCAGCTGCCGACTCAAGCCAACAACATTGGAGGGCATCTGCAGTCAGAAAAATTAAAGTCGCAATCACGTCTTTTAAACAACTGCCCACGCACATGCTTGCCCCTGCAGCAAAGGGTTCATTTTTGGATGTGACAGTGTGCATCTCCGTGTCCCTCTCGCCTCTGCTGTTTGTCCTTTCAGGTACACGCTCAGCTATATTTTGGACAGGCCCCAGCAAGTATTTCTTTATACACATCAACTGGTTACCAGGAAGGGTGGTCGAGACCGGGACGCTGGACACATCTGCGTAACAAATGGCAGCATGGTTGGTATTCTGGAAGGATGAGCTGAACCTATCTTGTGAGTTAGATCCAGAACCAGGAGTGAGCAGTAGAGGTCAGTGGCCATAAATATTCCTTGGGTGTGGTCATTGTGGGCTCATTTAGTACACTTTAGGAAAATTGCACAAAATAATCCACTCGAATGCTGTGCCAATACACTTATTTTGTGATGCTTTCAATCCCTCACTCCAACTTGTTCAGTCAGTGACCGACCTGTGGCCACCTGCACTTCACTCTCGTGTTATGCAGCTCAGAAACCTCTCTCCAGACACAATATATAATTCAACTGCTGGGTGATTTTTATAGTTCAAATGGACGAGGTATGAAAGTTTCACACACCCTCGATGACACTTTACTGAAACCCTGGTCCTCGCCCCCTGCTCCGCTAGCGCTGGCTGCCCTTAAGAACATAAGAAATAGGTGCAGGAGTCGGCCATACGGCCCCTCGAGCCTGCTCCGCCATTCAATAAGATCGCGGATGATCTTCGACCTCAACTCCACTTTCCTGCCCGATTTCCATATCCCTTGGTTCTCCTAGAATCCAAAAATCTATCGATCTCTGTCCTGAATATACTCAACGACTGAGCCTCCACAGCCCTCTGGGGTAGAGAATTCCAAAGATTCACAAGCCTCCGAATGAAGAAATTCCTCCTCATCTCAGTCTTAAATGGTCGACCCCTTATCCGGAGACTCTGCCCCCTAGTTCTAGACTCTCCGGTCAGGGGGAAACAACCTCTCAGCATCCACCCTGTCAATCCCCCTCAGAATCTTGTATGTTTCAATGAGATCACCTCTCATTCTTCTAAACTCCAGAGAGCACAGGCCCAATCTACCTTTGAGCCACCAAACCCTTCCGTCTGGGAGCTTCTCCTTTATAGCATGGCATTTCCACCTCACCACAGCAGCCACAGTTGTGCATCTGCCATTTAATACCAGACGACGAGCGTCTTGTGCTCAGTGGGAACTGCATCGCGCCTACACACACACTGATTCACTTTTTTTAAATGTGTACGGACAGGCCCGCCTGTAGTGTATGATTTTTATACAGACCAGAACCATAAATCCTATTTAAATATTTATAAATGCTTCCCTCAAGTCTTTCCTTTGCTGTTCCCAGGAATCTGTCAGTGCTGCTCTATAAAGGGCCAGTCGGAGATGCACAAGAGCAGCTCCTGTTGTCACGAATACAGAGATGATTCGTGATTACTCTGAAAATGGCATTATCTCAGCTTCCGTGCTATCCTAGCTGGAATTGTGACACTCGGGCAGCAAATCTAGTTACTGTATGAAGGGTAGAAATTCCTGGGGGCTTGCTGCAGGATGTTGCACTGAATCAGTTATCATCCAATGATTTTCCCTCTGTGTCTGCGAGGAACGCTTGGATTTCAGTGATGCCCCTGGGGGGGTGACTGCCAATTGAGAGCAAGGCAGCTGCTGCACCTCACTGCAGCAGCCACAGTTGTGCATCTGCCATTTAATGCCGGACTAGGGAGCGTTTTATGCTCAGTGTTTTGCGTCTCTTGTAACTCCACGGTGCAGCAAGCTATTGCATCGCGCCTCTGTCCCGTTCACCTGGCTAACTTCCGTATAGAATCGTACAGCACAGGAGGAGGCCATTCGGCCCATCGTGCCTGCGCCGACTCTCTGAATGAGCTATCTAATTAGTCCCACTCCCCTGCTCTTTCCCCATAGCCCTGCAATTTCTTTTTCCTTTTTAAGCATATATCCAATTCCCTTTTGAAAGTTACTATTGAATGTGCTGTAAGCTCTGAAGAGCACGATCTCCAATGTTTGCGAGATCGGTTCAGGTGAGGTGGGCCATTCATAAAGACACTAAAATACTCTCATCCCGCAATCCGTAGTTAAACTCCTGTACGTGCCGAGTGTCCAGGCCTGCATATCCCGAAATGAAAGTTACCTCCTGGCAATCCTGAAGGAATTTCTGCAGCTCCAGGTTGTCCTTGAGCCGACTGGCAAGGTCGCCGGCACTTGTGCGATTCCTTCTGTGCCTGAAATCGGAACATTTGAAGACAAATTTAAACTTGAATCGACAGTGGTACCAACAGGTAGGAAATCGGCAGAACAAACGGGCATCACAATTCTCCAAACCTACAACTATTGGAGGAGGAACACCTAGGGCAAATACTTTCTATTCAAAGTGATCTGAAAAAAACAAACATTTCTACTAATAAGAATAGATTTACAGATATACAGCTCTTTAATCGTGTTGTCAGAAAGTCTCGAATCAATTCACAGAATTAATTTTCTTTGGAAGCAGTAACTTTTGTGTAGACAGAAACTGCAGCCGTCTGCATCTGCAACATTCCACAGTCAGGAGATGAATGACGAGTTAAACTGTTTTTTTAGTTGTTGCTGGTATTGATTGAGGGAGGAATGTCACACTGTACCAGCTCCCTGCTCTTCTTCAGAAAGTGCCACGGGATCATTAATGCCCGCCTGAACAGGTAGACGGGGCCTCCTTTTAGTGTCTCATGACAAGGACGGCAACTCTCGACGAGGCAGCTCTCCCTCGGAGTGTCTGTACAGATTGTGTGCTCAAAAAGGGAAGAAAAATACATGTTTCAACTGGAGAGGGGATATTGGGACAATGACAGAGCTTCTCCAGAAATGAACCCTGAAATACTGTTTTTCTTACAGTACAGTCCCCACCACTTTAAATCGTCCACGTTTAAAACGGGCAGTCGCTTATATTGGCCAAAAAGCAACAATTATCAGCATTGTCAATTTTGAAGTTGCAGGTTATAGCGTCTGTTCATTTCGGGCAGGAACAGCCAGTGAGTGAGTTCCAGGAGTTGTGTTCTATTGCTCGGATAGGTGTGTTTAGCATCATTCCTATAGCAGCAACCTTTAAGGGGAAGTATTTCCAGGGTACTGATAGAGAATTTACTGAAACCTTTTGAAAAACTAGCAGGACATGCATCTTACGCTAGGTATGGCTACGAAAACCAAGATTCCCCTGGTGAAGAGCACCTCTCACTCAGCTGACAAGAGTACAGCAAAATCCTAGCTTTTTCTGGCACTCCGCGTTCCCACGTTATACCGGCCATCGCGTGTAACGAGCAACTAGCGCTTTCACTTGCTATAAGCGGTGGGGACTGTAATTCGAATCTTTTAACGCTTTACGCTCAAATATGGGACGGAATTTTCCGAGGGACGCACCACTGCCGCTACTCGCAGGGAGCGGGTGGCGTTTCGGAGGCATCGCCCACGGTTTTTCGACGTGTTGCCAGTGGTGCAGAGCCTGGGGAGAATTCTGCCAGGAAGAATGGGGACAAACCAACCGTTCATCAATGGAGTCCACTTTCTCCTTGATTTTGTCAGCATGAACATTGCGCTCGCTCATGAGCTTTTTGCCCGAATCCACCACGCCGTTGATCTTCTCCTCGTTGGCATCCATGGTGGTCTCAATGTCCTCATGCTTCTTGATGGCAGCCTCGGCCATCTCGAGGGTGCCAGGCATCTCGGTGTGCGAAAGCATGTACTCCTGAAATAAAGGGAAACAGATCATAAGGAATGGCGCGGTCGGAACTGCCCATTTATTTCTCCCTCCTGAAGGTACAATTCTACCATCAGGCCTCCTGTACCACTCCTATTATTCACGTGGTGGGGAATCGCAGCAGTTCCTGCCCTTACCTGGACAATGACAGCAGGAGTCACAGAAATCACAGAATCATCGTTCCTGTGCCGGCTCTCAGAGAGCTCTCCAATTAGTCCCACTCCCCCCTGCTCTTTCCCCATAGCCCTGCAATTTTTTTCCTTTTTAAGTATATATCCAATTCCCTTTTGAAAGTTACTATTGAATCTGCTTCCACCGCCCTTTCAGGCAGCGCATTCCAGATCACAACAACTCGCTGCGTAAAGTGATTACTCCTCATCCCCTCCACCCCACCCCGGCTATTTTTGCCGATTATCTTAAATCTCTGTCCTCTGGTTACCGACCGTCCTGCCAGTGGAAACAAGTTTGCCCTATTTACTCAACCAAAATCGGTATTATTCTACCAATAACAGGCCCTGGCTCTGTGGCTGTACGGTCTATTCAATCACAACTGTACCTGGTTGTTAAGGAACCCTTCTGCTTGTTTGACATCACGCAGGAAGATCTGATACCCATACACCTGTGCCAGGAGGTTATGCCTGTTCTCCCACATCTGGCTCAGTTCGTTCCACCCTGTATCAAGAGCCTGCAGCCGCTGGTGCAGGAACATGTACTGGGCGTCGGTCTGGTCTTGCGTGACCTCCTCCCCGACATTTCGCATCCTCTCATAATCGTTTTTGTAGTTATCGATCTCGTTCTTGATGTTCTCGTGCTGGGTGAGGAGCTTCTCCGCATCGGTCAGCGACGTGGCCATATCCTCCGAAGCGATGGCCGTCTGCGTTCGGGACAGCCACGACTGGAAGTCGTCCAGGTCCCTCAGGAAGCCCTGCAGCTTGCTGGCTTCTCCCAGCGACTCCTCTCGTTTCTTCAGGGTGTCCTTCATGTCCTCCCACACGCCGTTGATTTCGGAAAGCCTGGCCAAGATAGCCTTTGCCTGCTCTGGGTGTTCCGAGGCGAGCTTCTCCGCTTCTTTCTGCAAGTCGTCCAGTTTGCCCTGAATGGCCTCCAGGTCCCGCTCCATGCCGGTCAACTTGCGCTGAAGGGCCATGACCCCAGCCAGGTCGTTTCCAAGACTCTGGGTAGACTCGATAACTTTGGTCTTCTCTTTAATCCACGATTTAGTCTCATTGCACTCGAGGTGGTAATTCTGAATGCTGAGGGCGGAGCTGAGGGCTTCCTTTTTCTGATCCGCGAGGCCACGGAACTGATCCCAACTGAAACAGGTAAATTAGGAAATGAACAAAATTTGTTTCATTGGGGCATAAACTCGGGATTAGCACTAGAGGAATGCGCCCTCTCATTCTGAAGCCTTGTCTGCCAGGAGTGCAATGTCAATGGTCAGAAAACGGGGGGAAGCGTGCCTGCCGTTTCTCAATACATGTGGTTCCCCGCCAGGAGAGCAATTTCCAAAAATTGACACACTGCCCGGGAATTCCTGTAAATACTGACACACTCCCGGGGACCCCCCTGTAAATACTGACACACTCCAGGGGACCCCCCTGTAAATACTGACACACTCCAGGGGACCCCCCTGTAAATACTGACACACTGCCCGGGGACCCCCTGTAAATACTGACACACTCCCGGGGACCCCCTGTAAATACTGACACACTGCCCGGGGACTTCCTGTAAATACTGACACACTGTCCGGGGACCCCCCTGTAAATACTGACACACTGCTGGGGACCCCCTGTAAATACTGACACACTCCCGGGAACACCCTGTAAATACTGACACACTGTCCGGGGACCCCCCTGTAAATACTGACACACTGCCGGGGACACCCTGTAAATACTGACACACTCCCGGGGACTTCCTGTAAATACTGACACACTGCCCGGGGACTTCCTGTAAATACTGACACACTGTCCGGGGACCCCCCTGTAAATACTGACACACTGCTGGGGACCCCCTGTAAATACTGACACACTCCCGGGAACACCCTGTAAATACTGACACACTCCCCGGGACCCCCCCTGTAAATACTGACACACTGCCCGGGGACCCCCTGTAAATACTGACACACTCCCGGGGACCCCCTGTAAATACTGACACACTACCCGGGGACCCCCCTGTAAATACTGACACACTCCCGGGGACCTCCTGTAAATACTGACACACTCCCGGGGACCCCCTGTAAATACTGACACACTGCTGGGGACCCCCTGTAAATACTGACACACTCCCGGGGACCCCCTGTAAATACTGACACACTGCCCGGGGACCCCCTGTAAATACTGACACACTCCCGGGGACCTCCTGTAAATACTTACACACTCCTAGGTATCCCCTGTAAATACTGACACACTCCCGGGGACCTCCTGTAAATACTTACACACTCCTAGGTATCCCCTGTAAATACTGACACACTCCCGGGGACCCCCTGTAAATACTGACACACTCCCGGGGACCCCCTGTAAATACTGACACACTCCCGGGGACTCCCTGTAAATACTGACACACTCCCGGGACCCCTGTAAATACTGACACACTCCCGGGGACCCTCTGTAAATACTGACACACTGCCCGGGGACCCCCTGTAAATACTGACACACTCCCGGGGACCCTCTGTAAATACTGACACACTGCCCGGGGACCCTCTGTAAATACTGACACACTGCCCGGGGACCCCCTGTAAATACTGACACACTCCCCGGGACCCCCTGTAAATACTGACACACTCCCGGGGACCTCCTGTAAATACTGACACACTGCCCGGGGACCCCCTGTAAATACTGACACACTCCCGGGGACCCCCCTGTAAATACTGACACACTCCCGGGGGCCTCCTGTAAATACTGACACACTCCCGAGGACCCCCTGTAAATACTGACACACTCCCGGGGACCCCCCTGTAAATACTGACACACTCCCGGGGACCCCCTGTAAATACTGACACACTCCCGGGGACCCCCTGTAAATACTGACACACTCCCAGGGACACCCTGTAAATACTGACACACTCCCGGGGACCCCCCTGTAAATACTGACACACTCCCGGGGACCCCCTGTAAATACTGACACACTCCCGGGGACCCCCTGTAAATACTGACACACTACCCGGGGACCCCCCTGTAAATACTGACACACTCCCGGGGACCTCCTGTAAATACTGACACACTCCCGGGGACCCCCTGTAAATACTGACGCACTGCTGGGGACCCCCTGTAAATACTGACACACTCCCGGGGACCCCCTGTAAATACTGACACACTGCCCGGGGACCCCCTGTAAATACTGACACACTCCCGGGGACCTCCTGTAAATACTTACACACTCCTAGGTATCCCCTGTAAATACTGACACACTCCCGGGGACCTCCTGTAAATACTTACACACTCCTAGGTATCCCCTGTAAATACTGACACACTCCCGGGGACCCCCTGTAAATACTGACACACTCCCGGGGACCCCCTGTAAATACTGACACACTCCCGGGGACTCCCTGTAAATACTGACACTCCCGGGGACCCCCTGTAAATACTGACACACTCCCCGGGACCCCCTGTAAATACTGACACACTCCCGGGGACCTCCTGTAAATACTGACACACTGCCCGGGGACCCCCTGTAAATACTGACACACTCCCGGGGACCCCCCTGTAAATACTGACACACTCCCGGGGGCCTCCTGTAAATACTGACACACTCCCGAGGACCCCCTGTAAATACTGACACACTCCCGGGGACCCCCCTGTAAATACTGACACACTCCCGGGGACCCCCTGTAAATACTGACACACTCCCGGGGACCCCCTGTAAATACTGACACACTCCCAGGGACACCCTGTAAATACTGACACACTCCCGGGGACCCCCCTGTAAATACTGACACACTCCCGGGGACCCCCCTGTAAATACTGACACACTCCCGGGGACCCCCCTGTAAATACTGACACACTCCCGGGGACCCCCTGTAAATACTGACACACTCCCGGGGACTTCCTGTAAATACTGACACACTGCCCGGGGACTTCCTGTAAATACTGACACACTGTCCGGGGACCCCCCTGTAAATACTGACACACTGCTGGGGACCCCCTGTAAATACTGACACACTCCCGGGAACACCCTGTAAATACTGACACACTCCCCGGGACCCCCCCTGTAAATACTGACACACTGCCCGGGGACCCCCTGTAAATACTGACACACTCCCGGGGACCCCCTGTAAATACTGACACACTACCCGGGGACCCCCCTGTAAATACTGACACACTCCCGGGGACCTCCTGTAAATACTGACACACTCCCGGGGACCCCCTGTAAATACTGACACACTGCTGGGGACCCCCTGTAAATACTGACACACTCCCGGGGACCCCCTGTAAATACTGACACACTGCCCGGGGACCCCCTGTAAATACTGACACACTCCCGGGGACCTCCTGTAAATACTTACACACTCCTAGGTATCCCCTGTAAATACTGACACACTCCCGGGGACCTCCTGTAAATACTTACACACTCCTAGGTATCCCCTGTAAATACTGACACACTCCCGGGGACCCCCTGTAAATACTGACACACTCCCGGGGACCCCCTGTAAATACTGACACACTCCCGGGGTCTCCCTGTAAATACTGACACACTCCCGGGACCCCTGTAAATACTGACACACTCCCGGGGACCCTCTGTAAATACTGACACACTGCCCGGGGACCCCCTGTAAATACTGACACACTCCCGGGGACCCTCTGTAAATACTGACACACTGCCCGGGGACCCCCTGTAAATACTGACACACTCCCCGGGACCCCCTGTAAATACTGACACACTCCCGGGGACCTCCTGTAAATACTGACACACTGCCCGGGGACCCCCTGTAAATACTGACACACTCCCGGGGACCCCCCTGTAAATACTGACACACTCCCGGGGACCCCCCTGTAAATACTGACACACTCCCGGGGGCCTCCTGTAAATACTGACACACTCCCGAGGACCCCCTGTAAATACTGACACACTCCCGGGGACCCCCCTGTAAATACTGACACACTCCCGGGGACCCCCTGTAAATACTGACACACTCCCGGGGACCCCCTGTAAATACTGACACACTCCCAGGGACACCCTGTAAATACTGACACACTCCCGGGGACCCCCTGTAAATACTGACACACTCCCAGGGACACCCTGTAAATACTGACACACTCCCGGGGACCCCCCTGTAAATACTGACACACTCCCGGGGACCCCCTGTAAATACTGACACACTCCCGGGGACCCCCTGTAAATACTGACACACTACCCGGGGACCCCCCTGTAAATACTGACACACTCCCGGGGACCTCCTGTAAATACTGACACACTCCCGGGGACCCCCTGTAAATACTGACACACTGCTGGGGACCCCCTGTAAATACTGACACACTCCCGGGGACCCCCTGTAAATACTGACACACTGCCCGGGGACCCCCTGTAAATACTGACACACTCCCGGGGACCTCCTGTAAATACTTACACACTCCTAGGTATCCCCTGTAAATACTGACACACTCCCGGGGACCTCCTGTAAATACTTACACACTCCTAGGTATCCCCTGTAAATACTGACACACTCCCGGGGACCCCCTGTAAATACATCACACTCCCGGGGTCCCCCTGTAAATACTGACACACTCCCGGGGACTCCCTGTAAATACTGACACACTCCCGGGACCCCTGTAAATACTGACACACTCCCGGGGACCCTCTGTAAATACTGACACACTGCCCGGGGACCCCCTGTAAATACTGACACACTCCCGGGGACCCCCTGTAAATACTGACACACTCCCCGGGACCCCCTGTAAATACTGACACACTCCCGGGGACCTCCTGTAAATACTGACACACTGCCCGGGGACCCCCTGTAAATACTGACACACTCCCGGGGACCCCCCTGTAAATACTGACACACTCCCGGGGGCCTCCTGTAAATACTGACACACTCCCGAGGACCCCCTGTAAATACTGACACACTCCCGGGGACCCCCCTGTAAATACTGACACACTCCCGGGGACCCCCTGTAAATACTGACACACTCCCGGGGACCCCCTGTAAATACTGACACACTCCCAGGGACACCCTGTAAATACTGACACACTCCCGGGGACCCCCCTGTAAATACTGACACACTCCCGGGGACCCCCCTGTAAATACTGACACACTCCCGGGGACCCCCTGTAAATACTGACACACTCCCGGGGACCCCCTGTAAATACTGACACACTCCCGGGGACCCCCTGTAAATACTGACACACTCCTAGGTATCCCCTGTAAATATTGACACATCCCAGAGAGCTCCTGTAAATACTGACGCACTCCGAGGGCCCCCCTGTAAATACTGACACACTCCCGGGGAGATCCTGTAAATACTGACACACACCCAGCGCCCTCTACAATACTGACACACTGCCAGAGACCTCTACGATACTGACACACTGCCAGAGACCTCCTGTAAATACTGGCACACTGCCAGAGACCTCCTCTAAATACTGGCTCACTCCCGGGGAGACCCTGTAAATACTGGCACACTCCCAGAGACCTCCTGTAAATACTGACACGCTCCCAGCGCCCTCTACAATACTGAGTACCCACCTCAAACACTGACTTCCCTTAGGCATTTCACTATGTTTTAAAATGTGTGTGTTTATTGAGAAACCCAAGTGAGGGTTAAAATGTTGCACATTACAAAAGGTTGATAAGAGCACGAGAGAAGTGGAGGTAAATCAGCAAGTAGTGAATAGGCGGCTAAATTAAATAGAAAAGATGGAAATTGAAGAAAAGTAACCAGAAAAATAACAGGAAACACTGCATGGACAATGCATAAATGACTTGTGTCAATTCATATTAAAACGGACAGGTAGCTTGGGCGAGAGTAGACCGAGAAATTCTCTTGGTGTTTGTTTGCAGTGACGGTTCTGCTGTCCTTATTTAGAGGGTTACAATGCGAGCAGCCTCTGTATTATTGGGTTGGGCTCACCTGCTGTTCAGCTGGTCTTTCATGCCAGTAACCTCGTCTTTGTTGCGGTGCTCGCTGCTTAGCAACTGACTGGCAACGTCGTTGACAGCTGTGATGCGGGAGGCTTGGCTGTTCATCTCTGGCTCGAGTGTTTCAAACCTAATCGTAAAGCAAAAAAAAAATTCAGATGATGTAAGCTTAATCAACTTCAGTGCATAAGAAGAGTAACATGCATTTATATACAACAACTTACGTTTATACAGCGCCTTTAACGTAGTAAAACGTCCCAAGGCGCTTCACAGGAGCGTTAATCAGACAGAATTTGACACCTAGCCACATAAGGAGATATTGGGACAGGTCAGAAATGCGGATGTTCGCTGATGACTGCACAGTGTTCAGCCATTCACAACTCCTCAGATAATGAAGCAGTCCATGCCCGCATGCAACAAGACCTGGGCGACGTTCAGGCTTGGGCTGATAAGTGCCAGGTAACATTCGCGCCACACAAGTGCCAGGCAATGACTATCTCCAACAAGCGAGAGTCTAACCACCTCCCCTTGACATTCAATGGCATTACCATCGCCAAATCCCCACCATCAACATCCTGGGGGTCACCATTGACCAGAAACTTAACTGGACCAGCCACATAAATACTGTGGCAACAAGAGCAGGTCAGAGGCTGGGTATTCTGCGGCGAGTGTCTCACCTCCTGACTCCCCAAAGCCTTTCCACCATCTACAAGGCACAAGTAAGGAGTGTGATGGAATACTCTCCACTTGCCTGGATGAGTGCAGCTCCAACAACACTCAAGAAGCTAGACACCATCCAGGACAAAGCAGCCCGCTTGATCGGCACCCCATCCACCACCTTAAACATTCACTCCCTCCACCACCGGCGTACCGTGGCTGCAGTGTGCACCATCTACAAGATGCGCTGCAGCAACTCGCCAAGGCTTCTTCGGCAGCACCTCCCAAACCCGCGACCTCTTCCACCTAGAAGGACATGGGCAGCAGGCGCCTGGGAACACCATCACCTCCAAGTTCCCCTCCAAGTCACACACCATCCTGACTTGGAAGTATATCGGCCGATCCTTCATCGTCGCTGGGTCAAAATCCTGGAACTCCCTCCCTGACAGCACTGTGGGAGTACCTTCACCACACGGACTGCAGCGGTTCAAGAAGGCGTCTCACCACCACCTTCTCAAGGGCAACTAGGGATGGCCAATAAATGCTGGTCTTGCCAGCGACGCCCACATCCCATAAACGAATATTTAAAAAAAGGTGACCAAAAGCTTGGTCAAAGAGGTAGGTTTTAATGAGCATCTTAAAGAAGGAGGTGGAGAGGTTTGGGGAGGGAGGTCTAGTATAGTATACAACACCTTCACTTATCCTCAGGACATCAAAACCCAGCAATTTATTTTTTGAAATGCAGTTTTTGTCAGCAAACACAATAACCAATTTATGGACAGCAAGGTCTCAGAGATGAACTATTAGTTGATCAGTTTGCGGTGGTGTTGGTTGAGGAAGGAATATTAGTCAGGATGCCCTTCTTCAAATACTGGCATCCTTTGTCATTTTAAAAGTTTCTATTAAATCTGATCTTCGTCTTCTCTGCTCCAGTGGAAATAGTCCGTATGAGGGAGACGGGAATCGAGGATGATATGCTGATAGAGTTAGACGCGGAAAGACGAGCGGAGGATCGAGTGGAGCGTATAAACGCTGGCATGGACTGGTTGGGCCGAATGGCCTGTTTCTGTGCTGTACATCCTATGTAATCCTCGTGTCTCAAATCTCCTTCTAACTATAGTTTCCCATTCCCAGCATCATCCTGGTGAATCTTCACTTTACAGTCCCTCTAGTTTTAATGTCCTTTCCATCATGGAGTACCCAAAACTGCACACTGGACTATTCCCACTGGAGCAGAGAAGACCAAGATGAGATTTAATAGGAACTTGTAAAATTACAAAGGATTCTGAATGAGTGAGCAAGACAGGATAACTGGGGAGGCAGCGATGAGGAGGTTATCAATTTTGAATTGTCACTAAGATAGTGAGCAGCGAGGTTAGAAGAAATGTCTTTACTCGGCGGGTAGTTGGAGCTTGGAATACTTTTCCACTGAGCGGCTGTGGCAGACTATCTTCTAAGGGGAAATTGGGTAAATGTTTTAACGGGGCAGTGGGGAGGGAGCAAGGAAATGGGATTAGTTTTGAACTGCTCTGGGAAGGAGCTGGCACAGACACAATGGGCCAAACAGCCACCGTCTGTGCTGTTTACTTCTATGATTCTTTGAGTGAGAAATACGAGTCAATGCCTTTGCAGAGGTGAAAAAAGCCCACAGCCAGACTACACTTGCACTCACAGGGTTGGATTTTCATTGACCCGTGGAGGTGGGTTTGGAGGCGTGTGGGGGGTTAAAATTGCGAAAACTGGCGGGCGGGCACAAGCCCGCCTCCACGCAATTTTCATTAAATCGTGTCTGATGGTCCCGACTCCGTCCCGCCTTTAAGAGGCGGGATAGGCTGTTAAGGCCCTTAACAAGTACTAAATTGGCTCTATAATGCCATTTTGAAAGGCCTTTGTGATTTTAACCCTTGTTCTACGTGAAGCACGCCTGTTCTGAAACACGAATGTGAAACCTGGCGGGAGCACATTTGGATATGGATAGTTCAGGCAGGCAGGCAGGCTGGCTATGGGGATGCATATATGGATAGCTATGTGGATGGATGTATATAGAGGAGACATATCTAGGAATGGTGGTGTAAAAATATCTGGGAGCAGACTTAGGACTGCTGCTGCTGATTTTGCATCCAGGTCCTCTCACAGCAAAGGCCAGGCAGTCTCTGAAGACCTTCAATGCAGCAGCAATGATGACATCATCAGAGGCGACTTTCAGACTCAAAACACTAATTGGTTCATGGGTTCCCACATGCTGGAACTCAATTGCCCAATTAGGTGAAAATCGCATCAATCTCCCACATCCAATTGCAGGCGGGTGGATAACACGACCCCAACCCGCCCCAGTATCAAAATCCAGCCCTTAGAGTTCACCAAATTTATTTACTTAGTCTTAAAAATAGATTTACTTCAGCTGTCGTACCTGTGCTGAACAACCTCCAGGTCTTCAAGTTTCTCGGGGATCTCCATGGCATTCAGCCACTGCTCCTTCTCGTCGATCCAAAGCGTACAGGCGTCTGCCTCACTGAACATCTTGTAAAGCGCCAGCGCGTCCTGCAGCGTCTGCTTCCGCTGCTGCGCCAGGGCAACCAGCTCCTCGTACCTCTGCTCAATGGCAGGCAGCCGGCCGTCCACCTCGGGAGAGTGGGCAAAGTCAGCCGGCAGGCCTCGGGCCTGCTCGTGCAAGGCGTCGATGGTGGGCCTGTGGTTGTGAATTTCCTCCTCCACATCCTTGTGCTTTTTGGCCAGTGTTTGCGTGGAGTACTCGTCGTGCCCGACTTCGCTGCTGGACGCGATGCGCAGGGTGTCAAGAATCCAAGCCTCAATGTCATTGGCATCAGCCTGGAATTGGTACAGGTTGGAGATCTCATTCAGTCTCTGCTCCCGCAAGGCCGCTAACTCTTCCAAGTGTGCCCACAGCCCTCGAATGTCCTCGATCTTCTCCTTGACTTCACTGGCTCCGAAGTGTCCCTCGTCAATCAGGCCCTCTCCTGCCCTTATCGTCTGCTGCAGGGGGCCACTGCGGCCACTCATCTCGTCCTTGAAAGAGTTGTGCTTGCTGATCAGCAGCATGACATTGGTCAGATCCTTTCCGTAGTCCTCCGAGGACATGATCTGTTCCTTCTCCCGGATCCACGACTCCTCTTCGCCCATCTCCCAGAAGAACTTCCAAAGGCGCCGGGATTCCTCGAGCTTAGCGCGGCGCTCTGCCGCGAGCTTGCACAGCTCCTGATAGCAGAGGTCCAAGTGTGTGATACGGTCACAGACAATCTGAGGGTCGCATGGTTTGTAACCTAGCGGGGAAATAAAGAGTTTTGACTATTTTTAATGTCATTTACGGAGAAAAATGTGAAAGACTGTTTTTCACCAGCTGGTTGTCCATTTACAGATTCCTCAGTGAATGATTGGTGGCAGGGCAGTTGCAAATGTGAGGACTATGCATGCAGTATAACACTGCCTCATCAGATTGCCCTCCCCATCAGTAGAGCAAGTGATTTGGTGTGGTGTAACACACTGCGACCAATCTTGCACATTTTCACTGACCGTGTACAGCGCTATTTGCTGCCTGAGTACTATATGTCCCGGAGGTTGTGCAAGTTCCAGTATCTGAGTGGATCTGCGCAATAGTAAAATCATCTGCTCTAACTGTCAGCTCAAGCTCAAGGGGAAGTGCACTCTACTGAACAGTCAGATAATCCTAGGTGCTATTCGATGAGAAACTCGTCTCTCAGTCGCTGTTTTATGAGACGCCCTCCTACCTGACACTATGGATAGATGATAGGCAGCCCCGGGACAGAACCTGCTCTAGAGGATTTAAGAATAGTGTCCTGGGCCAATATTTATCCCTCAACCAACAGCGCCAAAACAGATGATCTGGTCATTATCACATTGCTGTTTGTGGGAGCTTGCTGTGCACAAATTGGCTGCCGTGTTTTCTGCGTCACAACAGTGACTACACTTCAAAAGTACTTCATTGGCTGTAAAGCGTTTTGGGACGTCCGGTGGTCATGAAAGGCGCTATATATAAATGCAAGTCTTTTTTTTCTATTCTTTCTTTCAAATCTATCTAATATTGGAATACTGAGGTAGGAGTCTCTTCTCTGTTGATAACAGTGGCGAGGGAAGTGGCGCTAGAATCAGAAACCTGTCAATATGGGACCAGACAGTTCTCAATGCAGCCACAACTCTGCACAGGGTCATCGCCAGTCCTATTCTGAATGGATGCTCCTGTATCGGGGCTATTTAGATCACTGAAAACCAGACAGTAACGGTCTATTTCTGTTACTGCTGCCTAGTAAAAACACATGTGCATGTGCGAAGGAGCAAGCTTCCCAGTCACCCATAGACAAGCGCACCCGTCTTACATGCAAATGCATCTTGCCGTTCTGGCCACCATTTGCTAGGTAGGATACAGTGGTTAACCTCAACAATAGATGTTACAACCACCAAAATGGTGGGTGATAGTGTAGGGGCCTTGTCTTTTAGACTGTGGCACCTGATTATTTCAGTAATACAAACACTGATACAGTTGCAATGCTGTCACTAGGCCAGCATTGCTTACTAACTTTGTGTTGAGGATCCCAGTCCCTGCCAACGTCTTGTTTGAGCGTCTCTCTCAGGAATGCCGATATACGGAGCGATGGAACGCAGGTCTGCAGCTGCGAATGCCCCACGCAGTGAGTTGCTTACTTCAATTATGTCATTTTGGGTTGCCGGCAGGCACTTCCCCGCAGGAACAGAAATAAAACTACAGGCCCAAGTGTTCTATTAAATAGTTCTATTTTAATCGGGCCTTTTCACTTGCTGTCGGATAACTCTGCCTCCTAACACATAGCCTTGCTTTCTTTTGCAAGAGAGCAAGAAAAGGAGAGTCCCAATTCGATCAGCATCCCTCAGCGGGGGCAGGCCGCGTGTGGAGGCCCAGAAGTCTACAGAGGACGAGACAGGCCGAGAGGCGTCCCAGTGCCACATTCGAAGTATAACCACACTAAGCAAACCGTGCTCCCTCGGAGGAGTGTGAAACACGAAGCATGCTTTGGCCGTACCTTCCTCGCTGCTGGTGAATTTCTGAGCACCGGTGTTAACTGTTTTGACCCGTTCTGCCTGGACTGCGATATCCGCCTCCACCAGTGTGTGAGTCTGAAGCAGGTCCTCGACGCCATGCAGATGTTTGCCGTAATCCTGCGACTGCAGGCGGCTCTGAAAGAAAAGTTCAGACACAAGGGCTCAGTATCATCATCGCAATTAAAAGGGGGCACGCATTCCTTTAACGACACTGCAGAGGTGACTGAGCAGACTAGCAGCCATTTCCATGCACGTTACCAGCAACACTACCACTTCTATAACATTACAAGTACCAACACGGACTGGTGCTGTCAGTAGAAATACTTAGTGTATTGGTACCCATATATTAGATGAAAAACCACACTTATTAAACTGCCAAAACTCAATGTTATTGGCAACCGTCTGGAAGTGGTATGGATTGGAAGAATTCATGAGGTTGATGAACCTAATTCATCGTCTCAAACTATTTGCATCACTATTACCACCAGACAGCCCTGTAACCACCAGTACCTCACCTTAGTGTTACACGGCTGAAAATGTTTTCACGCGCAGCCTACTATTGGAAAGGCAGAATTTATCATTTATAATTATCATGATGCGGAGATGCCGGTGTTGGACTGGGGTGGACAAAAATGAGAAGTCGCACAACTCCAGGTTATAGTCCAACAGTTTTATTTGAAATTACGAGCTTTCGGAGCTCTGCTGATGTAATTTCAAATAAAACTGTTGGACTATAACCTGGTGTTGTGCGACTTCTTATAATTATCATGTTCAACCAGGTACAGAACTCAAATTGCACGGCCTGTAGCGGGGAAAATATAGGGGGGGTCATTTTCAGCTTTGCTGCCCGAATGCTACCTTGGCTGAGCGGACTGCCCGCCCTTTATAGAACCCACCCAATTTTCATTCCAATGCAACGATAATCAGGCAGATTTTACAAGGAATGGACCAGGTTACTGCCCTTGTGGTGAAGGTGAAAATGACCCCCAGAGGGTGCAGCAGCACCAGCCAGTACTGTATTTGTCTACAAGTGGTGCAGACTGTACTTATTTTGAAGTATATCTTGACTGTTACTGGATTTGTATTTTCCTATCACCCTCAGACAGGATCCCCCACAGCACCCCGCCCCCCGCCACTCCTCTCAATGCTTCAAAGATCCTCATTTCCAAATCCTTCCACTGTTTAATCGTGACCTATCCCAGCCATTTCCAGCTCCATGTCCCAGCCGTTGCTTCTCTGCCACTGGTTCCCCGCTTTCTCCTCCCCACCGCTCCCTTCAGTCACTGCGCCGCTGCTCTCTGGAACCTAAACTGCCGTACCTCATTACCTACTCCGTCCTTCCTTCCTTCAAAAGCCTCTCTGACTGTGCTGCTGATCTGCGCTCCATTACCCCACCGCCCGATCCTTCGCGTCTCCCACTCGGCATTCTCCTCGCCCTCTTGTAAAGCCAGCTCTAGGGCAGACGTTCTTTTATGTGAAGTGTGCAGTAAAAATGCGAGCTGCTACAAAGGGTATTGCAAAGTATTTACAGCACAGAATCAGGCCATTCGCTCCAACTGGTCTTTATGCCGGTGTTTCTGCTCCACACGAGCCTCCTCCCACCCTTTCTCATCTCAAAATATCCTTCTATTCCTTTCTCCCTCATGTGCTTATCCAGCTTTTCCTTGAATGCATCTGTGCTATTCGCCTCAATCACTGCCTGTGGGAGCGAGTTCCACATTCTCACCACTCTCTGGGTAAAGAAGTTTCTCCTGAATTCCCTATTGGATTTATTAGTGACCATCTTATATTGATGGACCCTAGTTCTGGTCTTGCCCGCAAGTGGAAACATCGTCTCTACGTCTACCCTTTACTACGGGAACGGTCGCATAGTGGTTATGCTACTGGACTAGTAATCCAGCAGGCCTGGACTAATGATCCAGAGACGTGAGTTCAAATCCCACTACCGGGAATTTAAATTCAGTTAATTAAATAAATCTGGAATAAAAAGCTAGCATCAGTAATGGTGACCATGAAACTATCGGATTGTCGTAAAAACCCATCTGGTTCACTAATGTCCTTTAGGGAAGGAAATCTGCCATCCTTACCTGGTCTGGCCTATATGTGACTCCAGACCCACAGCAATGTGTTTGACTCGTAACTGCCCTCTGAAATGGCCTAGCAAGCCACTCAGTTGTAACAAACCGCTACGAAAAACAATAATAAGAATAAAACTGGACGGACCATCCGGCATCGACCTCGGCACCGGCTACGGACACGACAACGGTTCACCCAGCCCAGTCAACCCTGCAAAGTCCTCCTCACGAATATCTGGGGGCTTGTGCCAAAATTCAGAAAGCTGTCCCACAGACGAGTCAAGCAACAGCCTGACATAGTCATACTTACAGAATCATACCTTTCAGCCAATGTCCCAGACTCCTCCATCACCATCTCTGGGTATGTCCTGTCCCGCCGGCAGGACAGACCCACCAGGGCTGGGGGCACAGTGGTATACAGTCGGGAAGGAGTGGCCCTGGGAGTCCTCAACATTGACTCCGGACCCCATGAAGTCTCATGGCTTCAGGTCAAGCACGGGCAAGGAAACCTCCTGCTGATTACCACCTACCGCCCTCCCTCAGCTGATGAATCAGTACTCCTCCATGCTGAACACCACCTGGAAGAAGCACTGAGAGTAGCAAGGGCACAGAATGTACTCTGGGTGGGGGACTTCAATGTCCATCATCAAGAGTAGCTCGGTAGCACCACTACTGACCGAGCTGGCTGAGTCCTGAAGGACATAACTGCCAGTCTGGGCCTGCGACAGGTGGTGAGAGAACCAACACGAGGGAAAAACCTACTTGACCTCGTCCCCCCCAATCTACCTGTTGCAGATGCATCTGTCCATGACAGCATTGGTAGCAGTGACCACCGCACAGTCATTGTGGAGACGAAGTCCCGTCTTCACACTGAGGACACCCTCCATCGTGTTGTGTGGCACTACCACCGTGCTAAATGGGATAGCAGCTCAAAACTGGGCATCCATGAGGCGCTGTGGGCCATCAGCAGCGGCAGAATTGTATTCCACCACAATCTGTAACCTCATGGCACGGCATATCCCTCACTCTACCACGACCATCAAGCCAGGGGACCAACCCTGGTTCAATAAGGAGTGCAGAAGAGCATGCCAGGAGCAGCACCAGGCGTACCTAAAAATGATGAGGTGCCAACCTGGGGAAGCTGCAACACAGGACTAAGCGATCCCACAATCAACGGATCAGATCAAAGCTTTGCAGTCCTGCCACATCCAGTCGTGAATGGTGGTGGACCATTAAACAACTAACGGGAGGAAGGAGGCTCCATGAACATCCCCAATGATGGTGGAGCCCAGCACGCGAGTGCAAAAGACAAGGCTGAAGCGTTTGCAACCATCTTCAGCCAGAAGTTCCGAGTGAATGATCCATATCGGCTTCCTCCTGAGGTCCTCACCATCACATAAGCCAGTCTTCAGCCAATTCGATTCACTCCACGTGATGTCAAGAAACGGCTGAGCGCACTGGATACAGCAAAGGCTATGGGCCCCGACAACATCCCGGCTGTCGTGCTGAAGACATGTGCTCCAGAACTAGCCACGCCTCTAGCCAAGCTGTTCCAGTACAGCTACAACACTGGCATCTATCCGACAATGTGGAAAACTGCCCAGGTATGTCCTGTCCACCAAAAACAGGACAAGTCCAATTACCGCCCCACCAGTCTACTCTCAATCATCAGCAAAGTGATGGAAGGTGTCATCGACAGTGCTATCAAGTGGCACTTACTCTCCAATAACCTGCTCACCGATGCTCAGTTTGGGTTCCACCAGGACCACTTGGCTCCAGACCTCATTACAGCCTTGATCCAAACATGGACAAAAGAGCTGAATTCCAGAGGCAAGGTGAGGTGAGAGTGACTGCCCTTGACATCAAGGCAGCATTTGACTGAGTATGGCACCAAGGAGCCCTAGTAAAACTGAAGTCAATAGGAATCAAGGGAAAAACTCTCCACTGGCTGGAGTCATACCTAGCACAAAGGAAGATGGTTGTGGTTGTTGGAGGTCAATCATCACAGCCCAGGACATCGCTGCAGGAGTTCCTCAGGGCAGTGTCCTAGGCCCAACCATCTTCAGCTGCTTCATTAATGACCTTCCCTCCAACATAAGGTCAGAAATGGGGATGTTCGCTGATGACTGCACAGTGTTCAGCGCCATTCACAACTCCTCAGATAATGAAGCAGTCCATGCCCGCATGCAACAAGACCTGGATGACGTTCAGGCTTGGGCTGATAAGTGGCAGGTAACATTTGCACCACAGAAGTGCCAGGCAATGACTATCTCCAATAAGCGAGAGTCTAACCACTGCCCCTTGACCTTCAACGGCATTACCATCGCCGAATCCTCCACCATCAACATCCTGGGGGTCATTATTGACCAGAAACTTAACTGGACCAGCCACATAAATACTGTGGCAACAAGAGCAGGTCAGAGGCTGGATATTCTGCGGCGTGTCTCACCTGACTCCCCAAAGCCTTTCCACCATCTACAAGGCACAAGTCAGGAGTGTGATGGAATACTCTCCACTTGCCCGGATGAGTGCAGCTCCAACTACACTCAAGAAGCTCGACACCATCCAGGACAAAGCAGCCCGCTTGATTGGCACCCCATCCACCACCTTAAACATTCACTCCCTCCACCACTGGCGCACCGTGGCTGCAGTGTGTACCATCTACAAGATGCACTGCAGCAACTCGCCAAGGCTTCTTCGGCAGCACCTCCCAAACCCGTGACCTCTACCACCTAGAAGGACAAGGGCAGCAGGCGCATGGGAACACCACCACCTCCAAGTTCCCCTCCAAGTCACACACCAACCTGACTTAGATGTATATCGGCCGATCCTTCATTGTCGCTGGGTCAAAATCCTGGAACTCTCTCCCTAACAGCACTGTGGAAGCACCTTCACCACACGGACTGCAGCGGTTCAAGAAGGCAGCTCACCACCACCTTCTCAAGGGCAATTAGGGATGGGCAATAAATGCTGGCCTTGCCAGTGACGCCCACATCCCATGAACGAATAAAAAAAAACCCTTTCATAATCTTGAAGACCTCCATCAAGTCGCCCCCTCAATCTTCTCTTTTCTGATGCAGCCTACCTTCATGTCTTCCATCCAGTCCACAATGTGCAGCATTTCCTGAAACATCTTCTGCAGCTCGAGATTCCTCATGAGACGCTCACGGCGCGCGTGCAGCAGCTCCCGCAGGTAGTCCCACAACCGGATGACATTGTCCTTCCTGACCGTGATGCGCTTGATGTCGTAGTAACGTTCGGCCTCCAGCTCCTTGGCCACGGCCACCACTGCCTGCACGCGCTCGTTGTAGGCGTTGATATCCGTCTCGATGGCCTCGTGCTTCCTTGTGGCAGCCTCCACTGCTGCCAGATCAATTCCAAAATTGTCCTTCAAACATAAAAAAGAGGAAGAAGTTACAGCAGCGGAGCCGGAGCAGCTCCCAAGGAAATTCACGGCCTTTATTTCGCAAGTGCATCATCGGTTTACAAAAACACTGAATGGAATTTTTGATAACATGGCTACATTATTCAGTCAGGAAGTGTGACTATTACAGGACCTTCTCCAGCTGATTGCTCACCTTGTGTGTCATGGGAACTAGTTATTACCCACCCACTGTTTTATACAGAGCGGGCACACTGCCCTCAGTGTCTTTTACTGGGAGCTGGCACACTGCCCGTAGCGTGTTTTACCGGGAGCTGGTTTAGTGCCCTCTGTGGATACTGGCAGGAGCCGATTTACCACTGGTTCTGTGTTGGAAGGGCAGGTACCTGCAGAGACTCTGTAACCAGAAGGGTCAGGTCACAGCCAGAGCTCTTCTCTTCAACAACAACTCTCTCTCTCTCTCTCTCTCTCGAGCGCTGCCAACTAATGTACAGTCTCCTTATAAACAATAATATTTGGAGAAGGATCGAGGAAGTACTTTGTCTGCTGGTGGTGCTGTGCCACAGTGCAGTGAGGGTGTCTAGATATAAACAAAATGCCGAGATGCACTGCGAGGGAGTCAGAACCGACAATGGGTCCCACGCAATCGTCTTATCTCTTTCAGATGCTGACGAAGCATCCAGTTATTAGTTTGGAATATCAGCGTTTGCGATTTTTCTTTTGATCAGTAATGTGTGTCGTGCTATTATGCGTGGGATTAACGAGTTGAGTTGCTCCGTTGAGCAGCGGCTGATTGGCGTGCTGACATGATAGGAAGGATTTTATTGCCCTTGAGAGGGTACACAGACAAGCAACAACGATGACTCTGGGTATCAGGAATTTAAGTTCTCAGGAAAGGTCGAGGAGTTTGCGTTTATTTTTGGAAAAGAGACCTTGAGGTGACCTCGTTGAAGGTTTTCAAGATTATATGGGGAATTTGCCAAAGTTGATCCGGGCAAATTATTTACTGTGGTACTGGGTTGAAATCCTAGGGGACACAAGTTAGGAATCAGGAAATTAGGAGTGAGAAGGAAAGTCATGCAGAAACCTTTCATCCAAAGGGTAATCGAACTACAGAATAAGTTGCCAGGGAAGGATACTGAATCGAATAGTATAAATGGGACCAACTTGGCTCGGAAAAGGAACTAAGAAAGGAACGGGAGGGGGGATTTATGACGAGAAGGTGGGAAGGCAGTACTAAGATCAACAACAACAACCTGCATTTATATAGCGCCTTTAACATAGTAAAACGTCCCAAGGCGCTTCACAGGAACTTTATAAAACAAAATTTGACACTGAGCCACATAAGGAGATATTAGGACAAATGACCAAAAGCTTGGTCAAAGAGGTCGGTTTTAAGGAGCGTCTCAAAGGAGGAAAGAGAGGCGGAGAGGTTTAGGGAGGGAATTCCAGAGCTTAGAACTCAGACAGCTGAAGGCACGGCCGCCAATGGTGGAGCGATGGAAATCGGGGGATGCACAAGAGGCCAGAATTGGAGGAGCGCCGAGATCGCGGAGGGTTGTAGGGGCTGGAAGAGGTTACAGAGATAGGGAGGGGTGAGGCCACGGAGGGGTTTGAAAACAAGGATGAGAATTTTAAAATCGAGGAGTTGCTGGACCGGTCAAAAGATCAGTCAAAAACAGAGACTTATCTGGCCAAGTGGATTTCTGCCAATACAAATTTTTGCATTGTTATTGGCCTCAACACCCGAACCTGCAAGTTGTGTTGTACACAACGCTCCGCGTGTTGCTGAGTTACTTTAACATTCCTCCCCCTGTACTGGTATTAAGTTTCAGGCTTTGGAGTGCGCCTGTCTCTGCTTACCTGGGAAACAAGGCGCTGATTTTCGCTCAGCCACGTCTCTCTCATGGCTGCTTTGCGATCAAACCGGTGAGCAAGTTGTTCCAGTTTCTCCTGTCGAATGAGCTCTGTCCGCAAGGCGAGCTCCCGCTCGTGCTCAGCTTTCTCCAGTCGTTCCCAGGCCTGATTGGGAACAGGACGTAAAAGGACACTGTCAGCCCACTGTGGTGTTAGCATTTATTTTCATATACGGGTTGGTCCAGTTGAGATAAACAGTTCAGTATCAGAGCTCCTAATGGGTAAAGGCACCACCTGGTGTAACATTGAACCATACAGCCCGGAGGACCAGGCTTGATTCCTGGTCTGTCCTGAGCTAGATGCTTTCAGCTGGGGCAGCAGTGCAGGCCCAACAGTTGGCCTTAGCACCTCAGAGGGGGCGGGGAAATCAGCCCCTGCTCCCGCTCCAGTAATCCCTGCTTGAAAATGCATTTCTTTGGATTTTAAAGGAGGGCAGAATCAGGCTCACCTCTGATGGCGCCCATGAATGAATAGCCCGTCAATGATCAGTGTTTCGGGTCACATATGAGGAATGTCACTTGGGTGAGGTATCACAGGGCTTGTGGAACCATACCCTAGCAAGAGTATCTTCAGGGGAAACAGGAAATTGGAGGGTGAATAAAAGCCACTGTCTGAATTGGTTAGTACGATGGTTTCTGCTCTCTCAGATGGACGTAAAAGATCCCATGGCACTATTTTGAAGAAGAGCAGGGGGGAGTTCTCCCCTGTGTCCTGGGGCCAATATTTTATCCCTCAACCAACATTCACTAATGATGCGGAGATGCCGGTGTTGGACTGGGGTGGACACCATCCACACCTTTGATTGCCGTGATTGTCTCTCTGCCGAGGTGTGATAAAGGGCAGTTAGAAAGATTAACTGTAATCATCTGGCAGTGTTCTCTGACTATTTATGCTGTGCCCATATGTATTTCTTCACTTCACCTGACGAAGGAGCAGCGCTCCGAAAGCTTGTGATTTCAAATAAAATTGTTGGACTATAACCTGGTGTTGTGCGACTTCTCAACATTCACTAAAACAGATGATCCGGTCATTATCACATCGCTGTTTGTGGGGGCTTGCTGTGCGCAAATTAGCTGCCGCGTTTCCCACATTACAAACAGTGACTACACTCCAAAAAAGTACTTCATTGGCTGTAAAGCGTTTTGGGACGTCCTGAGGTTGTAAAAGGTGCTGTAGAAATGCGAGTCTGTCTTTCTTTGGCGAGTTGTGACTTCATCACGGTGACGATGCAGGGAGCCCAGTGTTGGAGTTTGGAGGAGCACTGACCATAGCATCATCAGCAAAATAGGGACACACAAGAAAGGTGGCGGTGGGAAGAGAAAAGGTTGGAGGCTGAAGGTGAGAGTGGAATCATCCATCAGAGGAGAAACTTTTTATTCAAACTGGGCCATTCGGAGCAGTGAGTCCATGCGGGTCCTGTCGCAATGTTACACATTTTTTTAACCAGAAAGTCACGAGCAGCGTCCCTCACCTTGTTAATGTCAGAGATGAGTTTGCCCTCTCGTGGAATGTAGACTTTCTGGTTGTTGGCTCTCATCTTGCTTTGAATAGTGAAAAGCAGCACCTCTAGATTACCCTTCTCTGTAAACCTGTCAACGAAGCAACACAAGAATCTCATTTAACTGCTGTTGTCGGCTCTGTAGAAGCTGAGGTGAATGAGGGCCCCGACTGACTGCACCACCCAACCCCAAATGCACTTTAAAAAAAAATGATTGAGCAAAACCTTTCAACCTCGCCGGGGGCGTAATACGGGGGGGAGGGGAGTTTATGGATTGGCCGGCCCTTATACACCCTGAAGTCAATAGAAAGGAAAGTTGGACGAGGCGTACAGCGGGCTGCCGGTCCGTTAGCGCCCGTTAGACGCCCACTGCCGAAGCTGAATGTTCCGCGATAGTGTCCACTTCATTCCAGACCCCAGAGAACAGGTTTCACCTGAACCCTGAGGCATTGAGCTGGGCTGTGCGATATCAATAGGGGGCTTGACATTGCGAAAGAGCCGCTCCACCTGCTGCAGAGAGGCGATGGAGCGGACTCGGAGTCTGCCCAACGTGGGAGCTCCAGACCCATCCCCGATATATGGGGACGGGCTAATTTGCATACACTGTAAGGGCGTGTTAGCGGAGCCCGTCCTGAACCGCAGGCAGCACGATCGGAGAAGAGAGGCCGGGAAAGGGCCTAATAAAAAAAAGTAAGTTTTTTTAAAAAAAAGATCCTCAGCCACCAATAAATCCAACTGAAGACAATTAATCTTCTCTGGATCGATTACTTTTGGTTGCAAGGGCTTTCCTGGAGCCTCAGCAGGACTCATGACAGCTCTCAACTGGCCAGAGTTCAGCTGAGGCCTTTAAAGGAGGTAATGGACAGAATTGTCACAGTAGTCTGGGGGTTCCCGCAGACGTACTTCCTTGATGTGCTGGGGGGTCGCGGGGGGGGGGGGGGGGCTCGGAAACAGATGGAAGTTAACCCCCACACCAAGCTGGAAAAATGGGACCAAATCCTGGCGGAAGCAGGTTCCACTCTATTTTCCAACACCTTTCCAAATGACACATTGGGTTTCTGCCCAGTGCTTGATTTGAATCTTGGGCCTAAATTATTCAAAGTGCACTACAGAGTGGCACGATATGGGATTAGTTTTGAGAGCTTCCACACGCGGCGAGCTCCTAATTCTCAGCTTGGTCCGGCAGTGGAGACACAAAGTTCAGGCGCGGCACGTCCATAAAAGGAGGGGACAATCAGCGAACCACCCGCATGTGCTGTTGTCTCATGCACTGCCTAACGGCCTGTCCAAAAGCAGCACTGCCAGAAAACCGAGCGCAGGTTACCTGGCTATTCTCTCGTGTTAGGAAAGGGTGCATCAAACAGGGGACGTGGCATAAGTAGAGGGAGGGGGAGGAAATACAAATCCTCAGCCAGAAAATAAAAACCTGTAGCACAAGTATCAAAACTATGAGTAACATATGAAAACTGGGTAGGAAGTAGACAAAATAATTGACATAATCTTGGGGTTCACTTAGTTTGTATGAACTGAAGGTAAGCAACACAGTACCTTGTTATGCCATCGAGGGGATGGCTGCAACATTTAGATGCCAAGGCCACAGTGTTAGCTGTGGCTCAGTGGGTAGCACTCTTGCCTCTCAGTCAGAAGGTTGTGGGTTCAAGTCCCACTCCAGAGACTTGAGCACAAAAATCTGGGCTGACACTCCCAGTGCAGTGCTGAGGGAGCGCCGCACTGTCGGAGGGGCAGTACTGAGGGAGCGCCGCACTGTCGGAGGGGCAGTACTGAGGGAGCGCCGCACTGTCGGAGGGGCGGTACTGAGGGAGCGCCGCACTGTCGGAGGGGCGGTACTGAGGGAGCGCCGCACTGTCGGAGGGGCGGTACTGAGGGAGCGCCGCAGTGTCGGAGGGGCAGTACTGAGGGAGCGCCGCAGTGTCGGAGGGGCAGTACTGAGGGAGCGCCGCAGTGTCGGAGGGGCAGTACTGAGGGAGCGCAGCACTGTCGGAGGGGCGGTACTGAGGGAGCGCCGCACTGTCGGAGGGGCAGTACTGAGGGAGCGCCGCACTGTCGGAGGGGCAGTACTGAGGGAGCACCGCACTGTCGGAGGGGCAGTACTGAGGGAGCGCCGCACTGTCGGAGGGGCAGTACTGAGGGAGCGCCTGCACTGTCGGAGGGGCAGTACTGAGGGAGCGCCGCACTGTCAGAGGTGCAATACGGAGGGGATGTCGCACTGTCAGAGGTGCTGTCTTTCGGATGAGATGTTAAACCGAGGCCCCGTCTGCTCACTCGGGTGCACGTACAAAATCCCACGGCCACTATTTCGAGGAAGAACAGGGGAGTTAACCCCGGTGTCCTGGGGCCAATATTTATCCCTCAATCAATATAATAAAAACAGATTATCTGGTCATTATCACATTGCTGTTTGTGGGAGCTTGCTCTGTGCAAATTGGCTGCCGCGTTTCTTACATTACAACAGTGACTACACTTCATTGGCTGTAAAGCACTTTGGTACATCTGGTGGTTGTGAAAGCGCTGTAGAAATGCAAGTCTTTCTTTCTTTCTGTCCCTTTACAGACATTGCTGGGCTACTGCCTGTGGGGACGAGCTCTGAATGGCCACTTCCCAGGAGTTGGTTTGAGAGTAATTACTGCTTGTAAATCCCTGCCCTCCTGCCCTTTGGGGTCAAGGTCGGAAAAACCAGGAGGAAATGACTGGCTTTCTTTCTCTTTTTAAAATGGGACACATGCTAGCTGCAAACCTTTTATATACACAGGCTCCATGGCCAATGACTAACTGACATGGAGGGGGGCGGGGGAAGCTCCAGCTTACTTACTTGGGTGGTTTCTCCACAGTGCGGTACGTGTTGAATGCCTGAAGCTGGTTCTGAACCCCGTTCAGTGAGTTTGCCAGCTTGCGGTCGTTCAGTGTGATGATGGTGTGCTCAATCCACTGCAGGAGGTCAGAGGCGAGCGTTTCGTACTTGTCAATCATGTTGTCTGCCTCGATTGCATAGTCCAGCACCTGAGACGCACAAACAGCACAATCATTCATTGGTAGGCGGTGCATCGCAGAATGGATATAACAAACTGACTGACTAACGCGATACTTGGGTAGTGATTCTGGCTCGGTGTCCCTGGTAAGACAGTGGTTACATGCACCACAGAGTGTCATACTGAGCCAGGGAGATCAGTAATTACTGGTCTGTGCTTAATTAACTGATCTCGGCAGTTGGGGCGCTGCACTTGTTTTGTGCTCCTAGGCTACAAAGAGGAAAACTCCCATCCCGATCAATATTCAGTGAGTGTGCGCGCGCGAACAGGCTCGGTTATGATGCCTCTGCAGTCAAATAGCTTGCCGATCAGTGCCCAGCTCACAGTGGAATAATGGCCACGGGGAGAAGATACTGGAAGACACCCATGGAATCATACCACAGTGAAGAGTCAATGCCTCTATATGAGATTTAAAATATTAATATTAAAAATAAGATTAACTATAGCAGACAATACAACCGCCGGGCAGAGCAAGCTTATTTCTGTTGACAATATTTGTACGATGTTGCGATTACAATCTTTGTTGATATTAAAGTACTCTTGTTTTTATTCCACTCAGTTCTCATTCCTCCTCATACCTTCCCAATACGCTTCCCTTCCACAGCAAGCGCCTTCATCTTGGAGAAGTAGTGATAGTACGTAGCAACGTAAGTGATGATGGACTTCTCGTCGGGCTGGTCCACACTGACATCTGGGATATGGGAGCAAAGAAGCTAGAGAGTGAGTGCGGCCCCTACACCTCACCAAATGCAACACTGCAGATACTCCCCATAGCATCAAATCTCCAATGTAAAATGATTTATTGTCTTCTTCTAGTGTTGTACTGGGAGTCCAGAGATGACTGTTTGTGATAGTGTAGGAATGCTCAATGCACTCACGTCACATTCTGACGTCAGGTATGTTCATGGGAGACTTCAACTGTAATTTCTAGGCTCTGGTCTCTTCTATTTTTTTTTAAATGAAGAAACCCAGGTGAAGGGTTAAGTACACACTGCGGGATACCACCAAAGCGGACAAGAGTAGGAGAACAGAGTAGGTAGATAGAGAGAAACTATTTCCGCTGGTTGGGGAGTCTAGGACTAGGGGGCAATGTCTAAAAATTAGAGCCAGACCTTTCAGGAGTGAAATTAGGAAACACTTCTACACACACAGGGCGGTAGAAGTTTGGAGCTCTCTTCCGCAAACGGCAATTGATGCTGGGTCAATTGTTAATTTTAAATCTGAGATTGATAGGTTTCTGTTAACCAAAGGTATTAAGGGATATGGGCCAAAGGCGGGTAGATGGAGTTAGGTCACAGATCAGCCGTGATCTCACTGAATGACAGAACAGGCTGGAGGGGCTGAATGGCCTCCTCCTGTTCCTATGTTCCTAGAACAGATGAGGTAAATTGAGAAGTAGTGGTAAGGTGACACATGCTTGGGATTTAGAAGCCAGTGAGGGAGGCTCACCGAGTCCGAGTCCTGTTAGGGTTTGGGAGGGATGAAGGGAAGACAAGTAACAACAACGACAACTTGCATTTAATAGCGCCTTTAACGTAGTGAAACATTCCAAGGTGCTTCACAGGAGGGTAAATCAAACAAAATTTGACACCGAGCCACACAAGAGGATTTAGGACAGGTGACCAAAAGCTTGTTCAAAGAGGTCGGTTTTAAGGAGCGTCTTAAAGGAGGAGAGAGAGGCGGAGAGGTTTAGGGAGGGAATTCCAGAGCTCAGGGCCCAGGCGGCTGAAGGTACGGCCGCCAATGATGGAGCGATTCAAATTGGGGATGCTCAAAGAGGCCAGAATTGGAGGAGGTTACAGAGATAGGGAGGGGCGAGGCCATGGAGGGATTTGAAAACAAGGACGAGAATTTTAAAAATGAGATGTTGACGGACCAAGATCCAATGTAAAGTTCAAGAGAGATTATAAGAATGAGATAATGGGAGTAGACAGTTCATGAGTAAGAGAGAGAGGCTGGCAACTACCTCGTGACATGGAATATCTTTGTGTCTCTGAGTGGTGACAGTGACACTCCTACAGGTGATCCAAACTTCTCAACTATTCTCCCCAGTTTTTTGTCACCTTCTCCTCGACAGGCAGTTGACTTGTGCCCAGGTCTCTTCGCTGTCCTGATTTTCTCTCCCAACCGGTGGGGAAGTTTTTGGCCCACACGCCCTGCCTCTCTCCCCTCAATGGCATGGCTGAAGTCAAATACCCAACATGTAGGGAGCCGCGGAAACAAACAAACAACTTGTCTCATTGGGGGCTAACACACTGCTCTATCAGTTGTAGCCGCGGCTCAGTGGGTAGCATCCTCGCATCCAAGTCAGAAGGTTGTGGGTTCACGTCCCACTCCAGAGACTTGAGCACAAAAATCTAGGCTGACACTCCAGTGCAGTACTGAGGGGGCGCCGCACTGTCGGAGGGGCGGTACTGAGGGAGTGCCGCACTGTCGGAGGGGCGGTACTGAGGGAGCGCCGCACTGTCGGAGGGGCAGTACTGAGGGGGCGCCACTGAGGGAGCGCCGCACTGTCGGAGGGGCGGTACTGAGGGAGCGCCGCACTGTCGGAGGGGCGCCACTGAGGGAGCGCCGCACTGTCGGAGGGGCAGTGCTGAGGGAGCGCCGCACTGTCGGAGGGACAGTACTGAGGGAGCGCCGCACTGTCGGAGGGGCAGTGCTGAGGGAGCGCCGCACTGTCGGAGGGGCAGTGCTGAGGGAGCGCCGCACTGTGGGAGGCGCCGTCTTTCGGGTGAGACGTTAAACCGAGGCCCTGCCTGCTCTCTCGGGTGGATGTAAAAGATCCCATGGCACTATTTCGAAGGCGAGCAGTGGAGTTATCCCCGGTGTCCTGGGCCAATATTTATCCCTCAACTAACATCACTAAAACAGATGATCTGGTCATTATCACATTGCTGCTTGTGGGAGCTTGCTGTGCTGTATTTCCTACATTACAACAGTGACTACTCTTCAAAAAGTACTGCATTGGCTGTAAAGCGCTTTGGGACGTCCGGTGGTCGTGAAAGGCGCTTTAGCAATGCAAGTCTTTCTTTCCATCATGCTTACGAAAGTTTTAATATACACCGCTTACAGCCAGTAAATCACAAACATGAGGATCGAGTCTATGCCCGTATATGTGCCCTTATCTACCTTCAGGATCCAGCAGCTTGGTGAGCCCCAGCTGCTGCTCTGCCACATTGAAAGCATTCTGCAAGTTGTGGTGAGCGTTCGACTTCTTTAGCTTGTCAAAATCAATCAGATCAGGCCTGAAAGGAAGAACAAAAGATAAAGGTCCTGCCAGATGTGAAGAACAAGGCTAACATCACATGATAAAACTGGATCCTATGCAGGGCGCGACTACACTAAAATAAGACCGTGAAAAATAGGAGCAGGAGTCGGCCATACGGCCCCTCGAGCCTGCTCCGTCATTCAATATCATGGCTGATCATCGACCTCAACTTCACTTTCCCGCCCGAACCCCCATATCCCCTGTCATAAATCGCAACTTCTACAAGAAGTAACTCAGGAAGTACTACTGGGCGGCCTGCTGGGGCGCCGTCCAGGGAGTATAAATACTCGGGCGTGGGCCCACCTTGGGCAGAGACAATCTGGAAACAGGAAGCTTGTGACTGCTAACTAGACCGCCATGTTTTGTTACAAGTCGATTAAAGCCTTGCTTTATGTTCAACCAAGTGCGTAGTGAGTCTTTATTACGTCATCCCCGATTCCCTTGATGTATTAATCCAACCTGATCTGGTACATGTTTTAATTGTGTGACCAGGTCCAAGTTGATGGTAAACCTGGAAAAGAACACTGGAGTCAGAGCCTGCCATCAGGGAAGGTGTTCCCAATTGACTCAGTCGGTAAAGATCGTGTGTAACTCAGCTACACAGACCGGGAAGGTCCCAGATCCGATTCCCGGTCTGTGCTGAGCTCACTGATCTCAGCGGGGGGAAGTGGTAGCGTTCCCCACAATCCAGCTGGAAAGTATAATGTGCGCACATTGGCGGAGAACAAGGCTGGGCTGAGCGGTGATGCCCTTGACTTTCTCAGCACTCATTTTCTAGGTTCACCTTGAAGAATGGGCTCTTGGATGAGGGACCAGAGCTGTACCCCAGCGAGAGTCAGTGCTTTTAAGAAACTTGAGGGAAATCAGGGTTGTACTAGTCTCTGGATATGTACTCTGACTGCCGACCAGCCGTGCTGCTGGTAGAGAGAGACCCTCTACTGTTACTGATCCAGGATTGATACTGGAACACCATTAATTTCATGGGTCATTTGTAAATCTGTAAACATAATTCTGCAACAAATTAAACGGTGCACACTTACATTGTAACTTGCTGCTGTGAGTTTTCCAACACTTCTTTGGAGGGTTATAAATTAGCGGAAATAAGTTAGCATGTTAGAACAACCTGTACTTATAGAGCACCTTTAGTGCACTGAAACATGTGGAGCTGCTTCACAAAGCGGGGAATGGGTTGGATTGGGAATTCTGGTGAAAGGGAGGGGCAATAACGACGACCTGGAGTTAGGAGAAAAGTTCAGGGAGGTGCCCAAAGAAATGATCGAAGAGATCGGTGTCTTGGGGGCTTCTGAAGGTGGGGAGAAATGTGGCATAGCAGAGGGGTTCAGGGAGATAACTGCAGAGTTCCAGAGGGTAACAGCTGAAGGCTCCGCCACTTATGATGAACTGCGCTTGGCCGGGGACAGGATACGGCACAGTCGGCCAGAGTTTGAAGAATGGAGGTTGGAAGATATGTTATCAGGTTGGAGGAGGTTGCAGAGGTAGGGTGGTGCAAGGCCAAGGAGGGATTTGTAAACCAGGACAAGGATTTCGAAATCAGTATGTTGAGGAGAGGGGGCCGGTGGAAGACAGGAGTGCCAAGCGAGAAGGGCTTACAATGGGATAAGATACTGGGCAGCATAAGTTTGGACGAGTTGGTGTTTGTGTAGGGGGTGGAGTTCAAGGGCGGATGAGACCTTGGGAAAGTCAAGCCTGGAGGGGACAAGAGCTTGGATGAGAGTTTTCAACAGCAGTGGGATTGAGGTATGACAGAGCTGGGCAGTATTAAAAGAGGAGGAAAGAGATGGCCTTGGTGATGGATAGGATTTGGAGCTTGAAGAGCAGCTCGGTGCCGACATCACACCGAGGTTGCTCATTGATGGGATCAACCTCAGCAAGCAGCCAGCTGGGGGGCCTGTGGTGTGAAATTTCTGGCAAAAAGCCAAAGAAAGCTCACACGGTTTAACCTGTGTGTTATCCAGGAGATAGTACTTAGCGCATACATCTGTCTTGAAACGGAGAACACTGAAAATCGTAAACTGGCTTGGCAAAATTCATTGATACCATGTAATCTATCTTAAGTAAATAGCACTAGTATGTGGAAAGTGTTCTGCACCATACAATACGGACACTTATTAATGACATTATTATATGGACAGTCAGGTAATGTTGTCTTGAAGGACTCAGTTCTGTTAATATCTCTCCGACGGCTGAAGGAATGGTACATACCGGTGTTTGTGGACAATTGCATTGAAGGCCAGTCCATCCCTCCAGCTGGTGGTGAAGTTGTGAACATTAACATTGGGGTACCTGCGAAACAAAGAAAACAGCCCAGTCTGTTGAAGAGTTCCGATTAGTGTCAAACCATGACTGATGGACAAGGGGGCACGTGCACAAACTGAGAAACAGCAAGTTAAGGAAGCACTTCTGCACACAAAGAGTGATTGATTAATGCCTGCAATGGTCTCTGGGTAGGGTCATTGAGTAGATGGACTGAATGGCCTCCCTGATCAGTATTTATCTTAAGAACATAAGAAATTGGAGCAGGAGTCGGCCATTCGGCCCCTCGAGCCTGCTCTGCCATTCAATAAGATCATGGCTGATCATCGACCTCATCTCCACTTTCTTGCACTATCCTATATCCCTTCATTCCCTTATTATCCAAAAATCTGTCGATCTCTGTCTTGAATATACTCAACGACCGAGCCTCCACAGCCCTCTGGGGTGGAGAATTCCAACGATTCACCACCCTCTGAGTGAAGAAATTTCTCCTCATCTCAGTCCTAAATGGCCGACCCCTTATTCTGAGACTGTGACCCCTGGTTCTAGACTCCCCAGCCAGGGGAAACATCCTCCCTGCATCTACCCTGTCAAGCCCTGTAAGAATTTTGTATGTTTCAATGAGATCACCTCTCATTCTTCTAAACTCTAGAGAATATAGGCCTAGTCTACTCAATCTGTCCTCATAGGACAATCCCCCCATCCCAGGAATCAGTCTGGTGAACCTTTGTTGCACTCCCTCTATGGCAAGTATATCCTTCCTTAGATAAGGAGACCAAAACTGTACACAATACTCCAGGTGTGGTCTCACCAGGGCCCTATATAATTGCAGTAAGGCGTCTTTACTCTTATACTCAAATCCTCTTGTAATAAAGGCCAACATACCATTTGCTTTCCTAATTGTTTGCTGTACCTGCATGTTAACTTTCAGTGATTCGTGCACAAGGACACCCAGGTCCCTCTGAACACCAAGATTTCCCAATCTCTCACCATTTAAAAAATACTCTGCTTTTCTATTTTTCCTACCAAAGTGGATAACTCCACGTTTCTCCACATTATATTCCATTTGCCGTGTTCTTGTTGAGGCAACAACCTCAATGTCGCTGCTTGGCTGGAGGTGTTTGCGTGAAAGAGCACGTGCATGTTCTGTAGAGGTGGGGGAACAGGGCAGGAATCGACTGACACCCAGAACCAGAACACTTTTATGCAGCTGCCTGAGCAGAATCACGAATGAAAGATGCAGAGGCCAGCTCACCGGCGGTGAGTGGGTGAAGGGGAGGGAGCTTTCAGAAATGTGAAAGACTCCAGGACTGACGAGCGCCGTACGGGGGCGCGAGTTTTGAAGATCTCTCACAAGGTGACAGAGCCCAACCTCTTTGTCACTGGTTAGTAATGGTGCTCAGTTCAGTATGTACCTAACTGTCAAACTTGAGTACATAACGGGGTTGGGAATGGAACAGTTTTCTACCCAGTGTCAGTGCCAAACACTCACAGACAGGGCAAGTATAGCACAGAGAGATACAGCATAAAGTTCCCTATACTCTACTCCAACAAAGTGCCTCAGCCTCAACCTCAGGACAGTAGAAATGTTGTAAGTTTCTAATTTCTTGGTCAGATGTTGATTAACCTGCTATGCATTTCCAGCATTGTCTGTTCTGTATGGATTATATACGTTGCAAGGACCTGCCATTCATTTCCCTCTGGCATTTTTCCACTTGTGCTTACCCTGCCGTCTTCATCTGGCACCAGAGCAACAGTGCGTCCTTGGCAGATTTCTTTTCCTTGTTATCCTCTGTTTCAACACTGATATCCTGGATCTGTGGAAGTAAAAGCCATGAGAAGTAAAGTACAGAAAAGCAAGACCAAGGACTGCGTTACTTATTGCAGAACGAGACAAAAGCAAATCATCATTCGGGCCTCCACGTAACCTTTCACACTTGACTCACTATGGAGAGCTCATGTACCCCTCCGTGGCTACTTAGCAGTGGCCTTGTGAGTCAGTGCCTTCAGGAGGAGATTGGGGGTGGGGGAGAGAAAATAAGAAAACTGCTTTTTCAGTCAAGACGCAGCCCAGCCCAGTTTCTGGACAACAGAGAAAACTGGCAGATGAGGTAAAGCAACTGTTGCGTAGCGACTGTCCGACTGTGATATTAGCTCCGCTGCAGGGATGTAGTGAGTGGGGCATGGCTTACACATGCTTTCTGACACAGGTACTTTTGATAAAGAACAATGAGGGATGATCATGATATATGCATGAATTTGAACACTAGTGACCAGAATAGATTTGTTTAACCCTTTGCTGCCCCATGAAACCCGCTTGCACAAAGTGAACAACTTTTTCCAAGGAAGACGGTTTCCGCTGCTTCCTATTTGTATTTCAGCCCAGCTGCTGCTGAAACCCTCATCCGTGCCTTTGTTACCTCTGGACTCGATTATTTAACGCACTCCTGGCCCGTCTCCCATCCTTCACCCTCCGTAAACTTCAGCTCATCCAAAACTCTGTTGCCCTTATCCTATCCCATCCCGCAACCGGTCCTGCTCACCTATCACCCCTGTACTTGCTAACCTACATTGGTTCTTGGTCCAATGCCTCTCAAGTATATTTCAAAACTGAGATTGATAGACTTTTGTTGGGTAAGGGCATTAATGGTTACGGAACCAACGCGGGTAGATACAGATCAGCCATGATCTAACGGAAGGCTCGAGGGGCTGAATGGCCTACTCCTGTTCCTACGTTCTTCAGACTCGCTCGGCAGGGCAGCAGTACCATGTCGCAAAGCTCACCATGCCTTCCAGGGATTGTGTAGAGACATGCTGAGGCGTAATGCAAATATAACAATGCTTTCTCGTCTCTCACTGCTCCGATATGTTTACACAACCGTGTGTTTAGAAATAATCTCTGCCTTTGGGAAAACGAGTATCAATCTCTTTTCACAATGTTGTCTGCCCATATGACCCTATCAAGTTAATCATACCTCTGTGACCTTTCATTTATCAGCTATGCTTTCATCCAGATGAAGCACTTCAATAATAGGCTGGCTTGACATTGGGGATCGAACAACGTTATTAAATTTAGACTAAAAAACAGGAAATGCTCAAAATACAAGGCAGGTCAGTCAGCTTCTGAAAGATAAAAGGGCAAGTTAAAGGTTCAGGTGGAGGCTCTTCACCCAAAAAATAAACCCGTCTCGTCTCGTTTCAGATGCTGACCGACTTGCTGTTTATTGCAAGCAGTTTTGAGTTTTATTTCCGATTTCCAACACTCACAGTTATCTAGAACAATAACGTGCGTTTAATATCGCGCTCCTCCAATTCTGGCCTCTTGCGCATCCCCCGATTTCCATCGCCCCACCATTGGCGGCCGTGCCTTCAGCTGCCTGGGCCCCGAGCTCTGGAATTCCCTCCCTAAACCTCTCCGCCTCTCTCTCCTCCTTTAATGCGCACCTTAAAACCCACCTCTTTGACCAAGCTTTTGGTCACCTGCCCTAATATCTCCTTATGCGGTGTCAAATTTTGTTTGATAATCGCTCTTGTGAAGCATCTTGGAACGTTTCACTACATTAAAGGTGCTATATAAATGCAAGTTGTTGTTGCTTTTCTCGAAGGCCCCTCCAACACGGCAACGTCCTTCTGAAGCCAGTGTTGCCCTAAACTGCACACAATGTTCCAAATGTGGCCGCACTGATGATCTACGCAAGGCTGGAATAACTGGTTCTGTTTTACTGTTAAATGCCTTGAGGTGCAGCGCAATGCTGCATCAGCCTTGTTGATAACAGGTTCACACGTCCCAGGTACATCCAGTAAAATGGTCGATGATTGCACCCAAATCTGTATCTCTTTCCACATTTGCTTCATTATCTACATATTTCCTGCTAGAATGTACCTCACATTTATCCACATGAAAATGCATCTGCCATTTCTCACCATCAGTCCAGGTTCCGTAGCTTGCTATCAATTGCCCTTATACTTGTTACATGGCACCATAAGCACCAAGTACTCTCTCTCCTCTACATTGACTGCGTTTCCAGCAGGGCCCCAGGTGAGATCCCAAGCCACTGGTTTTCAATCCAATTAGATAATCCGCTATTTTTTTTTTTAAACCAATTGTCTGCAATGCCTAAATAGCCTTGCTATAGTACAGCGACGAGAATTGTACACACTATTCCAGATGGGACCGTAGCGATGTCTTGTACAGAATTATCATCGCTTCCTAGTATTTGCGCCCTATCCCTCTGGCTGTGCATCCCAAGATGTAGTTAGCTTTTCTTACCACTGCTAGACGCTGTTGGTGTCAGTGAGTTATCCACCAATACCCCTAAATCCCTCATTTGTTATATCCTACAGCCATTTAGTTTATGTTCCCACTGTTTATTTTCCTTCCACAGTCTTATTATCCTGCATTTTTTCAACACTGAATGCCATTTGCCACTCATCTGCAACTTAACCAGAGAGCCAAGCTGAATGGGAAGTAGTGATTAGGATACTGCAAGTTTGGGTTTTAAAAGCCATTCTATTGTCAGAGTGAGGAAAGACTGAGGGAGGTAAGGACTTCCATGGTTTTGAAATCCTAGGGAAGAATGAGTTAGGGTCGGAGACGAATTGCCTTGTCTTTAATTACCTTAATAGACAACCATTGATTGGGATTTGGCATTCATTCACTATTCATAATAATAGATTAATCTGCAAGACCTGACAACTGTTGCACGAAGTACCTGAAATCGAAGGATGATGGTCCATATCAGGCCCAGAGTGAGGCGGTGGTTCCCATCGACAATGTCATGCGAGCCCATGTTTTCCAGATGGACTTTCTGCTCCTTCAAGAATTGCAGGGCCTTATCCACGTTCTCCAAACAGTGAATCCGCATCCGTCCTTTGGTGGGTTTGGGCTGCAAACAGAAACAGAGATCTTGGGTTTAATATCACAGGTGGTCACTGCTCGAGTCTCACCTCCAAGATTTGGCAATCCAGTCACTGGCAGGACATGCAAGTTTATCAATCAAAAATGATTCAGACAGTGAAACACCAAGTATTGAGTTGGGATCAAACAGCCTCATATCTTAACTGCGAAACATTGAAGCTCGGTCTCGTAGCGAATGTCTTCCCTCAACTCCTGCTTGATGTTTGTTCTCTCGCCCCTCCCTGCCCCATTTTGTGGTGCACCTTGTCATGTTAAAGTCGCTATTCAAATGCATGTTATTGTTGTGGAGTGCCAGGAAAGTCCTGCAGGATTGTTGCACACTTCAGGACTTGTGCAGCTCCTATCAGTGGGAATTAACACCTTCAGGAGCGGAGGGGTGAAAAAGAGGCGAAAGCTGTACAAAACATTAATAACAAAAAAAAGTACGATTTTAAAACTTTGACATTAATTCCCGCCTAGTTTCACAGAAAAATAAACGTGACTTGGATTTTATACCCTGGATTCATTCGGCATTAAAGAAAAACGATCCTTAAAAATATTCTTCCAGTGCAGTCTGTGGACGCTAAAATGTTTCATTAGGGATTAAGATGTCTAGTGATTAAACAGAAAGACTAATTGATAAATGCACTCCCAGCGCTGCTGACATTAAATAAATGACCTACTGCACTCCTGTCCCTGGCAAACACATGTCATCGAGCAAAGAACACTCATTCATCTTTATTTGCACATAGAAAGTTAATTAAACACAAGAAGGCACAGAGCGCATAGGTGTGACTGATCCAGTCTATAAACTGTGATTAATATGAGGTACGAGTTCACCCACACAGCCCCTCTAAAGAGGCATAAATCTGTGCACCTAATGAATGACTCACTCCATACCCCTGCTGTCATCAACCCACTCTGGCCTCAGATTAGATCTATTCTACATCGGGGTTCCAAGGAACCTCATCACATTTAAGGGCTAATTCTGTTATATTGTGCTCCCAGTGGGGAGATGCGGTTGTATGGAGCGTGGGTTGGAGATTCAGGTTACAATGTTGTAGTCTTATCACTGATCCTTCAAGCACGGCTTTCCTGCAGGGAGAGTGGAATTAACCCTTTAATTACCAACAACATTTTTACCTTGATAGTTTACTGACAGCACTGCTACCGAGCACACTCTGAATATAGGGGAGGTGAACTTTACATCTCTAACGCCATCTTAGGAGTTGTCTTCAGACCTTTGTGTGTGGGGTACGCCCGGCAAATGTTGACACACTCCTTGGGACTCGCTTAAAATACTTCCTCAAATACTCTTAACTCCTGGAAAAAACGGGGTTAGCGGCTCAAAGGAACACAGCGCTATTACCACAGAAAGCGTTTTGTTTTTATTAGTGTACTGCAACAGAAATAATGTGCCAGGGCAGTCAATGAACACAAATACAGAATTCTCCAGACACTGTTTAAAGAAGCCAATTTGCCCAACTCGAGACAGGCAGAAATCTGATGACCTTGCAGACCCAGGGATCTTCCCCCAGACTCCTTTCGGTCTGCACAACCATGGTCTGAAATCTGAAATCACGTGCGTCTGGGATCCAACCTTAGCTGGCTCCAAAAGCTGGTGGTCATAGGCAGTGCAAAATGTGAACTCCCCTCTATTCAGGCCTCCGATGGGCCCAACAGGGAGCAGCATCACACCGGTAAGGAAAAACCTGCAGCGTACCACTTAAGTGGAAGCCTGCAACCTCTGAGCACTGCTCTCCCGGTACCACCTATATCAATATAAAACCCTGCGAGAGAAAGAAAGATCAATAGATAAAAGAAAAAGGAAATAGCTAGAGAGAAAATAAAGACAACAAGAACAAAAACGCAGGACAAGATTTGTAATGTCTTCAAACAGTGTTTCAATAGCGTAGAATATCTGCACTAAGGTGGAGGAGAAAGAGAAGAAATGAACCCCAGGCGTTTAATAGCACATTCCATGCTCCCAGGGAGTCCATCATAGGAGACAGCGAGTGCAGCCGTGATTATCTGCTCCGTAAAACGAATGGACAGATGAATGCAGGCTACATATCCCGCGATGCACGACTGCGGCTCCCCACTGAAAGCAACAAATTGGCCCTTTGAAATCGTCACTTAATACTGAACCACGTTAGAAAAATAAAAAAATAAAACACTGTTATTGACATAGACCAGTTTCTATGCTGTAGATTCTATGCAATAAGGGGTTGAAACCGTACTCGGTGATACTAGTAATAAACACTTTAATGCCTTCGTATGAAACCCTCTGTGCACTATTTTAACTAAGAGGTCAACCCATTTAGATTAACAGGTCAACACCCTAGTGAAATAGCAGAAAAAGGAAATTTCATACGAGTGTGCTTGCACGTCTGTTACTTTGATACAACAACTGCAGTAACTTGGATCCCCTGGCAATGCGTTACTAGCACGAGCTGCTGGAAGTACAATTAGTGCAGCAGGTTAGGCCAGATTTTTACCTGGTTTAGGTAAAGAGATCAAAAAGAGATATTCAACTTGGCAGCAGCCGCAGGTTTAGCACGTTAAACTGCAGTGTGGGAGGATATCGGTTCGTGAACTTCTCCCACAATGAGCTCTCAATTTAAACTGGCGATGTTGATGGGATGGAGAAGGGATTCCAGCCATGGGTAACCAGTGAATGAGGGTTTCACTGTACTGTTGATAGAGGAATCTAGGCATGCAGCATAGAACATGTGCTACTTAATCCTGTCGATAATTTGCGTTGTCTTTTGTCTCTTTTTTTTTACATAGAATTTACAGCACAGAAACAGGCCATTCGGCCCAACTGGTCCATGCCGCTGTTTCTGCTCCACACGAGCCTCCTCCCACCCTACTTCATCTCACCCTATCAGCATAACCTTCTTCTATTCCTTTCTCCCTCATGTGTTTATTTAGTTTCCCCTTAAATGCATCGATGCTATTCGCCTCAACCACTCCCTGTGGTAGCGAGTTCCACATTCTCACCACTCTCTGGGTAAAGAAGTTTCTCCTGAATTCCCTACTGAACTTATTAGTGGCTATCTTATATTTATGATCCCCAAGTTCTGGACTCCCCCCACAAGCAGAAACATCTTCTCTACATCTACCCTGTCAAACTCCTTCGTAATTTTAAAGACCTCGATCAGGTCACCTCTCAGCCTTCTCTTTTCTAGAGAAAAGAGCCCCAGCTTATTCTACTTTTCTTGATAGTTATAACCTCTCAGTTCTGGTTTCATCCTTGTAATTTTTATTTTTTTTTTACACCTTCTCCACTGCCTCTGTATCCTTTTTGGTGAAGGTGGAGACCAGAACTGTGCACAGTACTCCAAGTATGGTCTAACATTGGTAACGCCCTCTCCTTGTATCTGATGGTGCTGTTTCATGCTGGGATATGGTTCCATGGCCATCAGTACTTGGCCTACGTGTCCATTCTACATGTGTGGGCCTGGACAGTAAGTGTCAGCAGTATATTTGACCATGGAGGGCATTACCCGACACCAATACATATGCACTTTCGAACAGGGGTTCACTGGAAAACAATCAGAAGCAACAAGCCCGGCTGGAATTTCTCCTCCTTGGCCCAGGGAACTGAAGCCAATTGTAGCACCCAAGCTGAGATCAGCAAACTCAGCACATACCGGGGATTAAAACTGAAGCCGTCGTGGTCTGGGGGGCAGGGGGGGGGGGGGGGGGGGACTCAATACTACAAATTATCCTCTGTGTTCATCAGTCACTGCAGAAAGCTGCACTTTAACAGCACGAGCTTCACCATTCCTGGCAGGACGCGTGACTAACTGGTGTTTAATTACAAGGTATAGATGATGAAGAGCATGCTTACATTAAAAGCCACCAGTCACACTATTTAATCTCCAGAACCACGGATCCCCAGACCTGCGGCATGGCGTCGCTGCCAAAGAAAACACCCAGCCAAAGCACAAGGCAATCCAGCTTAATTGAGCGAACATTCTGAATCACTTGGGGTGGTCTTAGAAAGGCTTTTTATTTAGGGGTTAGATGGTAGGGATCCATTTCTGCCGAGAAGCACGTCTGCGAAAGTAAGGCCCCCTTTTTTAATCTGATATTTTCAGCAAGCCCTCTGGAATAAACAAGCCGTAAACAATGATAACATCGGGAACAAAATAACCCGCTGTGAAGCAGCGCTGAAGAAATGGGCCCACCTCGGAGATTTCTACTCGGTACATAGCTACCAACTGATTCGGCATTTTCTCCCTGCTGTTCCTTTCACTGTCTCCATGGTAATCATCATTCCCCAGCCACGAGGGTGGGCTTGCAATTTTATCCATGTGCTCTGCCAATGCGCCAAACTCCAGTGGGGTGGGTATAAATAGCAGCCTGGAGTAACTAACCCACTGATTTTCACTTCTGCCCGACGAGGAAACTCTCATATATTCTGAAATAACAACAGAAAAAGCTGGAAAAACTCAGCAGGCCAGGCAGCATCCGTGGAGAGAGAAACAGAGTTTCCTCTGTTTTTCTCTCCACAGATGCTGCCTGGCCTGCTGAGTTTTTCCAGCGTTTTCTGTTGTTATTTCGGATTTCCAGCATCCGCGGTATTTTGCTCTTATATATTCTGATTCTGAGGGGGATTGACAGGGTAGATGCTGAGGAGGTTGTTTTCCCCTGGCTGGAGAGTCTAGAACTTGGGGGCGCAGTCTCAGGATAAGGGGTCGGCCATTTAAGACTGAGATGAGGAAGAATTTCTTCACTCAGAGGGTTGTGAATTTTTGGAATTCTCTACCCCAGAGGGCTGTGGATGCTAAGTTGTTGAGTATATTCAAGACAGAGATCGATAGATTTTTGGACTCTCGGGGAATCAAAGGATATGGAGATCGGGCGGGGAAGTGGAGTTGAGGTCGAAGATCAGCCATGATCTCACTGAATGGCGGAGCAGGCTCGAGGGCCGAATGGCCGACTCCTGCTCCTAATTCTTATGTTCTTAAAGGTAGGAGGTAGAAGATCAGCCATGATCTTATTGAATGGCGGAGCTGGCTCAAGGAGCCGTATCGCCCACTCCAGCTCCTGCTCCTAATTATGATGTTCTTGTATCTTCTTCCCCCCACCACCACCACAAACCGTATAACTGATGTCGGGAGTGTACAGTGTGTGGGGAATCAGACACATCACTCTGTCGTTTGCCATGTCAGTTCCTAACATACTAAAATACCGTTGCAATCTCGCAGATCTCTATTTAAATTTTCTTTTGGGAGGAAGGGGATCCAAAACTTGCATTAGTGACTATACTGTGCATAATCTAAGCTGACACTCCAGTGCAGTGCAGTGCTGACGGAGTGCTGCATTGTCAGAGGTGCCGTCTTTCAGATGAAACCGTGAACTGAGGCTTCGTCGACATGTGAAGGTGGACGTGATCCCATGGCACTATTCGAAGAGAAGCAAGAAATTCTCCATGTGTCCTGACCAATATTTATCCCATCAACCAACAGATTAACCAGTCATTAATTTGAATTGCTTTTTGTGGGACTTTGCCGTGCTCAAGTTGACGGTCACGTTTATTGACATAACAACGGTGACTACACTTCAAAAGTAATTCATTGGTCCTGAAGCGCTTTGGGATATCCATAGAATAGTATTGCACAGGAGGCCATTCGGCCCATCGAGTCTGTGCCGGCTCTTTCGAAGAGCAATCCAGTTAGTCCCACTCCCCCCGCTCGTTCCCCCTATCCCTGCAATTTTTTCTCCTTCAAGTATTAATCCAATTCCCTTTTGATGCTACTATTGAATCTACCTCCACCGCTCTATCAGGCAGCGCATTCCAAATCCTAACCACTCGCTGCGTAAAAAAGTTTTTTCCTCATGTCACCTCTGGTTCTTTTGCCAATCACCTTAAATCTGTGTCCTCTGGTTATCGTCCCTTCAGCCACTGAAAACAGTCTCTCTTTATTTACTCTATCTAAACCCTTCATGATTTGAAACACCTCTATCAAATCTCCTCTTAGCCTTCTCTGCTCCAAGGAGAACCACCTCAGCTTCTCCAGTCCCTCCACGTAACTGTAATCCCTCATCCCTGGAACCATTCTAGTAAATCTCTTCTGTTCCCTCTCCAAAACCTTCACGTCCTCCCTAAAGTATCCTAAGGATGTGTTACAGTTATCTATAAATGCAAGTTGCTTTCCCGCCAGCAAAAGACAAAGGAATATTATTGAGAGACAGTTATCTCAGCTTCCATACAGCAAGTGAAAGGACCCTATTCATTAATGGAGAACTATTTAATCGAGCTATTGAGCCTGTACTTTGTAGTCTTCCTGTAGGGAAGGGCCTGGCCAGCTGCCCACAAAAGGATCAAAATTAGTGGGCCACTCTGGGGAGAATGGCAGGCGCAGGCCCATATCTCATCTCACTGTGCTGCAATGTGTTGCAGCATCCTCGACTGCCCGTCAAACAAAACACTGGTTGGGCTTGTGGCTGCGTTAACAGCAAGTTAGTGAGTAATGCTGGCCTATAGCCACCTCGTTATATTGTTCCAATTACTACACTTCAGAAAAGTACTGCATTGGCTGCAAAGCGCTTTGGGACGTCCGGTGGTCGTGAAAGGCGCTGGAGAAATGCGAGTCTTTCTTTCTTTCCAGCCACAAAGCGGAGGAGAGTTGTATACTGACCAGCAGTTCGCCCGACAGCACCTCCAGCAACCGGATCAGCATCCGCCCGTCCCTCAGGTCCGTATACAGGTCTGTGATCCGGCAGGTCACTCTCGCCAGGTGCGAATTCACCCATTTCGTGAACGTTTTCTTCTGCACTGCTTCACGCTCATCTGAAACAAAAAGCAGGAGTATGTCGTCAAACGTTTAAAAGAAAGAGGGCAGTGAATGACAAGAAAGGGAAGGAAATTTTAAAACACCCCACGTAAGGAAGCACCTCAATTAAACAGAAAATGTTGGAAATACGCAGCCGGCCCATCAGCATCCGAAAGAGAAAATACAGCTTAATGTTTTGGATGCAGACCCTCCATCAGAACTGAATTGGCGAAGGCTCTCGTCTGAAACATTAACCCATCTTTTCTGTTTCAGACGCTGGCATTTTCGGTTCTTATTCTAGATTCCTGGTACTCAGCTTTTTCTGTTTCTCTCACCTCTGTGCTCAGAGTATTAGATTGGAAACAGAAGAAATGCAGCATGCAAAATGGCAGTGAAGCCCGATTAACAGAACATAATGTTAAACACACGACAGAACTTAAGCGACCTCGATGGTCCAAGATTGGGAAATCATAATGTGTCACAAAAAGCTCCAAACCAGAGCTCGAACCCCGGGCCTTGTGACCTTTATGACTTACTGCTGCTGCACTGGGCCGTGCCACTGAGCAGTAAGCCACGGCCAGATAGTTGGTTACTGGGAAATGCTCTGCTTGAATTGAAACTATGGCTGGAAGAGAATTTCCACAATGCAGGCAAGATCAAATTTATGCGCCACTGAATGATTGATTAAACAAGCTGTACAATCTAAACAAGAACAACAGGAAGCGAATGAACACAAAGATGTATTATACACAGCAGTGAGTAGATTAGGTGGCGTCGCTTTCTCCAAATGATGGTTGGTAACGGATTTGATTATATTTGGTGTACATTAAATTGAATAATTGGGGAACATTTTATGCTGGGACCAGAGTTCTTTACAATTCGAGTAAAGGGAGTTGGTCTGTCGGAATTCGGCACAATAGGAATGAATGGAAAGGGATTTGGTCCAGTGAGAGTGAATGGGAAGGGGTTGATTCATTGGGATTCTACACACTTATCTTTGCAGCCTCTAGTCACTGTGCTTTGCTCCTGCAGACTGGGAAACAATCTCACCTCAGTAGATGGTGCTCTTTGTCTATGGAGGCAAGTATACCTACATTTATATTAAAGAGCTGCCTTCAACGCCATGGCTGTAATATAAATGGGGTGGCAACGGTCTTTCAGAGAGGCGATCAGTCATCTCTGCACAATTGCAAAAGTAACACCTCAGCACATCTGCTTTTCAACACGGGGATCTCTCACAACATTCCAACCTGTCCTGCTTCTCTGATATTGACCCACACTGTGGGTTACGGAGTCTGAGCTGCTGTTTATTACCAATGTATACAATTTTACGTGAGGGCCAAAAGAAAGTTAAAAATACCATCTGCTGATGCAAGTACTTTGAGCTTGGTTCTCAGCAGCAACACTAGACTCTGGTTCAAACCCAGAATATTAACTTTGGTAAATTTAGAAAATTCCTCTTCTCTATCACATACACCATGAGCTCTTCCCCAACCACTGCACTTTCTGCGCTGTCACCAGCTGCTAGACAGTGCGCAATGTGGGCCCCCAAGGGTGACTGTTCTTGTAATTCCCCCGACAATATTCTCCTTTCCCGAAGGCACTGACATACTAACCGGCACCACTAAAACAGGTGATCTGGTCATCACCACATTGCTGTTTGTGGGAGCTTGCTGTGCGCAAATTGGCTGCTGCGTTTCCTACATTACAACACTTCTAAAGTACTTCATTGGCTGTAAAGCACTTTGGGACGTCCTGAGGTGGTGAAAGGCGCTAGAGAAATGCAAGTTCTTTCTTTAATGGGGTAAATGTGCGCTGGGCCCAAGTGCTCATTCTTCATGTGTCAGTCTATTATTAAACTCTGCGGAGGGGATATTATGGCCGAGCCTGATCCTATCCTCACCTGAAATCCAAATCCTTCCCAGCAGGGACCTAGGGAGGGTGAGTGCTGATTATCCCCATTCTGACACTGGTGTTGAGGCCAACTGAATCACCTCAAATGCTGTCCCAGACTGCGCATCAAGCCGGAGACCTTCCAGCTCTATATGCCCGAGTCCCACAATGCACAAACTGTCTAAAACCATCAGAGAGGTAAGGAAAGGATGTGCCTTTCACCACCTCGGGGTGCCCCAACGTATTTTATAGCCAATTCATTACTTTTGAAATGCAGTTACTGTTGTATTGTAGGGAAACACGGCAGCCAATTTACACACAGCAAGATCCCACAAACAGCAATGAGATACGTCGCCAGATAATCTGTTTTAGTGATATTGGTTGAGGGATAAATATTGTTCGGGACACCGGCAGAACTCCCCTGCTGTTCTTCAAATAGCACTATGGGATCTTTTACATCCACCCGAGGGGGCAGACGGGGTCTCGGTTTAACGCCTCATCCGAAAGCCGGCACCTCCGACAGTGCGGCGCTCCCTCAGTACCGCCCCTCCGACAGTGCGGCGCTCCCTCAGTACCGCCCCTCCGACAGTGCGGCGCTCCCTCAGTACCGCCCCTCCGACAGTGCGGCGCTCCCTCAGTACCGCCCCTCCGACAGTGCGGCGCTCCCTCAGTACCGCCCCTCCGACAGTGCGGCTCCCCCAGTACCGCCCCTCCGACAGTGCGGCGCTCCCTCAGTACTGCCCCTCCAACAGTGCGGCACTCCCTCAGTACCGCCCCTCCGACAGTGCGGCACTCCCTCAGTACTGCCCTGGAATGTCAGCCTAGATTTTTGTGCTCAAGTCTTTGGAGTAGAAATTGAACCTACAACCTCCTGACTCAGAGGTGAAACTGCTACCTACTGAGCCACTGGCTGACACCTCAGAGGAACGAAGAGAGGTAACCATCCTGATTTTTCCTCTGGTTTCCAGGAGAGCAAGATGACCTGGACAGCTAACTTCTAACCAGTATCGCCCCATTCAGCAAGAGAAGTAGTTTCCAGGATGGACCAGCCTCAACCCTAAAGTTGAGGTGTTGTACGACAAGGTACTGAGTTAACCACAAACTCTCGAACCAGGCCGGACAGATTCGAGCTCATGAGGGAAGGTGAACAGACGGTATAAATTTAACTGCTGTACACAGAGAATGATGATTGTCTGATGCAGACCGCCCAGAGTGATGGCGCAAGCGGACAAGTGTCAGCAAATTCAAGAAGGAGCTGGATAGGTTCTGGTGAAAGAAGTGCGTGAGGCGTGTAAGAGACAAGAGTTGTGTGTAGCATTTTCTGGACGTGGGGACTGGCCAGATGGACCTGCGTTCTTTTGCCAGTCATGTACATTCCCCGTTTTACGCATTAACTCATCTGCAAATCAGGAAAAAACCTCTCCACCATTTAGTCAGCACTGGAGCGAGCGACAACAATACCAGGTCAGCATAATTTGGAATTGGATGCCACATTCCAAATTACGGGTGTCGTCACAGTAAAAAGATGTTGGTGGACTGAACAAAAAAGGCCGGTCTCTTTAAAGCCTCCGATTGAAATGCAAACAGCACAGTTGCTAATGCTTATTGCACCAATCATGAAAATCTTTTCAGGGTATTAACTTTGATCTTTATTTCATCGGTGTAATGGCTTTGATGAGAAGGTCGGATGTTGAAACAGCAGATTATGTTTTTTTTTACAAACTGCTGCACAAACAAATAACTGTTCCTGTGCTGTATTCAGAGCTGCCTGCGGCCATGGGTACTGCAGATAGCATCACTCTTTGACTTATGCACGGCCCTGGGAGTGTCCAAACTGATGCCACTTTGTGATAACATCACAAAAAGTGCTGCTTCCATGGGGGAACAATCTAGGTGGGAGCCATGGCTGAAAAAAAAAATTGAGAGGTCGCACAACACCAGGTTATAGTCCAACAGTTTTATTTTAAATCACAAGCTTTCGGAGTTACAACTCCTTCGTCGGGTGAAGTGAGGAGATACAGAATCGTCAAAGCATATATAGATACAGAACAATGCATCATGAAAAAAAAAACCCAGCAACAGCCACTGAAGGATTCATTCTTGGCAGCTGCGCAAATTGCAATTTTCTCCAATTCTCTCCCAACAGCATCGACTCCCTGCCGAGGTACGGTTTCACGGGCAGGGCTACCTTCTGCTACCTCGCCCAAGTGACCATTCTTCATGTGTCAGCTCAGACGGTGAACGCTGGCAGGCTATTTTTATCAGGGAAGTCCCTATAGCTGAACCCAATCCCGTCACTGCCCAACATCCACATTCATTGGCTGCAAAGCACTTTGAGATGTCCTGAGGTTATGAAAGGCACTATATAAATGCAAGTCTTTCTTTCTTTCACACATACATGTACTTTCCAGAAGGGGATCACTGGGTAGCACTCAGGAGCAGAAACGGTGGCTGATTTGCCCTCTCTTAGTCCAAGGGAGCTGAGGTTAATTGACGTACCACAAGTGCTGTCCCATCTGAGAACATCGAACTCAGCAGCCTGGGAACGGAACTTGGGATCTTGTTTTCTCTGTGACTCAGTATTAAAACATGTGGTGCATTTTCCAATTCCGCCATGGGGCACCTCACTGCAATGTGAACAATCAACACGCCCATCATACAGCAAAGCAGGTTGTTATAGGTTGACATAGAAAGTAACCAAGAGGTCATTTAAAACCACCACAATGTAAAAAGCCAACTTTCTCTGTAGATTTAAGGAGCTGAAAGGTGTCAGCCGTGGCTCAGTGGGTAGTACTCTCGCTTCTGAGTCAGAAGGTCGTGGCGTGGGTTCAAATCCCACTCCAGAGACTTGAGCCCATAATCCAGGCTGACACTCCTGGTGCAGTACTGAGGGAGCGCCGCACTGTCGGAGAGGCAGTGCTGAGCTGCACTGTCGGAGGTGCTGTCTTTCGAATGAGACGTTAAGCCGAGGCCCCTGTCTGCCCTCTCAGGTGGACACAAAAGATCCCAAGGCACTATTTGAAGAAGAGCAGGGGAGCTATCCCCAGTGTCCTGGGGTCAATATTTATCCCTGGAATTTAGAAGGTTAAGGGGTGATTTAATCGAAGTTTTCAAGATATTAAAGGGGAGCAGATAGGGTAGATAGAGAGAAACTATTTCCACTGGTTGGGGATTCTAGGACTAGGGGGCAGAGTCTAAAAATTAGAGCCAGACCTTTCAGGAGTGAAATTAGGAAACACTTCTACACACAAAGGGCGGTAGAAGTTTGGAACACTCTTCCACAAACTGCTAGATCAATTGTTCATTTTAAATCGGAGTGTGATAGATTTGCCTTAACCAAAGCGGTTATGGGATATGGGGGCAAAACCGGGTATATGGAGTTAAGTCGCAGATTAGCCATGATCTCACTGAATGGCGGAACTGGCTCGAGGGGCTAAATGGCCGCCTCCTGTTCCTATGTTGATGCTCATTGAGCTATAGGATCTATTACAGTCTTTCAGCAGAGAGGATGAGAAAGGAAGAAAAGCATTGCGACATACTGCAGGAGTTACACCATGAGGTGTACAGCTGTAATATGCCCATTTTGTACTACGGGGCAGCATTTTCAGGCAAAGGTGTAATATATCCCTATTCCGTTGAACGACTCCTTGGAATTAGTATATGGTACACGCTGTACTTATTACATTTTTAAGGGAAATTGCACTTTCACAGATGATGACTGAATATATTTTAATAATGGATAACAATTCTCAAATAGATTTTAATTAAGTGAACTTCAGGCCTTTGAATGTGTCCATTTCCCCAAACAATACTCCTGATAATTTCAAATCACTTAATTTGAATTCATGGAATTAGCACTAAAAAATGACTTTGAATTACCAGTCGGCTGTGCAACTAAAGGAAGTGCTGATGAATCAGTACGAGACACAAGTTAGGCCGTAGCTGGAGTACTGTGCGCAGGTGTCAGCTGCTTATTACAGAAAATGTATCGGAGCCCAGGAAAAGGTGCAACGTAGATTTACTAAGATGAGAGGATATACTTATGATGAAAAACTTGAAAATCTAGAGCTGTGTTCACTAGAGAGAGCAAGATGGTTAAGGGGGAGATAATAGAAGTGAAAGAGTTTGAGAGGGTTAAAAAGTGAACGATAGTTTCCACCGGTCGGTGGATTGGTCACAAGGAGGCATAAATGAAAGGGAGGTCAGAAGGAAGATTTTCACACAAAAGGGTTATTAGGACATGAAATGCTTTACCACGGAAATCAAGTGCAGCAAAAGTCAGCCTGTGAATTAACACATACGTTTGACCCATATCTGTCAGATGAACAGTTTGTAAACTGCGTGTCCATTATGTACTGTGCAGGGTCTGTACAATGCAGCGTTCCAAATGTTAACAGGGTGGCCAGCAGGGCAAGACTTTTCTTTTGGCCATTTTGTGCTGAGGGGCAACAAAATTCTCTGCTACCTGCTGCGGACAAAAGCCCTGCTTCAGTGAAGGGTCACAGACAAGACATGTGCAGATGCAGGGCCTTGGGTTTTTTTTAAAAAAAGACTACGAGCTCCATGTGGTACCCACCAGGAGGAGCTGTCATTTACTTGATGTCAGTCCTGTCAAACCCTTCTATAGCCGTGTTATTCAGCAGAGCAGGAGCACAACTACAGAACACCTCAATATTTAGAAAGGAAGAATCGCGTTTATACAGCAACTCACCACATCACTGAGAGACAGGTCAAAGCACTTCCGCAAATTCCATTTGGAGAACAGTCACGTGGGTAAACTGGAGAAACTAACGCAGACCACTGGTTTATTTTTTTTTAGAAACTTCTGCACAGCCCATTCAAGATCCCGACAACCCATTCCAAAACATCCTCGAATGGGTATTAGTTAGAGAAGTTAAGTCAGGGTGGGCCGGATGTAGTGAGTGGGGAGCCCCAGGGCTCAGTGTTGGGACCACGACTGTTTCTAATTGACATCAATGACCTGGAATCAGAGACTCGGTACAAATTTGCAGATGATACCAAACTAAGAGGAGCAGTGAAATCAAAGGCGGCAGCCCAGAGATCACAATCAGTTGGATAAAATGGCCCAGAAATTAATGACGGAGCCTTCGTGCGAGGGTAAGGCTTCCCCGCGATATCTCACTGCGCGCCTGCCTTTTCATTCCGAGCTCGCACGAACTTGATTTTCCTAGACAGCAGCTGTGCAGTGCTTCCGTATCCCACAGGCGCAGTTAATTCGTGCGAGCTGTGGGATCACGTGATTCAGTTAGAGCCAATGGCAGCACACCATCTTTCATTCATAGTTTTCACAGCAAGTGCTGTGAAAGCTATGAATCTATACCCCCTCAAAAGAACAGCTAAACCTCAATTAAATTTTTTTTAAAACCATCACATTAATAAAATAAGTATAGTTAAATAAATTAACCACTTTAAACAAAAAATTAAATTTTTGAAAAATTTAAAATCTTTTAAAAAGTTATAAAAATAAACTTACCTTTCTTTAAAGTCTCTAAAAAAGATATACCTGTTGAAAAAAATTCAAAAATACTTAATTAACTACTTACCTTGTTAAAAGAGGGTCTTACGCCTCCTTTCTTTATGTGCAAAATCTTCCATGCTTACCTGCGCGTTCAAAGCACTAAGTGCACTGCGTGCGCGCAGCCTGTAGCGCGCACGCGGTTCACCTAGGAACCGCCCCCTTTTGAAATCACCAAGTGCCGGTTTTCAGCGCATGCGCAGTGCATGCAGAAAACCGGCAATTGGAGACAGAATACGCGAGAGTACACAGTGCGTACTCTCGCGTAGAGACACTAATTTTTGGGCCATTATGTATGTGGGCAGGACAAGGGCAGATGCACTTTAATATAGACAAGCCCAGTCCACAAGTGTACATGACAAACCTAACCACACGGTGTGAAGTGCAGGTCTCATCAGTAAAAGTCTGTGAAACATTACAAGATGGAAAACATACTGATGTCCTTAAGTGGAGCAAGTTTATGCTGAGCAATCGAGGGTTGAGTGAACCGTATCTTAACTTTTAACACGAGCGGTACCAAGCAGACATGCAACAGTTTGCCGAATCATCCCCCACTCGTGACTCCAGGCAGGTACTCGGGGGAGTGGGGGGGGGGAACCTGAAGGACCGGTTCTGCCACTCAGCAACCCAAATTCCATTTGATGAGCAATCTAGATCTGAGCGTTACCAAGGAGGAGAAAAAGATTAAACTAAAAGAAAGCAAAGAAAAAGGGAGGAGGATGGTGGCGGGGGGGGGGGAGAGAGAGCGGGAAGGACAGAAGGAAGCAACGGATAAATCAGACAAATTTCCCGAAAAGCTATAATACACGTACAGTATCGTGCACACAATCCCTTTCACTCGGCAGAGGATCCTCCCACTTGTTTCTGCCTGCGGTTACAGCTTCTATAGACTCGCCTCTACAGGACCGATCAGCAGAGCTTGTCTGCCGAGTGCTCCTATGGGATCTACGATGTAAACTCTACTGCATTTCGGTTAATACACAAAAGAACAGTTAACCGTAGCAGGATTGGGGGTTGGTAACATTAATGGCATCCCTTTGTTCCTCCGCTGATTCTTGGCTTATGCCCGACTTCATGCAGCACTCCTCTATCCCTGACTTGACAGTCACTGGTGCAGATAGAACAACTTCTATCAACATCCATCAGGGTCACGGTCACCTTCACAGCAGGTGACACAGTCTCATTTGGTTAATTAACTCGAGCAACAACAAAAAAACATATTCCCACTTTCCGTTCTTGTGTTCTAAGTGGGCATTAAAAAAAAAAGCGCGCTGGAAATCTGAAATAAAAAATAAAAAAAGAGAAAAGAAAATATTGGGTAACATTTCAAGTGGGTAATGTCACTAATGAAGGGGATTCACTCATAACATTGAACTGTGATTTTTCAGAGGCTCACAGACCTGCTGTGCAGTTCCAGCATATTCGATTTTTATTTCTCCATTTGCAATTGGATTCAGATAATACAATCCTGACCCACAATCCTCAGCAATCCGTGGTAACCCCACCACTGATTCAATACCGATAAGTGTCAGGTATTACATTTTGGTAAGAAAAATAAGGAGGTCACATATTACTTAGAAAATAAGAATCTAAATTGGGTAGAAGAGCAAAGGGATCTGGGAGAACAAATTCACAAATCACTAAAAGTAGCGACGCAGGTTAATAAGGCCATAAAAAAAAAATCTAAACAAGCACTGGGGTTCATTTCTAGAGGGATAGAATTGAAAAGTAGAGAAGTTATGTTAAACTTGTGTTGAACCTTGGTTAGAACACACTTGGAGTACTGCGCACAGTTCCGGTCACCATATTATAAAAAGGATATAGAGGCACTGGAGAGGGTGCAGAGGAGATTTACAAAGGATGATACCAGAACTGTGAGGTTATACCTATCTGGAAAGGAGGAACAGGCTGGGTCTCTTTTCTCTTGAAAAGAGAAGGCTGAGCCATGACCTAAGAGAGGTCTTTAAAATTATGAAAGGTTATGATAGAGTGGATAGAGAGAGAGTGTTTCCACTTGTGGATTTCTTGGTGACTATCTTATATTGATGGCTCCTAGTTTTGCTCTTCACTACAAGATAGTCACCAAGAAATCTAATAGGGAATTTAGAAGAAACTTCTTTACCCAGAGAGTGGTGAGAATGTGGAACTCGCTCCCACAGGGAGTGGTTGAGGCGAATAGTATAGATGCATTTAAGGGGAAGCTAGATGCACACATGAGGGAGAAGGGAATAGAGGGTTATGCCGTTGAATTAGATGAGGAAGGATGGGAGGAGGCTCGAGTGGAGCATAAACGCCGGCATGGACTGAACGGTCTGTTTATGTGCTGTATATCCGATGTAATTCTATGTAATGTCAAAATGAAAAGCATGACACTTGTGTTTGTAAATTTTGTACCCGTCCAGGTGAGGAATGAGTGTGCTGGGGAATGGATCGTTTTGCCATTTCAGGCACCCAGTGTCAGCAAACACTCCCAGGGCAGGTACAGCACAGGTTAGATACAGAGTAAAGCTCCCTCTACACTGTCCCATCAAACACCCCCAGGGCAGGTACAGCACAGGTTAGATACAGAGTAAAGCTCCCTCTACACTGTCCCATCAAACACTCCCAGGGCAGGTACAGCACGGGTTAGATACAGAGTAAAGCTCCCTCTACACTGTCCCCATCAAACACTCCCAGGGCAGGTACAGCACGGGTTAGATACAGAGTAAAGCTCCCTCTACACTGTCCCATCAAACACTCCCAGGGCAGGTACAGCATGGGTTAGATACAGAGTAAAGCTCCCTCTACACTGTCCCGTTATACACTCCCAGGGCAGGTACAGCACGGGTTAGATACAGAGTAAAGCTCCCTCTACACTGTCCCATCAAATACTCCCAGGGCAGGTACAGCACGGGTTAGATACAGAGTAAAGCTCCCTCTACACTGCCCCATCAAACACTCCCAGGGCAGGTACAGCACGGGTTAGATACAGAGTAAAGCTCCCTCTACACTGTCCCAATCAAACACTCCCAGGGCAGGTACAGCACGGGTTAGATACAGAGTAAAGCTCCCTCTACACTGTTCCAACAACATGCAGCTGCCCAAACCTCTAGTCCCCGACTGCACTAGTGTGACACTTTTCCATATGCCACAGCAGCAGCTCCCCCATTGCCTCTCGAGTGAGACTCCTAAATAACGGGCAGTTCTGTGCTATGGGCTCATGCCCACCAGGAACTAGCCAGGGACCTTACAGCCAGCAAAGAGATGATACTTCCAGTCTGGGCTTGATTTGAACCCAAGTCCCAGACAAGAGAGTTCAGAACCTAATTCCCTACACTCCAAGTCACCCTTTCTTAGTACTCCACCTTTGTCACAGGCATTTCCATTTCCTGGATTCTAATATCCTCACAATCATCAGAAGGTAAGTTTCAGATTTTAAAATGTACTCACATTAATGAGCTGCATTAAGTGACTGGGCCCATACTGGACCTTTTGTTTCTTTTTGTTGCGGATTTAAAAGGGAAAGAAGAATGAAAGGGCAAATAAGGATTCAAGAACTGAATCAAAAGCCAGTTTGTTGGCGAGGCTCCTGAGGGACACATGATCCGGCTAAATGAGTCTATCAATGAGGCTACTGAGTGATAAATCCCCATGGCAAACAATTGAACAACAAGCCTCCTCAATGACACTCACTCTGACCGCGGCAGCGCATCAGTGAACCTCCCGAGTGATGTACTTTCCTGCCAAGCCAGTTCATCACTGAATCTCCCGAGTGACACTCCCTCTGGCTGAGCCCGTTCAGTGATCTTCCTCAGTGACGCACTTTCTGGAACATTTTGTCTCATAAAAATATTGCTGTCAGCTTTTCTCTTAGTCTATCACATGGTGCCTGGCACCTCGTGACGTTTCCCACTCGCCAAGGTTTTTAAACAACAACTTGCATTTATACGGCGCCTTTAACGTAGCAAAACGCCCCGAGGAGCTTAACAGGAGCCATTATCAAACAAAATTTGACACCGACCCACACAAGGAGATATTCGGGCAGGTGACCAAAAGCTTGGTCAAAGAGGTCGGTTTTAAGGAGGAGAGAGAGGCAGAGAGGTTTAGGGAGGGAATTCCAGAGCTTAGGGCCCAGGCCGCTGAAAGCACGGCCGCCAATGGTGGAGCGATGGAAATCGGGGATGCTCAAGAGGCCAGAGTTAGAGAAGTGAAGAGATCTGGGGGGGTTGTGGGGCTGGAGGAGGTTACAGAGATAGGGAGGGGGCGAGGCAAATATTTCCTAATTGCTTTTTCTTCAAATGGTAACAAGGAAAATCATCATCAGAACCCGATTTTATTTAGGCTTGTTTTATCCAAAATGAATTTGAAAACGGGTTTGATAGAAAACGGAAGCATTTATAAAGGACCTGGGTGTCCTTGTGCACTAGTCGCTGAAGGTAAGCATGCAGGTACAGCAGGCGGTGAAGAAGGCAAATGGTATGTTGGCCTTCGTAGCGAGAGGGTTTGAGTACAGAAACAAGGATGTCTTGCTGCAGCTGCACAGGGCTTTGGTGAGACCACACCCTGAGTATTGTGTGCAGTTTTGAGTTTTGGTCGCCTTATCTGAGGAAGGATGTTCTTGCCATGGAGGGTGTGCTGCGAAGATTCACCAGACTGATACCTGGGATGGCAGGAATGACGTATGAAGAGAGATTGGGTCGATTAGGCTTATGCTCGCTGGACTTTAGAAGAATGAGAGGAGATCTCATTGAAACTTATAAAATTCTAACAGGGCTAGACAGACTGGATGCAGGAAGGATGTTCCCGATGGCGGGTGAGTCCAGAACAAGAGGTCACAGTCTAAGGATAAGGGGTAAGCCATTTAGGACAGAGATGAGGAGGAATTTCTTCACCCAGAGAGTGGTGAACCTGTGGAATTCTCTACCACAGAAGGCAGTTGAGGCCAAGTCAGTAAATATATTCAAGAAGGAGTTATATATATTTCTTAAGGCTAAAGGGAGCAAGGGATATGGGGAGAAGGCAGGGACAGGGTACTGAATTTGGATGATCAGCCATGATCTCATTGAATGGCGGAGCAGGCTCGAGGGGCCGAATGGCCTACTCCTGCTCCTATCTTCTATGTTTCTATAATAACGCCCATATCACAGTTCTGAAGCAGCTAAATTGGCAGGTAAATGGTGAGTACACCATCCAGCTGTGGTATGCAAAGCGGAGTCAGAAAGGTTCACGGATTTTCCAAAGCCAGTTTTATAGACCAGAACATAAAGATCCCGTCAGATAGCTTGACTGAAATGCGTGGTGTCTTCACCCAACTCGAGCTGACCAGCCTGAATCTGATCCAACTTTGGGGTGGCGACCCGAGCACCACCCAATTCTAGCTGGCAGCGCCGACCCAACATGACTCCCATTGCCAACATGACACAAACCAACCCCGTCAGCAGCAGCCCAACCCGATCCAGCCAAACTCCCACTGGCATACGTGCTCCAATGAATTAACGCACAGCTCACAAATCAGACGAACGGAGTGGCCATATATGGAGTAATATGAATAAAAGAAATATATTTGCATGCTGAAATGACTGAACTCATGTCGGAGGTAAATCGTAGAACCCCAACTGAGCTCAGGTGACGGCACAGATCAGAAATCAGCCCAGGTCCTTCTGGTCGATATAACTGAAGTTAACGCACTGCCTTCATCAAGTCAACCATCAGCGCACTCTAGTTGTAAATGTCTTGATCTGCTTTAATCCGCATGTTTAGCAGTGCTGGCAGATGAAAATAACTTGATACAGTGGTAAGTATTGTACTGTTGTTCTGCTTGAGACTTCCCAATTAATGCTAAAAGCTTTACACAATACTTCACAAAGTCCGTATTCTAGCCCAAGAACGCCTAGGGCTGCAGACGCTGAAAATGCACCAGTGCACAGCTGCAAGTGAAACCCCATGTAGTGAGCAGGAGAGACAGACCCTGGGGTTTAATCTCTCGTCCCAAACGGCCGTGTGCATCTCCCCTGAGCCATGACTCGCAGCTTAACTCCTACTGTCCAATAATCCGGTAATAGGATGTAATGTTCTCTAAATAATATTGACAATGGCAGAACAGTGCTGCTCTTTGTTTTGCAAGATGTACAGGCAACAACATTATTTCTTGTTCATGAACACATGCTCAATATCTGTATTCACCCTTTCAATGTGAAACATGGCAGTGATCAAGTAGCATATTGTTTCTCTGATGGGACCACAATCTCTGATACAACACACATTAATTTTGGTTCCCTCAGTTATTGAAGAACCAGCATGAACATCCCCTCACTGGTTCCACCCCAGTAGCTCAGCTCATAAAACGCAGTCCTGAGGTCTCCTGATACGAGGTAAAGTCATCACTAAGCCAGACAGACCAGGTTTGTGGTTTGAGCCGAGCTAGCTGATGACAAACACAGCAGCAAATGGGGGAGCTAAAACTGCCCTCAGAGTCACTGTGCTATCCACCGACGCCTGGCTGGAATGTGGGTGTGTGTGAATAACAAGTGAAGACAGGACTGGGCTCAGTTGTGAAGCCATCCACAGTCAAATAACCTGCTGGCAATGTCTCAGCGCACAAACACACGCACACACACGAAGAGAATCGTCACTTGGTCGAGTTCAACGTTCCCGCTAAGCTATGCACCCACGCAGGGGTCTGGAGCTCCCGCGCAGGCCGCTCACTGGCTTTTACAGTGAAGAAACCGTGCATGTGTGAAAATTTGAATGGGCCGGGCAGCCAATTGAAGGGACCGCGCACAAAAAAAATTAGAGGGAACATTGGTCGAGGTACCAGAGAACAAGCAGCAGCCATGGAAGTACACTCGCAGAACGAGTTCGTGCTTTCAGGAGGTTGAGGGAGTGAAAGAATTACACCCTCATTATAACACACTCGGTAACACGGAGACTATATAAAGCACGCTCCTCACTGTATCACAGACAAATGCTATTAATACCAGTTTGTGACACAATATTTTGTCGATCCTTCATTGTTGCTGGGTCAAAATCCTGGAACTCCCTCCCTAACAGCACTGTGGGAGCACCTTCACCACACGGACTGCAGCGCTTCAAGGCGGCGGCTCACCACCACCTTCTCAAGGGGCAATTAGGAATGGGCAATAAATGCTGGGCCTTGCCAGCGACGCCCACATCCCAGGAACGAATTTTTTTAAAAACCTTAAACACAGGACAACTTAACCCCACAAACATCAAAGGAATGGTGGGGGCTTTGCCATGCCATTCCTACTTGTTTTCAGAAGAGGAGTCAACTCTGTCTCATTATTCATGGCGTACAACGATGTCGTCATTTACAGGGGCAAAAACCGGATGAGTTGCAACAAGTGCACTTGCCGTTGGGAATTTGGAATGGCAAGGAGTGCACACCTGTTTGCCAAAGGGCTTGGCTCAATAAAAGACAGGGCAGAGCTTCCTGAGGGAGTCTCATATTACAGCCAAGCCGTTTTTATGGACTGTTTAAATCATGTAGGATGCTAACCGGAACTGAGGTTGAAAAGCTGACCAGCTCCATACAGCGATTTTTTTTTTTTTGGATCTAGTTTGCTTGGGTTTCATATCGGACCATATTGACAGCTATAGTTACAGCACGGCGAGTCCCGTCACAGACTCGTACAGTCTCAGACAGGACAGCAGTTGGGGCCTGCTCGGGTGGACGAGAATGCATTCCTTGCCACTACTTGGAGCAGGGAGTTCTCCTGGCGTCCTGGCCAACATGCACACCTCATCAAAAAACCGATTACCTGGCCTTTCATTCATTTGCTGTCCTCTTTCATTTGCTGTTCGTGGGATCTTGACGTGTGCATCTTGCCTGCATAACAATAGCTACCTAACCCTTGCAAAGTCAGAGAATCAAGGAATGATTCAGCACAGAAGGAGGCCATTCGGCCATCATGCCTGTGCCGGCTCTTTGGTAGAGCCATCCAATTAATCCCACTCCCCTGCTCTTTCCCCAAGTGATGTGGAATGTCCCGGGAATGCCACAAGGTGCCACCTAAATGTAAGCTCTTTCTTTCAAATGGCCACTGGTCTCGGCAGGGAAGAAACAGTCAGGGTTCGCCTCCCCATTGTTATCCAGTAACTCCTACTGAAAATCACCCATGTTTGGACATCTGATCATTATCACAAAACTATTTACAATTGGTCAGAAATAACCACTACGCCCACTGCTCGCTTTACCTGGAAAAGGAGCAGGTATGTATGCGCTACGACAGAAAACAAGGTGTTAAGATCAGTGTCATAGAGTCATAACATCACAGAAGGAGGCCATTTGGCCCATCGAGTCCGTGCCGGCTCTCTGTAGAGCAATCCAGTCAGTCCCATTCCCCCGCTCTATCCCCGTAGCCCTGCAAGTTTATTTCCCTCCAGTGCCTATCCAGTCTCCCCTTGAAAACATTGAGTGTCTCCGCTTCCACCACTTCCGTCGGCAGCGAGTTCCAGGTCCTCACCACTCGCTGCGTAAAAAAGTTTTCCCTCACATCCCCCCTGTATCTCTTGCCCAAAACCTTAAATCTGTGTCCCCTAGTCCTTGTACCATCAACTAGTGGGAACAGCCTTTCCCCGTCTAGCCTATCCAAACCCGTCAGAATCTTGTACGCCTCTATCAAATCACCCCTCAACCTCCTTTGCTCTAATGAAAACAAATCCAGCTTCTCCAACCTGTCCTTGTAGCTAAGATCCCCCATCCCCGGAACCATTCTGGTAAATCTCCTCTGCACCCTCTCAAGGGCTTTCACATCCTTACTAAAGTGTGGTGACCAGAACTGGACGCAATACTCCAGTTGTGGCCTAACCAGCGCTTTATAAAGGTTCAGCATAACTTCTCTACTTTTGTACTCAATACCTCTATTTATGAAGCCCAAGATCCCATATGCTGCCAAAATGCATCACCTCACACGTCTCTGTATTAAATTCCATCTGCCACTTATCTGCCCATTCTGCGAGCCTTGCTGTACAATAATTCGACATTCCAAAGTTTATATGTTGCGGTGCATTGTGGAACAGTCAAAGGCGACAGTAGCACTGGCTCTGTCTCCCTTTTCAATCAGTGGCTTTTAGGTGGGCGGGTTATTGCAAATCACTCGGCATTGCCAAAGAGAAGTGCATTTCTACATTGCTCACACCCAGATCCTCCCACCCCTGCCCTTTTTATTAAAATGAGAAGTCGCACAACACCAGGTTATAGTCCAACAGATTTATTTAATTTTACAAGCTTTCGGAGCTGTCGCTCCTTCCTCCGGTAAGTTAGCAGTGAGAGAATCTCCCAGAATTCACAATTTAAACACAGACAAAATCTATTCAAATCTTTCCCTACATCAAAGACACACTAAGAGCACAGCCAAGACAATGAGATGTGTCCCAGGGGGTCCAACGTGTCAAACCACCTGCTGGCTGCATATCCTGTCAATTTGTGTTGGTTCTTGTGTTAGTCTTTTTAAAAAAAAACACCTGGGAAGACCGGCCATGATGTCAAGTCACGTTCTGTATCGTGACATGAACCCGATATCGCGATTGAGGCCATCCTCATGAGTGCGGAACTTGGCTATCAGTTTCTGCTCTATGATTTTGCGCTGTCGTGTATCTCGAAGGCCGCCTTGGAGAACGCTTACCCGCAGATCCGAGGCTGAATGCCCCTGGCTGCTGAAGTGTTCCCCGACTGGGAGGCAACCCTCCTGCCTGGCGATTGTTGCGCGGTGTCCGTTCATACGTTGTCTCAGTGTCTGCATGGTCTCGCCGATGTACCATGCTCTGGAGCATCCTTTACTGCAACGTATCAGGTAGACAACGTTGGCCGAGTCACATGAGTATGTACCGTGTACCTGGTGGGTAGTGTCCTCACGTGTGATGATGGTATCTGTGTCCATGATTTGGCATGTCTTGCAGAGGTTGCCGTGGCAGGGTTGTGTGGTGTCTTGGTTGCTGTTCTCCTGAAAGATGGGTAATCTGCTGCGAACGATGGTACTTTTGAGGTTAGGCGGCTGCTTGAAGGCGAGTAGTGGAGGCGTGGGGATGGCCTTAGCAAGGTGTTCGTCGTCATCGATGACATGTTGAAGGCCGCAGCCTTCAACATGTCATCGATGACGACGAACACCTTGCTAAGGCCATCCCCACGCCTCCACTACTCGCCTTCAAGCAGCCGCCTAACCTCAAAAGTACCATCGTTCGCAGCAGATTACCCATCTTTCAGGAGAACAGCAACCAAGACACCACACAACCCTGCCACGGCAACCTCTGCAAGACATGCCAAATCATGGACACAGATACCATCATCACACGTGAGGACACTACCCACCAGGTACACGGTACATACTCATGTGACTCGGCCAACGTTGTCTACCTGATACGTTGCAGTAAAGGATGCTCCAGAGCATGGTACATCGGCGAGACCATGCAGACACTGAGACAACGTATGAACGGACACCGCGCAACAATCGCCAGGCAGGAGGGTTCCCTCCCAGTCGGGGAACACTTCAGCAGCCAGGGGCATTCAGCCTCGGATCTGCGGGTAAGCGTTCTCCAAGGCGGCCTTCGAGATACACGACAGCGCAAAATCATAGAGCAGAAACTGATAGCCAAGTTCCGCACTCATGAGGATGGCCTCAATCGCGATATCGGGTTCATGTCACGATACAGAACGTGACTTGACATCATGGCCGGTCTTCCCAGGTGGTTTTTTTTTTTAAAAAGACTAACACAAGAACCAACACAAATTGACAGGATATGCAGCCAGCAGGTGGTTTGACACGTTGGACCCCCTGGGACACATCTCATTGTCTTGGCTGTGCTCTTAGTGTGTCTTTGATGTAGGGAAAGATTTGAATAGATTTTGTCTGTGTTTAAATTGTGAATTCTGGGAGATTCTCTCACTGCTAACTTACCTGAGGAAGGAGCGACAGCTCCGAAAGCTTGTAAAATTAAATAAATCTGTTGGACTATAACCTGGTGTTGTGCGACTTCTCATTTTTGTCCACCCCAGTCCAACGCCAGCATCTCCACATCATGAGCTTTTTATTAAAAGCAATTATGCCTGGTAGAAATGGTGGGTCCTAAATCCTCCAAGAAAGGCAATGCTGTTTTGAGTTGCCGTCCAATCATGGTGCTGTCTCATTCCAAAGTGGTTTCTTATAGACTGCCTGCTCAATAGTTACGGCACAAGATCCAGTCCACCTGTACCATGTTTTTCTTTCCTTGAGCAGATAATTGATTTATTTATTGATTGACTGAATTCTCGAGAGGTTACTTTCACTGATATATTTCATGAAGCTATTGTACAGTTTGATTACTCAGTGCTCACTAGAGGAGTACCTTTAGAAACTCAGGTTTCCTGGCATGACTCTGCTTGCAATGTAGGTTTGGGGCTTGAAGTCACTTGCCTCTTCTTGGTGAGACTGAGTGAGCCTCCAAGAACAGGCCCCAGACTACTCGGCATGTTTCCAGCTCCAGGCTCAGGCTGAACGTCACCCGTTCTGATTGGGATACGTGTCTGATGTTTGCGGGCGCTTTCTGTGTGCAATTTTGGCTGCCACGTTTCCGACATTACAGCAGCGACTACACTTCAGAAAGTGCTTCATCGGCTGCGAAGCGCTTTGGGACGTCCTGCGATCGTGAAAGGCGCTACAGAAATGCATTTTTGTTGTGGGAAGGGCTGTAGCCCAGCACAAAGGGGGAGATGCAACTTCTTACAGCTAGTACCAAGAATTGTGCTAACCTGCTAATTGTGGTGGGGCGTGGGGTGGCTTGCTCTACAGGTGGTAGGCCCAACAAGTACTGGGCTGGGTTTTCTGCAATTACAAGGCTAAGTCATGGTCCTTCTCGGGGTCTCCAGAATGGCTGAATACAGAGACAGAGTCAGAATACATTGCCCTTCTGACCACAGCCACTCCAGCAGTAATCTGATAGGAAGGGATGAAATTTACGTTTTATTTTAATATAGTCACGGTGTCGTAGCTTCACTGGGGTTTTTCCTCAGTGTTCCAAACATATCACAGAATCTAGGTTTGTATTCATATCTTTGTGTAAACACGATAAATAATCACTACTTCCACCACAGCATTTAGTTACGCACATATCCGCACGCCTTGCACAAGGATCATTAAGAGTCTTTGTAGCGGGTACAGATGGGGCTCAAGGCACATTTTACAGGGATTCTTTCTGTGGTTCCACGAGCACCAGCAACCCGTCAGCATCCTGCCTAAGAAGCCATGCTTCATGTTCAAGCCCAGACGGTGGGCGCCGGCAGGCTATTCGCATGGAAGGCAGCGCAGCTGATCCCAGTCCTGTCCTCTCCCTGATGTGCACACTTTCCAGCAGGACTCACTGATTAGCGATGAACCCTGAGAACACAGGCTGGGGAATGGGGGTGGGGGGGGGGGGGCGGTGAAGCCACAAGCTCTTGTTTTTTATATAAATCAGCAGACTTCAGCTACATTCCCTGATACACATTATGGAATGCAATTCAGTGACAACAATTGGGGCGTTTCCTGCTTTTTAAAAAAAAAAATAATGGAATGGAGAGCAATTATTTGAAGATTTTGATCTCTGTCAAATATGCCAAAACGTACCGGGACAAACCACACGGGCTGCTTTGCTGCAGGACATTCCACGGTGTAATGCCAGGACACGTTGATGTAATTAAAGCCAGGCAGATTCCTGGAATCATTGGATGGAAGCTGGTTGAGGTTAACGGGCCTCACCTTCAGCCACACATTGGAACACCTGAACAGTTGACACAGTCGAGGTATGAGCCTTGAACAGACGCCAGCCGAGATAGACCATGAAGGAAATGTCTGCCGCCTCAGAAACTGCAGGCTTGTAATGCGGCAGCATTTATAGAATTCAAATCAATCAAGCTGAACCAGCCAATGCAGCAGTTCATTTTTATTAGAATTCACTTTTAATTTGTTTCGTTGGATTGGTGCAGAGAACAAACAATTTATTTTGTTACCAGCAGGCACCAGACCAGAACCAGCCAGACGTTTCAACTCGACTCATTTGGCAAAAAATCCAGTTGAAGAGCTAAGGCCCGTGGTGCAGGACACCAGCGTGGTCGAAAAGAGTCAGAGAGAAGGTGAAGGAAATCAGAAGTAGCAATTAGGTAACAAGCTTGAGTTTTCAGAGCCTGTAGATTTAGGGAGCGGAGACAGAGGGAGGTAAGGAGTGCCATAGTTTTGAGGTCCTGGGGAAAAATGAGTCAAGAGTTAGTGGGCTGACAAGAAGGGATTTGCAATTGCCCAAGTGCCCTTCATCCATCAGAAAGAAATCGAATTTCATTGTGAATACAAGAGACTTGTGCACCACAAGGTCCCACAAACAGCAAATGGGGCCAATGACCGGCTGGTGGTGTTGGTTGAGGGAGGAATGTTGGCCGAGGGAGGAATGCTGGCCAAGGTACCAGCAGAACACCCTGCTGTCCTTTCCAAACAGTGCCACGGGATCTTTAACATCCACCTGAGCAGTCACACAGGGCCTGGTCCGAGTCGTGCACTTTCCAGAAGCAGTCACTGGATGATGATCAGGAGCCTGATTTTAGAGCCGTGCATCAGTGCCTTTACTCACCGCATCAGCGAACCCAGCGCAGGGCCGGCAATCAACCCTGAAACCTTCTCGCCTGTAGAGCTTAGTGCTGCACTGGGTGGCGCCTTTACTGCTACACAACATTATAATTCGAAATTCCCATTCCGTTCAGCTGGTGGCATTAACACGTCTGTAGAATTACTCCACAGGCTGGACGCAGGAGTATTTGTTCTATATATTGTTATACATACATCTTTAAAGGATTTATATCTGACAGAGAATATGTGGTATTAACAATCTTTAAATCACTGCTGATAACGAGGACAGTTGGGCGATAATGATTTGGCAGATGGCAGTCGTGCGATCCAGGAAATAGGTCACAGTGCTGTTGGGAGTTTGGGTGGTCCTTTTATGTGCTTCCCAACGATTTAATTATTTTCCCGTCCGTGCTCCCAAAATAGGGAATTCTGTTTCATATCGCAACATTTGTGTGGTGCAGTAATAAAATAAACATTTAATTTTGTGATACAAATTCTGGTGACAAGTCACAATCCCACCTCCTTCCCCTCCACCAGTAATCTTCTAAATTTACAATTGCGTCCCCAATCCCCCATTTGCTCTCCCCCCGTTTCCTAAAGAGCACACACACACACGCACGCACACACACACGCGCACACACACACACACTGGAAGTGTTCCATGGTGCCAGCAGCACTCGGGAATCTCACTTAATCTTTGACCGGAGAAGGTACCACAGTCCCAAACAATGCAATTCTCACCCATCATCCACACGCAAGTTGACAACAGGATTGCAAATAGCAGTAGTTAATTCTGGCTGATAGTTCTCCGCCCCCCCCCCCCCAGCCCAGGGGCACCGACTCCGACTGCAGCTCCACCACTGCCGCCCAGCTTCACAGCAGCTAATCTGAAACAGAACTGGAACGGACTCGGGATCGTCTGGTCTGCACAACTTAAGTACCTCACCAGGCAGCGTAGCTTACAAATTAAGTAATTATAAATAGCACACAGCACCGCAGACCACGTTCCAGCAACTCACTATGTTTAATTAAGGATAATGATTTGTGAAGTTCTGATTCTATTGGATGTTCAATATGTAGCAGCATTTTGTTAAGTATTAAAAGACAGACTTGCATTTCTACAGCACTTTTCACGACCATCAGACGTCCCAAAAGCGTTTTACAGGCAATGAAGTACTTTTTGAAGTGTAGTCACTGTTGTAATGTTGGAAACGCGGCAGCCAATTTGCGCACAGCAAGCTCCCACAAACAGCAATGTGATAACGACCGGATCATCTGTCTTTAGTGATGTTGATTGAGGGATAAATATTGGCCACCACACCCTGCTCATCTTCAATATAATGCCATGGTATCTTTTACATTCACCTGAGAGGGCAGACAGGGCCTCGGTTTAACGTCTCATCCGAAAGACGGCACCTCTGACAGTGCGGCGCTCCCTCAGCACTGCCCCTACCACAGTGCAGCGCTCCCCCAGTACTGCCCCTCCGACAGTGCAGCGCTCCCTCAGTACTGCCCCTCCGACAGTGCGGCGCTCCCTCAGTACTGCCCCTCCGACAGTGCGGCGCTCCCTCAGTACTGCCCCTCCGACAGTGCGGCGCTCCCTCAGTACTGCCCCTCCGACAGTGCGGCGCTCCCTCAGTATCGCCCCTCCGATAGTGCGGCGCTCCCTCAGTACCGCCCCTCCGACAGTGCGGCGCTCCCTCAGTACAATCTGATACGGAGGGGTGAAATTTAGGGGGGGGGGGTTTAAATATAGTCATGGAGTCGTAGCTTCACTGGGGTTTTTCTCAGTGTTCCAAACATATCACAGAATCTAGGTTTGTATTCATATCTTTGTGTAAACACGATAAATAATCACTACTTCCACCACAGCATTTAGTTACGCACATATCCGCACGCCTTGCACAAGGATCATTAAGAGCCATTGTAGCGGGTACAGATGGGGCTCAAGGCACATTTTACAGGGATTCTTTCTGTGGTTCCACGAGCACCAGCAACCCATCAGCATCCTGCCTAAGAAGCCATGCTTCATGTTCAAGCCCAGACGGTGGGCGCCGGCAGGCTATTCGCATGGAAGGCAGCGCAGCTGATCCCGGTCCTGTCCTCTCCCTGATGTGCACACTTTCCAGCAGGACTCACTGATTAGCGATGAACCCTGAGAACACAGGCTGGGGAATGGGGGTGGGGGGGGTGAAGCCACAAGCTCTTGTTTTTTATATAAATCAGCAGACTTCAGCTACATTCCCTGATACACATTATGGAATGCAATTCAGTGACAACAATTGGGGCGTTTCCTGCTTTTTTTTTAAATAATGAGATGGAGAGCAATTATTTGAAGATTTTGATCTCTGTCAGATATGCCAAAACGTACCGGGACAAACCACACGGGCTGCTTTGCTGCAGGACATTCCACGGTGTAATGCCAGGACACGTTGATGTAATTAAAGCCAGGCAGATTCCTGGAATCATTGGATGGAAGCTGGTTGAGGTTAATGCCCGTCCGACACTCCCTCAGTACTGCCCCTCCGACAGTGCGGCGCTCCCTCAGTACCGCCCCTCCGACAGTGCGGTGCTCCCTCAGTACCGCCCCTCCGACAGTGCGGCGCTCCCTCAGTACCGCCCCTCCGACAGTGCGGCGCTCCCTCAGTACCGCCCCTCCGACAGTGCGGCGCTCCCTCAGCACCGCCCCTCCGACAGTGCGGCGCTCGTTCAGCACCGCCCCTCCGACAGTGCGGCGCTCCCTCAGTACTGACCTTCCGACAGTGCGGCGCTCCCTCAGTACTGCCCCTCCGACAGTGCAGCGCTTCCTCAGTACTGACCCTCCGACAGTGCGGCACTCCCTCAGTACTGCCCCTCCGACAGTGCGGCGCTCCCTCAGTACTGCCCCTCCGACAGTGCGGCACTCCCTCAGTACCGACCCTTCGACAGTGCAGCGCTCCCTCAGTACTGCACTGGGCGTGTCAGTCTGGATTCTGTGCTCAAGTCTCTGGAGTGAGACTTGAACCCACAACCTTCTGACTTAGAGGCGAGGCTGCTACCCACTGAGCCACGACTGACACACAGTACAACATTCTGTTGTACCTATTTTATCCAGCTGCTGACTGAACACCCTGATAAATGGGATCAAATTTTGATTACTTTACAACGGTTATAACTATCCCTGAAATACCTAAACCTTCAAATTGATGTACCTTTCAGTCTGATGACAAATTTCATTTCTAAAACTATCAGAGCTCCCTTATTGACATCAATATACTTGTCCCCTTACTGGTGCCTTTACTAATGCATTGATGCACTAGGTAATAGTTATTGGTACCTGGTGCATTAATGGAGTTGTAAATGGTTACTATCGTAAACCGAGAAAGACTTAAATTTCTAAAGCGCCTTCTTGTATTTCAGAAACGCCTCAAAACGCTTCATGCATGACTATTTTGAAGTGCGGCGATTGTTGTTTTGTAGGCAAACGCAGCAGCCATTCCCACACAGCAAGGTCCCACAAATGAATGTTAATTTGATTTTGGTGTTGATTGAGGGAGAAATGTCGGCCGGGACACACGGAGAACTCCTTGCTCCCCTTCCATCAGTGCCATGGGATTTCATTATCTACCTCAATCACTGGAACAGGAAAGGGGCCTCAGTTTAACGTTGCAACTAACGGATGGCGTCTCTGCGCAATGCAGCATTTCCTCAGTACTGCACTGAAGACAAACATTACATGCAGCATTTCCATATACAGAAACGTTACTGCGCACTCATCTTCCGTATATGCATACTGAATATGCTGCGGTGCGCTTCATAAAGATAATAGTTATCAGCATACTTCTTTATTTTCTTTTGCATGGCAGTAACGGTGAAATATCAGATAAGGGTTTAACTCTCTGGAGGCAGTGAGACACTGCGCTGATGGGGCAAGGCCCAGGGTGCCGGAGACCTCCAAGGTTGACAAGAGTAGGAGAGATGATGAGACAAATCTGGGAGGGGTTAGGTGAGTTTAGAGGACCTGGAAGGGATAAGTTGGGTCGGAGACGGTGTGGTTTTTGACAATATCATTTTGCTTCAAGTATCCCAAGTAGATTGCAACGTGATATCTGCTTTAATATTGTCTGAAGAGTGGACTAAAAGTGGATCTGTCTCAATCAGGAAGGAGGAAAGAGCTTGCGGGGGAAGTCCAGTGTTAGATAGGAGAGCAAGTCAGAAAATCGAGATTATCGCGTTGCAGCTCTATCCCTGACTCGCACTCCTCCCGAGCAAGGTTCCTCTCCAGGGGCAAAGTCTCAAAGAATTTGCACTTATATGGTACAGATGATTCCATTTACCCCATTTCTCTAATATATGCAGTGCATCCTTACCCTTCCACGACACTAGCTCATGTTAACCACACGCTCTCCCTCGCAGAATGAGTTCAATCTGCCTCCACATTATCGCCATCTATCACAGGCCCACGTCACCACCCTCTGGTATGGAGCCAGTCCTTTCTAACCGCATATTCTCACAATCTCCATGGTTCCGTCGCATTCATTCTCGGTTGTCTCTTTAGGAAATCTTGCCGGCACATAAGACTCGGATCCCCCTGCTCACTTCCCATTAGGTTTCAAAGGCAGGACAAGTGGTTTCTGAACTGTATGCCAGCAGTTTTTGAGGTATCATAGCACATCTGGCGATAAGGAAAGCATAGTTTCTACCACATACGTGAAATAATAAAAACTCACTCAGCCTTAAAATAATCAGCCAGACATTATGAAATTCAGCGCATTAACGTCAGGAATGTAAATAAGCTGAGTAACCCATTACTGTGCCAAAGGATCCTGTCCTGGCATGCGGTGAAAGTGCATTTTAGTTTGCTTTTCTATGTAGAAAGACAAGTTTTCTGTACAGGTTAACTTCACATAGGCAAAAAAAAAGTTTTGGGGTCTGATTTCCACAGGGTATAAACATCTGCAACATCTGTTGCAGAAATCAAATTTGAGCCTTGCGTGCATTTCAGTGTCTGATTCAAACTCTTCTGATCCATCCCCCGGTATCTAACTACAGTGCAAACCACCCACTGGCTACATCGCAAGATCTCACACTATTACATCATGAGCTTTAGAGCGTAACAACTTACAGATAGATAGCACCTGTCACGTAATGAAATGCGCCAGGGTGCTTTCCAGGGGGAGCGGTGGGTGGGATACCGAGCAGGAGGCTGGAGAGAAGTTAAGGTCAAAGAGGTAGGTTTTGAGGAGAATATTTGGGGGAAGGGAGGTGAGAAATGGCAAGGCAAAGAGGTTTAGGAAGAGAATTCCAGAGTGTAAGGATACGGTGACTAAAGGCTCTGCCACCAATATGGAGTGGTAGAAAAGCGGGACATGCAGTAGACTATAGCAGAAAGAGCAGAGCGTTGAAGGATTTCAGGGGTAGGGTGCAGCAAGGCCAAGGACAAATTTGAAGACAAGATTTTGAAGCCAAAGTTCAGACAATTATATTCTAGTAATGAGTGACAATTTGGTTTGATTGGTAGCACTATCGCCGAAATCAGAAGGTCGGTGGGGGGGGGGGGGGGGGGAGGTGTTCAAGCCCCACTCCAGGACTTGAGCTAAATATCTAAGCTGACACAGCAGGGAGTAGATGCGTTATAGGAGAAGCTGTCTTTCAGAGGAGACGTTAAACCTTTTTTCCATGCTCAGTTGGATGTAAAAGATCCCATGGAGAGCCAGGATTTCTCCCAGTGTCCTGGCCAACATTCCCCTTTCAACTAACGCCACCAAAACAGATTAACGACTCATTTATTCAATTGCTGTTAGTGGGATCTTGCTGTGCACACAAGGTTTGCTCCACTAGCCTATCCAAAAGTCGATTCCATGTGTTGGCTAACCCTTGGCGGGGAGGGGGGGAGAATGTTTCCTAACAACTGTCCTAAATTTGGTCTTTACTAGTTTGACCCCGTGCCTCTTGTCCTACTGTCATGGTTTAGTTTGAAGTAAAGTTCAGGTTTTAACTTTGCTGTACCATTTACTATCAGATACCTCTTTCGAAATTGCACCGAGTTGCTTCCTTTCAAGATTGCAAAGTCCAAATTTCTCCAGTCTTTCCTCGGACTGGAGTGCTCGGACATTGGGGAGCAGCTTGAGGATCTTCTCTGCCCCACCCCAGGACTTGAATATTTCAGTGACACCGAACTCAAGATGCAGTTTGGCGAGGGTTGTAGTATGATGTTGCCTGACTTGTTTTGATTATCTGCTCCCACATTGTCTCACATTTGTGTGAAAAATCGATCTGGTACACTGCTACCCTTATGGGGCTTGGTGTCAAATTTGTTGTCTTTTAATATTCCTGTGCAGCGCCTTGGGACGTTTTACTACGTTAAAGGCGCTGTATAAATACAAGTTGTTGTTGCTCACAGATCTCACACCGTAAGTCTGCGAGAGCTGTTGCTGATGGCCCGGATGTAGCCGTACTCTTTAACGCTGCTAATTTATTAATCGAGTTCATTTCCACGTTAAAATATTGCAAAATGTGCACATTTTCCCCACTGGGTAACCAGGAGTTACACTAATTATTTGGCTTGTAGGTGAGAAAAATGTCATTACAGAACATGGAACCATTGACAGAGACAAGATAAGAAACATTAAATGTATTTCATCTTCTCACCTACTCTTTCAATCCTGGTGCTGCTTTAAACGAAGAGCCTTGCCCTTTCTCCTAGCTTTCTCAATTGGGGAAAAAAAACACGCAGCAAAGTTACCTTGAAACATGCAACATTTCACTGTCATTTCATTCAGGTGCTTTTCGGTGGCTGCTCCAGTTTTGGCAACATCCATGCTCTGGTTTGAAGAGTCCGATGTTGTACCAGCGCCCTGTGCAACAATCCCCCATTTACACTGGATACCAGGTACATGGTGGCACAATCAGACAGCAGTTCACAGCTCCCAGAAAAAAAAGTGGGTCTCCGTTGCTGCCTGAACAAGGTGCGGCAACCAATTTATATCCCCAAATACAATGGAGGGCAGGAGGACCACACGTGTGCCATCAGCTGTACCTTCAGACACCACAGGTAAAACTGCTCGTTGAAGCTTTACAGAAGCAATACTGTAGTAATGCACTGTTGCTGAGAAACTCGTGATCCAAATGATGCTTCGTGCATAATCCCATAAAATGATTCCTTCATCAAACCATTCTTAGTACGACAAGTGAAATTGCTGCTCTGCAAAAACAAGCGAGGCGAGTGTATCTCAGAAGTCACGACAAAATTCAGGCTTGGGTGCCCAGTCTGTGGGACAGCTCTCCCAATTTTGGCACAAATCCCCAGATGTTGGTGAGGAGGACTTTGCAGGGTTGACTGGGCTGGGTGTGCCGTTGCCGTGTCCGTAGCCGGTGCCGAGGTTGATGCCGGGTGGTCCGTCCGGTTTCATTCTTATTATTTTGTTTCGTAGCGGTTAGTTACAACTGAGTGACTTACTAGGCCATTTCAGAGGGCAGTTAAGAGTCAACCACATTGCTGTGGGTCTGGAGTCACATGTCGGCCAGACCAGGTAAGGGTGGCAGATTTCCTTCCCGAAAGGACATTAGTGAACCAGATGGGTTTTTACGACAATCCGATAGTTTCATGGTTACCATTACTGATACTAGCTTTTTATTCCAGATTTATTTAATGAACTGAATTTTAATTCCCCAGCTGCCGTGGTGGGATTTGAACTCACGTCTCTGGATCATTAGTCCAGGCCTCTGGATTACTAGCCCAGTGACATTACCACTCTGCTACCGTTCCCATGCTAACAAAGTGATGTTTGCATCTTTCAGAAAGGAGAGGGAATGTGGTGGGCACCGCATGTATTCTCTGGTGACTGTTATATCACAGATGCATTCAAGGGGAAGCTAGATAAGTACATGAGGGAGAAAGGAATAGACGGTTATGCTGATGGGGGTGAGATGAAGATGGGTGGGAGGAGGCTCGTGTGGAGCACAAACACCGGCATGGACCTGTTGGGCCGAATGGCCTGTTTCTGTGCTGTAAATTCGATGTAATTCTATGTTGAGCAGTCTAACCAGCGGCCGTTAAAAAGGGACCACTGCAGGCTCCTCAGGGAAAGATGTCTTGTTTTTATTGAAAAATAAGGTTTTTGTGGGGCAGGAGGAGCATTCATGAAATTCCGTCCATGCCCCTCCTTCCCCAGGATTGGAATCTAAAGTTGTAAACCGGGCAGAATCCTGGTAAAGACAGCAGAGTTCTGGCCCAAATTCCAGGCCCTGCTGAGAATAAATGGAACTTATGTGCTCTCCATTCCCAGGAATTTCAGAGGCGGGCGAGCAGTAAACCCACCCGTGCCCCCACCACACCCGATCGGATTTTTAAAAAGGTCCAGTCTAATGGAACGGAATCCTGGCGGAGCCGAGTCTCGGCCCATATCCCACCCCACCCCCGGCAGAAACTGGTCTGAGGCCCTCTGCATCCCCAGGAATTTCAGGGCTGGAATGTTGGCAGCTTGCGACTGTGGAGGGCATCAGTCGCCTATCACCCACATACAAGCACTCTCCAGCAGGGGTGACAGAGCCTGGCTCAAATTCTCCTCTGAGCCCAAAGGCCGACTGTAGCGCACCCAACTGCTGCACTGCCTGGGATCATCTAATCTAGCACAGACCGGGGATTGATCTCGGGATCTTCTGGGTGGTCTCTATGGCGACCTTAACAGTTTTAAATTAGATCTTTGTGGCCACGCTCAATGCAGTGGGATTCTGCCCAAAAATGTGTCACAAGTGGTCGGCTTTATCGTACTAGAATTTCGCACAGGATTATCTGATTAAAGTGTTTAATTAAAGCATTGAAATACTTCAGCCCTGAAAAGTGGAAGTGTCACTAATATCTCACCGTTTATAAACTAGGAAGTTGCTTCATAGTAAATTGCTGAAATCGATGTCGAAAAAGTGTTGTCAGAGCCAGTATTCTCCTCAACAGAAGAGTGGAGGGGCATAAAAGCAAGGCCAAGTCCTAATTCTGGCCTCCAAAGATTCCTGTAGCGTCTGGAGTTTCAGCAAAGTTTAAACTTTGTGTTAATTTTCACGTCCTATACATTTGCAAGCTGTCTCAAGCCCTGTACTGTGCATTAAGTTAAATTTCAGGTATTTATCAATACAATTCAACAGAATCACACTGCAGGTCTGAGAGTCTTGTGTAGCTTTGTGAACACCAGTGTGTCTCAGTCCTGCTCTGAAGGCCACAGTTTTCCCAAATTGAATTAGGGGGAGATTCTGCTGCAAGATCGTAGCACACGGACACAGAATCAAAGTGTTAACTCCTTTGTTAAAGTAACGGACAAAAGGGATTTCACACAAACACATACACTCACTTACACATTCCCATTTCACCTCAAATATTTTCAATCACAAGAGCTGAAAAACTGCTACAACTATCATTAATTGAATGATACAGTAACCGCTGTATGTCTAGCACATGCGGAGGTCACACTTTACTACAGATGCAAAACAATCTTGGAATGATAGTTGCAACCTGAAACTGACAAGCACGTTCGAACGTGCTGAGTTTCCTGACCAAACACTGACTGGCCTACGCCTCGTACACTGAACAGCAATTCGTGTTGTGGCCTTAAAAGGGACACAGATCCACGCTCGCAGATTAATACTTGTATGTTCCTGCCCTTATAAAACAGCACATCATCTGGCCCACCTTCAACAAGAGATCCACTTTATAATGTTGTGCATTACAAACTAAGTATTATATATTTTTTTTTAAACCACTGTTGTTCAAGCTTGAGAATTTCCATTGGGAATGGGATTAAAGCCACCACGGACGACTGCAATGCTGCTTTTGTGCCTCAGGTAGCTTGAGATCTTAAAGAGCAAGTGGGTTGGAGTACAGTCAGTATTTGGCAAAGATTCAGCGTAACTGCACTTCACCTCAGCCAAGGGCCTGAGTTTAATAATATTAAAGAAGGAAAGCTGTGACTCCCACGGCAAGCAGTTTACGTCATCTGATGGAAGAGAGATCTAACCTGAATGTGGGAGGATTAGTGATTATATTTTGTGCGATATTTGGCAGAGTTCCTCTTGTGATTATTGACGGACATTTTGAGGATAATGGTATTTTTAAGCAGCCAATTTTTAAAGCATATAGCAGGAACTAAAATTTAACAAAACAACACTGCAAGCTAATTATGTTGCATAGTAGCAACAGCATTTACAGCACAGAAACAGCCCATTCGGCCCAACTGCTCCGTGCCTGTGTTTCTGCTCCACGCCTGTGTTTCTGCTCCACACGAGCCTCTTCATCTCACCCCATCAACATATCCCTCTATTCCTTTCTCCCTCATGTGCTTATCTAGCTTCCCCTTAAACACATCTGTGCTATTCTCCTCAACCACTCCCTGTGGCAGCGAGTTCCTCATTCTCACCACTTCTTCTGAATTCCCTATTGGATTTATTAGTGACAATCTTATATTTGTGGCCCCTAGTTTGTGGTGTCCCCGCAAGTGGAAGCATCTTCTCTGCATCTACCCTATCGAATATTGTCATAATGAGAACGAGTTAGTGTGTAATTGTGATTTTCATTTGATTATCAACATGGTTGACAAGTTGCCAGCTCACACCAGAAGGCCGAGTCCCGTATTTTAAATTGCAACTTAAAAACTATTACAGAACAGGGAGGCCAGGGAACGCGAGAGCAGGGCCGAAGGCTCCCGAGAGAGAGTCACCTGCAGCCCTAGCCCAGTGAGAGGGAGCCTAATTTGCTTTTCCGTCCAATCTTTCTCTTTCTTCTCCCAAAGTGCTGACTCACAGTGCACTACAGTATCAGGGATGCTGAATTTGTTCTAGTATCTTGTCCAAGTAGCCATTCTTAATATTTGAGCCTCAGAAGTGAGAGTCATCTGGCTATTCGACTGTGGAGGGCATCGTTATGAGGTGATTTTTTTTAATTGACGTGTTTAAAATGATAAAATGGATTCGTTGAGTCGATACACAACAGTTATTTCCTGTGGTGGAGCACCCCAGAACAAGGGACCACAATCTTAAAATTAGAGCGAGACCATTCAGGAGTGCAATCAGGAGGCACCTTTTTACACTAAGGGTAGTGGAAATGTGGAACTCTCTCCCCCAAAAGGCTGTGGATGCTGGAGGTCAATGCAAATTTTCACGCCTGAGATTGACATTTTTATTAGTTAAGAATATCAAGAGATATGGGACAAAGGCAGGTAAATGGAGTTGAGGTACAGATCAGCCATGATCTAATTAAATGGTGGAATAGGCTTGGAGGGGCTGAATGGCCTCCCCCTGTTCCAATGGTCCAAGAGCCTGATTCTGGCCTCACTCACAGAACCCTGGCTGATATTTCCTTTTTCTAGTCAGGAGAGAATGCTGCCAATTTTAGTGTTGTTCTTGCTGTGTGTTTTAAGAATTGGCTGCTTAAAATTAGCAACTGTGCTCAAAATATCCATCACTAAACACGAGAAGCACCGGCGGCCAAAAATAACAAAATAAAGTCCTGCTACAAAGGGAGTGCGGTCACAGGTCCTGCCGGAAACTGCATGCGTGGATACTGGATGAAACATTCATTGTCGCTGGGTCAAAATCTTGGAACTCCTTCCCTAACAGCACTGTGGGAGAACATTCACCACACGGACTGCAGCGGTTCAAGGCGGCGGCTCACCACCACCTTCTCCAGGGCGATTAGGGATGGCCACTAAATGCTGGCCTTGCCGGCGATGCCCACATCCCAGGAACGAATGAAAAAAAAAACGCAGCTAGAGTCGGCGATGACGTTCCCTGTCGTGGAACAGCCTACTAACACACACTTCCTTGGCTCGTACGTGAAGGATGGCCACTTGGGCGAGGTACTCCAGGGCACCCGACACCCTTGGAACCGTGCCCCAACAAAAGTCGTGGGAGGGGGGCGGCATTATTTTAACACAACCTACCTGACGGGAAACTGGCGGAATGGGATCGGCCGCCCCTTTCACCACCCCCCCCATTTCACTTTCCACCCGCTTCAATGGTAAGTCAAATCGAGTGGAAAACGGGCGGCTGAGCCAGTCCCGTCAAGTTTCCTCCCAGCGGGTTCGGTTATATAATTACCCCCCGCGTCTTCTGATCAGAATGGCAGAAATTGGAAGCAGAAATAAAAATCACAAATACAACATTAAGAAGGTTTGCGAGCTGCACGATTTACATAATTCAACATCCTGACCTAACAGCAACAAGCTGTTGACAAGAGATCCAAGGTTATAAATCTTACTTGAAGAATTTTTGGCAACTTGAACGACTACCCTTCAAACATGAACATGAAGAAGTAGAACTGTGCGGCTTGTGGCTGCAGTATGTTTACTGTGTATACATGAAGCTTGCTGTGTGCTGGCCTGCCTACTTGGCATTCTGTGCAACTACAGGCACCCCATATCATCCTTTCAGGCCAATTACCTGACAGGTTTTATCAACTGCACTGTCTGCCTTGCTGTGTAGGGCAGTTTTCAAATGCAACTTTCTCCATGAGCGCGCAATTTTTCGATGGCTTGTCACCGGCATGATTTATCGGCAAGTGCAGAATCACAGCGAGGTGGAAGATCAGGAAGATTTCTGAATGCTGGCAGAGGGTCCTGCAGTGAATCTCTCCTGACTCCCCAAAGCCTTTCCACCATCTACAAGGCACAAGTCAGGAGTGTGATGGAATACTCTCCACTTGCCTGGATGAGTTGCAGCTTCAACAACACTCAAGAAGCTCGACACCATCCAGGACAAAGCAGCCCACTTGATCGGCACCCCATCCACCACCTTAAACATTCACTCCCTCCACCACCGGCGCACCATGGCTGCAGTGTGTACCATCTTCAAGATGCACTGCAGCAACTCGCCAAGGCTTCTTCGGCAGCACCTCCCAAACCTGCGACCTCTTCCACCTAGAAGGACAAGGGCAGCAGGCGAGTAGGACCACCACCACCTCCAAGTTCCCCTCCAAGTCACACACCATCCTGACTTAGAAGTATATCGCCAATCCTTCATCGTCGCTGGGTCAAAATCCTGGAATTCCCTCTCTAACAGCACTGTTGGAGCACCTTCACCACACGGACTGCAGCGGTTCAAGAAGGCAGCTCACCACCACCTTCGAGGACAACTAGGGATGGGCAATAAATGCTGGCCTTGCCAGCGACGCCCACATTCCATATACAAATAAAAAAAAGGTTACTGGTGGTTCAAGTACTGATTCGATAAACTGAAAAACTATCAGGTCAAACCAAAACCTTACAGCCTTCCTATATCCAGCTCTCCAACCCACTGAACCCACTTCAGGTTTCTGGTCCTAGTGCCCACGGTTGTCACTGGGCACAATCAGCATATTGCTATCTATGTAATAGGAAAAACTGCATGTAATCAAAGGCGTATTAAAATGTTGCTTGCGGGATGGTATTAATTCGTCAAGTTACTGTCCCATCCTGCCAGTACCACAAGTCCTTCAGGCTTGTGTTAAAATGCCCTCTCCAGGCCCATCACAAACTTGGATTTGAATTTCCTCGGTGCTGTTTTTAGTGCGCGGGTTATTGGGTTTACATTAGCTTCCTGCCTCCCGTTAATGCATTTGTTTAAAATGGATTCATGACGGCGATGAAACAGCAGAGGCATAACCAATGCGCTAAAAATAGCTCGGGAGCAACTTCAACCCCGAAATCTATAACTGCACAGGTGGATGTTTTTCACAGCTCACATGGCTATTATACTTTTCGCAAATCTATCATTGCACTTTACTGATACCCTAATGACAAGACCAGTTCCCATCACAGTATCTACTCACGATGGCACTATTCTAGCTCACTGTACCTTCCCCCCACCCTGCTCCCAACAGTTTCTACCCACTCGAGGGATCTCGTGCCACTGTCGGTTGATTCAAGTGACAGCCTTTTTGTGGGAGGCCAGTTGCCTCGCTCTCGCTCTCACTGCAAATATTACCCTCCAGTTAGTTGTGACACTGAATAGTATTACTTTACACAGGCCTTAGAACAAAGCCTCTAATTGCAACGGAAATGCAGTGAAGCTGTCAAGAGTAATGAATGGCGCAATTCGAAGATGATTGTTAAAGGCAGTCACTTGCAGTGAATGGCTTTGTGTGGTTTGTATTATAATCTCATTGAGTAATGATTGGATACAGTACAGAAATGTTGGACTGAGCTGAAGGGTTGTGAAATTGAGGTTTTTTTTTAAAAAAAACAGGAGCTGGTAGATTTTCATGGCACTATGTTGGGGCTTGAGAAGCATTATCTTATTTAAAAACTCCACTTTAAAACCCTGGACATTTTTATTCGCATAATTAAAACCTATTTTCTCTTCATAAAAGTTGTCAGCTGTGACTCAGTGGGTAGCACCCTCACCTCTGAGTTAGGAGGTCGAGGGTTCAAGTCCCACTCCAGAGACTTGAGCACAAAAATCTAGGCTGACACTCCCAGTGCAGTATGGAGGGAGTGCCGCACTGTCGGAGGGGCAGTACTGAGGGAGCGCCGCACTGTCGGAGGGGCAGTACTGAGGGAGCGCCGCACTGTCGGAGGGGCAGTACTGAGGGAGAGCCACATTGTCGGAGGGGCGGTACTGAGGGAGCGTCGCACTGTCGGAGGGGCGGTACTGAGGGAGCGTCGCACCGTCGGAGGGGCGGTACTGAGGGAGCGCCGCACCGTCGGAGGGGCGGTACTGAGGGAGCGCCACACTGTCGGAGGGGCGGTACTGAGGGAGTGCCGCACTGTCGGAGGGGCAGTCTTGCGGATGAGATGTTAAACCGAGGCCCCGTCTGCTCTCAGGTGGATGTAAAAGATCCCATGGCCACTATTTCGAAGAAGAGCAGGGGGAGTTCTCTCCGGTGTCCTGGGGCCAATATTTATCCCTCAATTAACATCACTAAAACAGATGATCTGGTCATTATCACATTGCTGTTTGTGGGAGCTTGCTGTGTGCAAATTGACTGCCGCGTTTCCCACATTACAACAGTGACCACACTTCAAAAATACTTCACTGGCTGTAAAGCGCTTTGGGACGTCCGGTGGTCGTGAAAGGCGCTGTAGAAATGCGAGTCTTTCTTTCTTTCTTCTTTTTCTTTGCCCATTATGTGCAACACTGTCCTGCCGAAAGAGACCCTGCTCCCTAGTCCAAGACCACTCTCAAGCTGGCTGGTAGGAGGTTTGGGAGTTGCTCTGAGGGAGGCTCCCCCCACTGATATCCCCAGCAGCATGGCTGAGATTGGAACTTGTGGTACAAACCCCATCTCACTCTTCCATGCTACTTTTTTTAATTGTGCGTGGCAATATATAAAATATTACAGAAGTCGACTGCGGCATCATAAAATCTAATTGCGAGCTCGCCTCTGACCAGCAGTTTTACAAGAATCCCCTGCAGCATTTTAAAAAGCATTCCTTTTCCCCCCATTATATCTCCCACTGACTAGCTGTGCAATCAGGGAGCAGACTACTCTTGGGCTGCCTCTACACTACGAGCATACTACTGGTACAAAGCAGTTTCACTTCACACCAGCATTAAAGCCGCATGGTAAACCCGGAGTTAGAGCATGGCCTGAATCCAGAGTGTAGCAGAGCGGGACCCTCTGGAGGAGGGAGTGTCACTCCACTCCACTCCGCTCTGGAATCAGGTCCGGCTCGGACTCCATGTTTGCATCATTCAAAGCAAATCAATAAACTAATTCAGGCTTTACAGTGTCAAAAAAAATCAATGCAGTAACCTTCTATCTTGCGTTCTTTAAACTTTTCTATCAATAAGTAATAATCACAAGTCAGGGTAGTTTAACACCATGAAGAACGCAAATTAAAATCTGGTGTTAAAAGCGTCACATAAATTCAGACGGATGGCAACAAGCTTGGGGGAAATTCCTCTGGTCACAATGTGTGACATCATGAACATGGCAGCAGGATTTCCTACGCTCGCTGTTTTGTTTGAAAAGAAGGGGCAGGCTGCTGGAAGAAAAACTAGGAGAGCAGTGCCTGGAGTCACCGTCTCCCTTTCGGGCTCTGCTATTCTGGTGCCCCTGCATCAACACAAAAGCAGCCTGAGATTTACTGACCCCGAACGAAGTCGTAAACGTAATTAGCAACAGTTGGGGCACTGCAGTTCTCCACACATTCTCTCATGGGAAACTCTAATGTAAATATTACTTTAAATATTCCAATAAACAATGTAATCGCACTTCCCAGAGGGTTTCAGCCTCTCTCTGTTTACACGCACCGACAACATTGAAAACCGACAGCACATTTCAGCGCCGCGTTGTATCCACATTCATGATTTATTCCCACTTAATGTTTTAATACTTGGAAGCTCGCATGTTTGATTTTAAACTCAGGGTAGGGCAGTAAGTAGACGATCTCTGACCAAGAGAGCCAGCTGAGCTGCTCTTGTGGATCTTAAGATTATAAAGCCATGTGGCAGAAGCCTGGCAGCAGCAGCGTCCCACTTCCTTGGCTGTAGAAATGGTATCTGGCGGAGAGACACACACAAACGGGGCCGCCTGAGTATTCACCCATTGTTAATTCCGCAACTTCAAACCACCGCCGCCCCTCCCCAGGATAAAATCATCGGATCCTAGGATAGACCTCATTCCTGGAGCAATTCAGAGGTGGTCCCAGCAGCCTGCACATGACCTCATTTGATTATCATTAGGTTGCTTCTCTTTTTAAGATTCTACGGCATAGAGATAAACTGAAAAGAAAAAAATCTCGCATTTCTATAGCCTCACCCGCAAGACTTCCCAAAGCGCTTTACAGCCAATGAAGTACTTTTTTTGAGGTGCGGTCACTGTTGTAATGTAGGAAATGCGGCGGCCAATTTGCGCACAGCAAGCTCCTGCAAACAGCAATGTGATAATGACCAGATAATCTGTTTTAGTGATGTTGATTAAGGGATAAATATTGGCTCCAGGACACCGGGGAGAACTCCCCTGCTCTTCTTCCAATAGTGGCTGTGGGATCTTTTACCTCCACCCGAGAGGGCAGACGGGGCCTCGGTTTAACGTCTCATCCGAAAGACAGCACCTCCGACAGTGCGGCGCTCCCTCAGTACTGCCCCTCCGACAGTGCGGCGCTCCCTCAGTACCGCCCCTCCGACAGTGCGGCGCTCCCTCAGTACTGCCCCTCCGACAGTGCGGCGCTCCCTCAGTACTGCCCCTCCAACAGTGCGGCGCTCCCTCAGTACCGCCCCTCCGACAGTGCGGCGCTCCCTCAGTACCGCCCCTCCGACAGTGCGGCGCTCCCTCAGTACCGCCCCTCCGACGGTGCTGCGCTCCCTCAGTACCGCCCCTCCGACAGTGCGGCGCTCCCTCAGTACCGCCCCTCCGACAGTGCGGCGCTCCCTCAGTACTGCCCCTCCGACAGTGCGGCGCTCCCTCAGTACCGCCCCTCCGACAGTGCGGCGCTCCCTCAGTACTGCCCCTCCGACAGTGTGGCGCTCCCTCAGTACTGCCCCTCCGACAGTGCGGCGCTCCCTCAGTACTGCCCCTCCGACAGTGCGGCGCTCCCTCAGTACTGCCCCTCCGACAGTGCGGCGCTCCCTCAGTACCGTCCCTCCGACGGTGCTGCGCTCCCTCAGTACCGCCCCTCCGACAGTGCGGCACTCCCTCAGTACCGCCCCTCCGACAGTTCGGAGCTTCCTCAGTACTGCCCCTCCGACAGTGCTCCCTCAGTACTGCCCCTCCGACAGTGCTCCCTCAGTACTGCACTGAAGTGTCAGCCTGTATTTGTGTGTCTGGAGTGGGATTTGAACCCACAACCTTCTGACTCAGAGGCGAGGGTGCTACCCACTGAGCCACGGCTGACACATCCCACAAACTCCGACTAGGGGCACAGCCCCAGCCACAAAGGGGGAAAGTGAACAGACATTTATCTACTTCACACAGAGAGTTGCAAATGTGCGGATAGTGTCAAGAGGCGGGCGTGATTATTTTTCCGGAATAAGAAATGATTAAGTGGAATAAGGCACGGTCGAGTATAGTATTTGTTGAACTTTGAGTCTCCAGGAAGTTTGGCTCTGTAAATTCCTTGGTTTGTACCATGGTGTCAGAAGGTGACATCATTCAAAGAGCAAAGCCAGCACCACAATCACAGGGCTGCCAATAGCATGTGTTAAATTGTACTGGGGCACAGCATGAATATATATTAAATACATTGCAATCAGGCATAAGTGAAGGCGATCTCTGGTAGGATTTGATATTACTAGAGTTCATCTTAAGCAGACAGTAACTCATTCATAAAAATTAAACACATTTACTTTATAATAAAAAAAAATGAAATGGATGTGCTGACATTATTCGCTCCTGAACTCATCAGCCCACAATTTTGCACTCATTAATTAATTAATTGGCGGGGGAGCGACATGGGGAAAAGCTTTTTTTGCGCAACAAGTGGTTGTGATCTGGAATGCCCTGCCTGATAGGGTGGTGGATACAGACTCAATAGCAGCCTTCAAAAGGGGAATTGGACAAATACTGGAAGGAGAAAGAATTGCAGGGATATGGGGAGAGAGCGGGACTGGGTAACTCCCAAGCATTGAAGGACTTTCTCCACAGGCTCCGCCGATGGCTCAGTTGGTGAAGGCATTAAACAAGAAGGTGCCAGCTTCGATTTCCAGTCCGTGCCGAGTTAGCGGTTTGCAGCTGGGATGCTGCACCCAGGCTAGAGTGCCCTGCGCTGGGGGAAATCAGGCGGGGGTCCCACTCCGGATTACTATCCAGTGACACTTGCTGGGAAATATGCGTGCGCGAACATCGGGTGAGGACAGGATTGTGTGCGTCGTGCCCTCCACTGTCATACAGTTTGCCAGCGCCACACATGAAGAGTGGCCATTAGGGCGAGGGTGATGGATGCCCACTGAACCATAACCAAGCAGAAGTCAACGGCTTCGGAAAAGAAGGGGATTAAAGTTGTACAAAAAGAGTTTTTCCCCCACAGATAAATCGGTTTCAAAAAATAACTCCACCAGTCAATCATCAATCACAACTAACGATACCTCAGCACAAGCTGCCGCATACGGGAGAGCAGGGACTAGTGAATCGCAACCTGGGCTGCAAGGGGATGCGAAAGCTGGCCTCATCATCCCCGAGTTGGATAGGAGAAGAAATGGCTGGGGCTCGTGCTCCTGAACACGGCACAGTGCCTGTGTGGGCATTGGGAGAGGAGCGAATCGGGCTCAGCTGTGAAGCTCTCCTCCTCCCGACATTTAAAAACAATCTGGGCTCAGAGGACCAGTATCAAGAGTAATAAAATTATCAATGACGAACAGTCTTGGGTAGATCTGCAGTGTTACAGTTTACCTCTAAGCCAATCAGATGATGAAATCCTTTCATCCTCAAACCCCATACAAGGAAAACACTTCGAAACAAACAATAATGTGCCAGCCACACTGGCTTTTCCTTCACGTTACAAGTGGCAACACGCCAGGAGCCGAAGGTGCAGTACAGTGTTTCATGACAAACAGCGTTACTTCTTTCAAACCAATTAATCACTTTAATTCAGTTAGCCGTCATTTATTACTCCGATCATTTACAATTCATAATTAAAATTTAGCTGTCAGCCTCGGCTCAGGGATTACACCTCAGTGTCCTGGCCAATGTGTATCCCACAGCCAAAATCACTAAAAACAGATTATCTGGTGATTAATTCATTGCTGTCTGTGGGAGCTTGCTGTGCGAACACTGGCTGCCATGTTTCCTACATTCCAGCAAGTGACTACGCTTCAAAAGTACTTCATTGGCTGTAAAGCAGTTTGAGACGTCCTGTGGTTGTGAAAGGCGCTATATAAATGCAAGTCTTTCTTTCTTTTTATGAACCGAGCAAGGGTCGGGATTTTTTAAAATATATGACCTCCCTGGGTGAATCTCATACTAGCTTTCCTTCCACCTCCCTTGAACAAGCAAACTGCCAGTGAAACCCAAAGTTGGTTTACAAGGAGAGACAGCTATGCAAAACTTTTGTTCATTTCATCCTTCTCCGTTTCCTGTCCATTTGAAGTGCTGCTTCAGGTCTTCGTGCAACTGCACGTCTGTGGGGGCAGAGCAGGTCAGAACCAAGCCTAGGCCAACACATGTGGCCCCCCTGCCTGCCACAACAATAGGTCATCCAGTTTGTGTAATAGCAATGTTCTCCTGTCTGACTTCAACACAGAGGCCCACTCCAGAGGTTTTAGGTCAAGCACACAAGTATTTTGGCATTTGCCAGTTGTCTCCCGAGTGAGATAAATTTGCTTTGCAAATAATTATCTCTCAATTACATCAACAGACGAATGGACTGAACAATCCCTTGTGTGTGTAACTATTGCCTCCTACTAACTTCAAAATATGCACCGGGAAAAGGGGATCCATGTACAGAACCCCTGGATTAATCCCACATCAAAGATGCAGTGTCTTCAGATTCATTATTACAGAGGTGCGTGGAGGTGGGGAGCAGTTTCAAACACAGCCTCGACCCAAACTCCCACAATCAGCTAAACTGATCCTGATCGCAGGTGCCAACTTAGTGCCGGTGTAAACCAGACCCACCTCAACGCCGGGTTTCACACCAGCATTGATCAGAAGCATGCTGGCAGTGGAGAGGCTCTTCCCAACACCTCATTTGCACACGTAGTAGGATACTAAAAAAAGAGTCTTGTCTGATATATAATCCTTTTCACCTCTAGTCCTTCTCTCTGCACTGCAACCTTTTTCATCATTCTTTTGTGCTCCTCTGAACCTTATGCGGATAGCAAGTGGACACTAAGCTGGAAGGAGGGGAAGAGTAAAGAGCAAGGTCAGAGGGGACCAAAGCACGGTCGAAAAGGAAGGTCTCATGGAGATTTATGAAGGCAGAGAAGGAGGTGGCAAAGCAGAGATGCTGAGGTAGGGAGTGCCAGAGGACAGCGACAAGGCGACTGCAGCATGGCCACCGATGGTGAAGCGGAGGGAGAGGGGGGGAACGAGAACTAAGCTGGTGTTGGAGGATCGGAACATCACACCCCTGTTATGTTGAAATCATAACGGACACCGCGCAACAATCGCCAGGCAGGATTGTTACCTCCCAGTCGGGGAACACTTCAGCAGTCAAGGACATTCAGCCTCGGATCTGCGGGTTAGCGTTCTCCAAGGCGGCCTTCGAGACACACGACAATGCAAAATCATCGAGCAGAAACTGATAGCCAAGTTCCGCACCCATGAGGACGGCCTCAACCGGGATCTCAGTTTCATGTCACGCTACAGGACGTGACTCGACGTCGTTGTCTGGTTCTCAGGTGTGATTTCCAGTTTTAAAAAAAAGTAAAAAGCTTAACTGCAGACTGCAGCATTTGACACGTTGGACCCCCTGTGACCCCACCTCATTGTCTTAGCTGTACTCTGCTGTGTCTTTGATGTAATGCCTCCCTAACGGATTGTATCTCTGCAGACACATTGTTCTCTGTCTATATATACTGTGTAATCAATTTGTATTCCCTCACTGTACCCGACGAAGGAGCAGAGCTCCGAAAGCGCGTAATTTCAAATAAAACTGTTGGACTATAACCTGGTGTTGTGCGACTTCTCATTTTTGTCCACCCCAGTCCAACCCGGCATCTCCGCATCATGTTGAAATCAGTAATAACTGCACCATCTCCGACTCCAATTCAAATTTATCTAGGATCTGAAACCTGTTCAGTCTTTACTTCTTCCTACAATCTACAGGCTTTTAAAATACCTAAGCATTATTTCAAGATTTACCTCGTTTTCTGTTTTACTTTTTTTTAAACTTTGTGGAGTCTTGCATTTTGGTCTTTTTCCTGGGTCAGTGCTGTTGTTGGTTGGTGGTGGGGGGGTGGAATTACAAGGGAATAAAAACTCAAAATAGGTAAAATATCCAAGAGCTGACTAGCTGTACAGGTTATGCCTCTGAGTCAGAAGGTTGTGGCTTCAAGTCCCAGTCCAGAGACTTGAGCCACAGAATCTAAGCTGACACTCCAGTGCCAGTACTGAGGGAGCTCCGCTGCACTGTCGGAGGTGCAGTCTTTCAGATGAGACGTTAAACCAAGGCCTCGTCTGCACTCTCAGGTGAACGCAAAAGATCCCACAGCACTATTTCGAAGAAGAGCAGGGAAATTATCCCCGATGTCCTAGGGCCAATATTTATCCCTCATTCAACATCATTAAGACAGATGACCTGGTCATTACATAGGATTACATCGGATATACGGCACAGAAACAGGCCATTCGGCCCAACCAGTCCATGCCGGCGTTTATGCTCCACTCGAGCCTCCTCCCGTCTATCCTCATCTAACTCTATCAGCATATTCCCTCTATTCCAGCGGTTCCCAACCTTTTCCTTCATGCGGACCACCAGCCGTTTAAAAATTGCTTCTGCGGACCACCAGCCGTTTAAAAATTTAACAGCCTATGGCTGACGGGAGTCAAACTTATATATTTTTTTTTCATGGACCACCTGCAGTACCCTCGCGGACCACCAGTGGTCCGTGGACCACAGGTTGGGAAACGCTGCTCTATTCCCTTCTCCCTCATATGCTTGTCTAGCCTCCCCTTAAATACATCAATACTATTCGCTTCAACCACTCCCTGTGGTAGCGAGTTCCACATTCTCACCACTCTCTGGGTAAAGAAGTTTCTTCTGAATTCCCTATTGGATTTCTTGGTGACTATCTTATATTGATGGTCTCTAGTTATGCTCTTCCCCACACGTGGAAACACTCTCTCTGTATCCACTCTATCAAAACCTTTCATAATTCTAAAGACCTCTATCAGGTCACCCCTCAGCCTTTTTCAAAGAGAAAAGAGACCCAGCCTGTTCATCCTTTCCTGATATGTATACCCTCGCATTTCTGGTATCATCCTTTGTAAATCTTCTCCGCACCCTCTCCAGTGCCTCTATATCCTTTTTATAATATGGCGACCAGAACTGTACGCAGTACTCCAAGTGTGGTCTAACATTGCTGTTTGTGGGAGCTTGCTGTGCGCAAATTGGCGGCCGCGTTTCCTCCATTACAACAGTGACCGCACTTCAAAAAGTATTTCATTGGCTGCAAAGTGCTTTGGGACGTCCGGTGGTCGTGAAAGGCGCTGGAGAAATGCAAGTTCTTTCCTTAGTTGGGTGGAGTCCCATGTCTTTCTTTCTTTGTGAAGTGCTTTAGAACGTTCTTCCACTTTAAAGGTGCGATTTAGTTATTGATTCAATCAGGATGTGACTTTCTGATAAGTCAGGTGACTTCAACAGTACAACTATGTTCCAGCATCTGGGAGTGATTGCGATGCTTGGCTGCTGCTATTCGCTTTAATTTAGTCACGTCATAAATGATCTGGATCTATCTGAACACAACCATCAGCATCTGGATACTGAGAGACACAAATGACCCCTACGCTGCGGGAGCACATGTTCACCCAGATTTCTCCGGCGTTGTGCAAAATCCAGACACAACTGGCTGACAGTTTTATCAGCAGTGAGAGCTTGTGTTTCTCCGCAGAAATGGTCTCGGTTATCGTGTAAAAGTAAGCATGTATTTTTCAGTACATTTTGCTGTCAACGGTAAGCTTTTTGACATGTGCAAGAGCACAAGAAAATCATGAATTAGAAAGGGCTGTTTGGCTCAGTGAAGCGCAGTGCCCTAGCCCTCCCATCATCGCACCTCGTTACGAACCTCAAATACGCTGCCGGAGAGATTATTCCGACCATTTATCACTTTGTAAGTGCGGGAGTTTTTTTTTTTTACGATACCCCAAAGGTGGAAACAGAGGGGCTTCAATGCACCTAATAATCAGGTTAGACACATCACGGGATACTGAGCTAATAGCTCGAATCTGCACAGGACTGGACGCGATGAAGCTTTTGTTCTGAAAGAATTCCTTTTTAAATCGATTTATTCCTTCAGATGGGGTGTTAAACCAAGTTTGTCTGTTCCAGTACTTCAGATTCCATACAACTATTCGAAGATGAGCAGAGAGTTCTCAGAGCGCCCTGACCAACAACCCCCCTGAACCAATACCACCACAAAACATGTTAACTGGTCACTGCATTGCTGTATGAGGGATGTTACTGGCACAGACAATGGCTGCTGCATTTATCGGCATAACACTGCACTGCAAAGTTGTGTGAAGCAGTTTGATCGGTCTCTGCGCACTATATAAAATAATGCAGGTTTTATTACTCTTTGTAGATCTTCAATCACCCCATAAACACCCCACTCACTACCCAACCACCCCATAAACACTCCACTCACTACACAAAGAACATAAGAAATAGGAGCAGGAGTCGGCCATTCGAGCCTGCTCCGCCATTCAATAAGATCATGGCTGATCTTCGACCTCATCTCCAGTTTCCTGCACTATCTCCATATCCCTTGATTCCCTTAGTATCCAAAAATCTATCAATCTCTGTCTTGAATATACTCAACGACTGAGCCTCCACAGCCCTCTGGGGTAGAGAATTCCAAAGATTCGCCACCCTCTGAGTGAAGAAATGTCTCCTCATCTCAGTCCTAAATGGCCGACCCCTTATCCTGAGACTGTGCCCCCTGGTTCTAGACTCCCCAGCCAGGGGGAACATCCTCCCTGCATCTACCCTGTCAAGCCCTGTAAGAATTTTATGTTTCAATGAGATCACCTCTCATTCTTCTAAATTCCACCCTATAAAGACCCCACTTCTTACACAACCACTCTACAAATATTCAAAGAATCAATTGCTCATGACTGTAACGACTAGAGAAACAAACAACTGATTGTGTTGGCATGGAAATCATGTCCCAGTTACACCATTATGTCAGCATGCCTTGGTCCTGCTCATCACTGCAAAATCATCAAAATCTTTTACTTCGATTTTACATCGGATATACAGCACAGAAACAGGCCATTCGGCCCAACCAGTCCATGCCAGCGTTTATGCTCCACTCGAGCCTCCTCCCATCTTTCCTCATCTAACTGTATCAGCATAACCCTCTATTCCCTTCTCCTTCATATGCCCCTTATCTAGCCACCCCTTAAATGCATCTATACTATTCGCTTCAACCACTCCCTGTGGTGGAGAGTTCCACATTCTCACCACTCTCTGGGTAAAGAAGTTTCTTCTGAATTCCCAATTGGATTTCTTGGTGACTATCTTATATTGATGGCCTCTAGTTTTGCTCTTTCCCACAAGTGGAAACACTCTCTCTATATCTACTCTATCAAAACCTGTCATCATTTTAAAGACCTCTATTAGTTCTGGTATCATGCCTGCAAATATTTTTTGCACCCTCTCCAGTGCCTCTATATCTTTTTATAATATGGCGACCGGAATTGTACGCAGTCCTCCAAGTGTGACCTAACTGTCCCTTCCTGTCTTAAAGCCACTGCCTATTGCTGGATGGCGTTCCATCCTTGCCCTTTCTGATAAGCTACTGTTATGCTGAGCCCCGTCCTAGTGGTGCTGGCTCCCAACAGGTGATATAAAACTGGTCTTCCCAGCCACTGGCCTTAGCCAATACTGGCAGGTTTATTTTCAGATTGCAGCCGGCTGCACAATATGCATACATCAGGAGCTGGGCTCACTAGCACAGATCCCATGCAACGTTAAAGCAATCACAGTGGGAGTCAGCAGGCTATATGACCATTGCAGCTGTGGCCAACCCTGCTCTCAACCTGCAGAGTGCGTGTATGTATGTGCACCCACGTTCCCGCAGGAATCAGTGAACAGCGATCAGGGTCAGAAGCCGTGGCTGATGATTTGATTTCTCCTCCCTAACAGCGGGGTGCTGCAGGGGCTCTGTAACACCCCAACAACATCAAATTAACTCAGTTCAGACCCGGGATCAAACCCGGGTCTTTTGTGGGTTCAAGTCCCGCTTCAGAGACTGGAGCACAAAAATCTAGGCCGACACTCCAGTGCAGTGCTGAGGGAGCTCCGCTGCCGTCTTTCAGATGAGACGTTAAACCGAGGCCCCGTCTGCTCTCTCAGGTGGAGGTAAAAGATCTCCTGGAAATACTTCGAAGAAAAGCAGGGGAGTCCTCCCTGGTGTCCTGGGCCCAATATTTATCCCTCAATCAATATCACTAAAACAGGTGATCCGGTCATTATCACATTGCTGTTTGTGGGAGCTTGCTGTGCGCAAATTGGCTGTCATGTTTCCTATGTTACAAGTGTGACTGCACTTCAAAAAGTACTTAATTAGCTGTAAGGCCCTTTGGGACGTCCGGTGGTCATGAAAGGCGCTATATAAATGCAATTTCTTTCTTTCTTGTATGGTTCTGTACCACACCGTGTGCACATTTACCCACTACGGCAATGTAGGATCTAGCTCTTTTCTATCATCAGAGATTTCGCTGACTGTCTGGCCAAGGTCAGTGAGCGGGGCTCCACCGTTTAAGTACAGGTAGACAGGGCTCAGCTTTCCCCCGTCCAACACTGGCGTGAATCGGCAGAATAATTGCAACTATCTGCTTCTACACCACTCTCACAGAGGCACCTGCCCAATACTGCACAAACCACTGCAGTACAAATGGAGGGTTAGTGTGCCACTAGGCTGTCTGCCTTAATAACATACACTGTAACACTCTTTCGGATTTGCTTTAGCAGTGGCTGATGGAAGTTTAGCAGCACTCTGAAGAAACCCAACACAAACTAATTGTTTCCCCGCTACGTTTGTGATTAACCAAGCTCTTGCAAGTTTGTTTTGGATACCAAGTCCCTTGTCCCCGCCTCAAAGGAACGCCAGGGCCAGACACACCCACCTGAGCATCTGCGCAGATCTGTTAGCTCAGGTTAAAGCTTAGCCTTGCCAGAAAACTAATCTGGAACAACATGTTTCTCACAGGGTCAGGTGACTAGCTCAGTGCAGCAGAGCGCCACACTAACAAAGCACTGCAGCAAAGGCTACTCAGATCATTCTTGTAAAACTTACAACTAGGATTGTGTCGGGCACCGTCAACCGGGTTACTTACAGGTCAATTTTATTTATAGAAGACGACTTGGATTTATACAGCGTCGTTCCCATCCTGAATGTTCCACAGCCAATGAATTACTTTTGAAATGTAGTCACTGTTGTTTTGTAGGCAAACACAGCAGCCAATTTGCACGCAGCAAGGCCACACGTTATAAATAAGCAGTTAATCTGTTTTTGGTTGAGCGAGGAATGTTGGCCAGTGTGCAGAAACTTCCTGCTCTTCTTCCAATAGTGCCGGGGATCTCTCTCACTTTAACATTTCTTCCGATAAACACCACCTCTGACAACGTAGTAACCCGTCAGTGCTGCACAGAAGTGTCAAGCCTACAGAACGTGCTCAAGGCCTAGAGTGGGGATTGACAGCATAACCTCTGACTGACAAGAGTGCCACCCCACCCCAAGCCCAGCTGACACTCAGAAAACAAACATTCATGAATTCAAAATACTTGTCCTTCTTCACATATCCCATCACTCCTCCAAACCTCTGCAACCTCCTTCAACCCGAAGTCCTTGCCTGTGCCCTACAAGCCACTGGCTCTGCTCTCCTATCTATTCTTCCCTCTAGTACTTTCAGTGGCAACATTTTCAGCTATCTCAGTCCTACTGTCTGAAACTCACTCCATAAATTTATTTGCAATACTATTTAGAAACATAGGGGGCGATTTTCTGACGTCGGAGGAGGCGGGTAAATCAGAATCGAAGAGGTCGGGTTCAGAACCCGCCTCCGCGGGATTTTGCCGGTGCCGGTTTGGAGGTCGGGAAACGCTCCCGCCTCCAGCTAGCCATGGCGCTGTTAAAGATCCTTAAATGCTCGTTAAGGGCCTCTCTAAGCCTATTTTGAGAGGCCCTCGTGATTTATCCAGCTTTTCGGCGTGATCCACGCACCTCCTAAACCACGCCGGGTAAACCTGACGGGTTGACTCGTGGGTGGCCTCCTCACTGCTGCAGGTCTAACAAGACATCGTTTATTGCAGCAAGGATTACTTGCAGGTGCCAGACCTTGGCTTTAAAAGGTCTCTGAGCACTTTTAGAAGGCCTTCCGAAGTCGGAGGTGCTGCAGCTTGACTCCATCAACTGTGGGACCGCCTTGGAAGACCCTCTCCCCGCTCGCAATGAGCGCTTCCCCAAAGGAGGCATCTACAAGCAGCATGGGAACCATTCGTTTTCTTTCTGCATGGACCTCAGATGAGGATGAGGAGGAAGAGGAGGTCAGAGCGCCGGTGTATTGACCAGCGGCAGCAAGCGAGCACATGGCTGCCCGGGATGCAAGGGATGAACTTATCATGGCCAGATTTGCATAGGTTGCCCAAGTTGGCACATGTCCTTGGCTCCATCCTAGGACATCATTGACAATGGACAAGACTCTCTGGCCTCCTTTCACTCAGGCCACCAACCTGACAACGCAGGTGTGGCGGTGCCCGCAATGTGGAGCTGTCTAAGACGAAAGAACAGATGGCATAACGCCAACATTTTGGCTTCAAATCATTTTAATGCATCAATACACAGAAACAGTCTCCCAATCTGCACACAGATCTGGAGGTTATATCCCTTGCCAGCTGTACCCACACAGCCTTGGTTTCTTTGGCCTCTTCCTCTGAGATGAGTGAAAGAGCACCTCCATTGCTAGCTGTCAACCCCTCGAACAACATTTGCAGCGCCTCATCCGAGAGCCTTGGGTAGGCTCTTGCCTTGGAATTGGACATAGTGGTTTCTCAAAAGATGTTGGAGGTGGTGCAGGAGACGCAGAAATGCTGTGGAATGAGCCAAGGGAGCAAGAAGCCATAAAATCAGACTGGAAAAGTGCTGTCAACAGAGGCAAGTTTCAGTCCCGAAACACTAATTGAGCAAGGGCATCCCGCACCTCTGAAATCAAGTGGCCAATCATGGGAAAATCGCAAATTTTTGAAACCTATCAGTGGAGGTGAGTTTCAAACCCACCCAAACTGAAACCCGCCTCCATCTCGCCTCCAGTGGGAAAATCGCCCCCATAGAAACATAGGAGCAGGAGTAGGCCATTCGGCCCTGCTCCGCCATTCAATATGATCATGGCTGATCCTCTATCTCAATACCATATTCCCGCTCTCTCCCCATACCCCTTGATGCCTTTTGTGTCTAGAAATCTATCTAACTCCTTCTTAAATATATTCAGTGACTTGGCCTCCACAGCCTTCAGTGGCAGAGAATTCCACAGGTTCACCACCCTCTGAGTGAAGAAATTTCTCCTCATCTCAGTCCTAAATGGCCTACCCCCGTATCCTGAGACTGTGACTCCTCGTTCTAGACCCCCCCAGCCAGGGGAAACATCCTCCCTGCATCCAGTCTGTTCAGCCCTATCAGAATTTTATACGTTTCAATGAGATTCCCTCTCATTCTTCTAATCTCTAGTGAATACAGGCCTAGTCGACCCAATCTCTCCTCATACGACAGTCCTGCCATCCCAGGAATCAGTCTGGTGAACCTTTGCTGCACTCCCTCTATGGCAAGTATATCCTTTCTTAGGTAAGGAGACCAAAACTGCACACAGTACTCCAGGTGTGGTCTCACCAAGGCCCTGCATAACTGTAGTAAGACATCCTTGCTCCTGTACTCAAATCCTCTTGCAATGAAGGTCAACATACCATTTGCCTTCCTAACTGCTTGCTGCACCTGCATGTTTGCTTTCAATGACTGGTGTACAAGGACACCCAGGTCCCTTTGTACATCAACATTTCCCAATCTATCACTATTTAAATAATACTCTGCCTTTCTGTTTTTCCTACCGAAGTGGATAACTTCACATTTATCCACGTTATACTGCATCTGCCATGTATTTGCCCACTCACTCAACTTGTCTAAATCACCTTGAAGCCTCTTTGCATCCTCCTCACAACTCACAATCCCTCCTAGTTTCGTGTCGTCAGCAAACTTGGAAATATTACATTTGGTTCCCTCATCCAAATCAATGATATATATTGTGAATAGCTGGGGCCCAAGCACTGATCCCTGCGGTACCCCACTAGTCACTGCCTGCCACCCTGAAAAAGACCCATTTATTCCTACTCTCTGTTTCCTGTCTGTTAACCAATTTTCAATCCATGCCAGTATATTACTACCTTAATGATTTCTCCCTGCTTTTAAAAGCCTTCTCAAGATCTCACCGCCCCCTCACCCCACCCCCTCCCCGCCCCATGCACTCGGTCATCTCTCCCGAATCCTTTCCTACTACTCAGAGTCCACTCTTTCCTAGAGGTACATTGAAACTTATAAAATTCTAACAGGACTAGACAGACTAGATGCAGGAAGGATGTTCCCGATGGCGGGGGAGTCCAGAACCAGAGGTCACAGTCTAAGGATAAGGGGTAAGCCATTTAGGACTGAGATGAGGAATTTCTTCACCCAGAGAGTGGTGAACCTGTGGAATTCTCTACCGCAGAAGACAGTTGAGTCCAATTCATTAAATATATTCAAGAAGGAGTTAGATATATTTCTTAAGGCGAAGGGGATCAAGGGATATGGGGAGAAAGCAGGGACAGGGTACTGAATTTGGATGATCAGCCATGCTCTCATCGAATGGCGGAGCAGGCTCGAGGGGCCGAATGGCCTACTCCTGCTCCTATCTTTCTATGTACTCTATAAGTACAAGTTGCTGTTTCATTGGATTCTACACTGATCCTCATGTTGCAAAAATTAAGCTATTCTAAGTTTTTTTTCCCCCCCCCATACAAATCTCTTGTGCAACATGTTCTTGCAAAAATTTGGGTCAGCTCCTCACTGAATAAATCCCCTGAGCCAACAGGGGGACAATTAAACAACTGATGAATCAATCTATCTGGCACGAGCACAATGCTATGCTGCACATTCAGATCCTGCTCCCAGCAAGACTGCCGACATCGTCACAATAATCATACAAAATGGGAGGCGCATACACCATTTATACATCAAAAGATAGCTATCTCCAGACCCCACAGTCCTTCACCTGACCAAATGTGATGGTTTAATCTGCACACACACACACACACACACGTAGACAGAGGTGGATCCGGTCGGTCAGTGTTGGATTTTTACTTTTCTTCGTTCTCAGCTCCAAGTTCTCCACTTGAATTCTGACGAATTCTGGTATTAACACTCCTTTGTCTCGTTCGGTCACATAGTCTAGCCTATTGGTTTAACGGCTGCTTAAAATAGCGCACACAAGCATTTGGTACAAGCGGTTTGTATGAAAACAGCACCGATTGTAATTTTTTACCCGACAGTTGCCGATATTTAGTGCACAAGCGTTCTCACGTTCATATCATAATCCTTTGCACGCTATTTTAATGAGGCATTAACCCAATCAAAATAGCCAGCCAGTATTCACCGGCTAGGCTTGCACAAAAGGAATGGCCACGTGGCTAAAGGGCAGGAGGCTGCCGGCACATGTGGACGCTACTACACCAACAGTCAGCGCCCTCAGGAGTGAAAATGACAGGAGGAAATTATATGCCAAAAAGATGGAGGAAGAGTGAGTGGAAAAAGATAGCAACAATTCAACAGAATTCTGAAAGTACAAGAGATTAAAACACTGCAGCTATTCCCAAGTTTCCAGTCCCACAGTCAACTCTACAAGGGTCACAATCAGAATGTAGCCGAACATCAGATGCTAATCAGACAGGGAACAGGTTCTACTAGTCTCCACCCAAGTGTAAACCTCTCCTCCACACCACCTGGCAGAAAAGGCCCACCTTGGAATGTTAACGTATGTTTAAACCATTGGTTTCCTATTCTTCACCTTCTCTGCCAACAATCACCTGCTTACGTTTAACAGGCCACAATGATACAAAGACCAGAGAACAACAGGCCTGCAGACACCCAGTCCTTTCCACTCGGAAGGCCAGGCAGCACCTGTCGCAAGACTACAAGTCGATGTTCCGGGTACTGAACCCTTCCTCAGAACTATTCTGAGGACTGTTCTGAGGAAGGGTTCATTACTCGAAACGTCGACTTGCGTCCTCTCGACACACTGAGTGTTTCTATTTCATATTTCCAGCATTTGCAGTATTTTGTTCATTTCATTTAACGTGCTGTACAGTTCAGTTTAAAGTTACAATGCTGCATCAAAACATACAATTAACAAAATAACAATCGTCGTTTTGCTGTCTCCCCCGGAGACTCCTGCATAGCTTCAATTGATAATTCTGCTTTGGCCAATAAGTGAATGAAACTCTCACCTAGCTCGAGCTCTGGGCAACGGCATTCATATTACTGGAGGATAAGAGAATTTGAACCTCACGCAATTCAAACCTGGGCATTATTAATGAGAATCCAGCAATCTACCACAGCTAGATTGAAGATTCCACATTTAAGTTGTGATGAATGTTTTTGGGTTAAAATCTCCCGGGCCTCACCCTGTGGAGGGCGAGGCCATTTACCGCCACTTCGGCCCTCACCCACACATCTCCCACCGGGAATTAAAATCTCCCGGGCCTCACGCTGTGGAGGGCGAGGCCGTTTCCCTGTCCGCTACAACCCTCACCCGCACAACTCCCGCTGGGGGTTAAAACTGGGACTTGCGTTTTCTTTAGTTCTGGGCACTTCTCTGTTCTACTTCAGAACATGCAAGGTTAGACATCTACAAATTGGCACATTTTATGTGAAGGAAAGCCACTGTCCTTTGAAAGTTGAACAGGCTTTTCAGAACCTAAAAGTGAGAATGGACATTTTGCCTTTGAAGTGCAAGGCTGCAGTACATCTCCAAGATACTGCGTTGCAACAGTGGGGCCTGCTCACCTTTCTCAAACCTGTAGCAATGTCCAGTTGGCTCCCTCTTGCCAAATGTTTGACAGATTACGTACCGTGCGTTCTTTCAACGCAGATATACATCAGTACATCAGTACACTGAACCAACTCAGAATGCTTTTGCTTCATGCCTTACTTTCATCTGACTGAAAAAAAATTCTTCGGAGCCTTCCAAGTGCATCAGCGACGACAGAAACCTCGGACAGAATTTTCCCGTTTTTGTATCCTGGCAGCAACAGGACCCTCTGATGCCTGACCTGACGCCAGAATATGAACTAAACCCTCCAATAAAAGGGAAAGCAAGTCCACTATTTTATGCTGGTAAATGTGCTGTGACAGCCCAGTGCACCGAGAGACCAAGCAGACTGTGCCACAGGGCGCTCAGGCACAGGTTCTCATCTGCATTCCTTTCCTCAGTTAGGTAGTTACTGATCTAAAGTTGCGTGGCTTTGTTGAACTAGCGAACAGGAGCCAGGTGCTTCCCAAAATGGAGGAAGAAAAAACAATAATCAGATGGAGAGTTACTCCAGGTCATTACTGCACACCTACAGGGGCCAGTTTCAGAGCAGCATCATAGAATCAGAAATTTAAGGCCATCGTGTCCGCGCCGGCCGACAAAGAGCTCTCCAGCCTAATCCCACTTTCCAGCTCTTGGTCCGTAGCCCTGCAGGTTACAGCACTTCAAGTGCACATCCAAGTACTTTATAAATGTGATGAGGGTTTCTGCCTCTGCCACCCTTTCAGGCAGTGAGTTCCAGACCACCACCACCCTCTGGGTGAAAAAAGTTCTCAACTCCCCTCTAATCCTTCTACCAATTACTTTAAATCCATGCCCCCTGATTATTGACCTCTCTGCTCAGGGAACTAGGCCCTTCCTATCCACTCTATCTAGGCCCCTCATAATTTTATACACCTCAATCAAGTCTCCCCTCAGCCTTCTCTGTTCCAGGTGGTGTCTAGGAGCAAGTAAAGGGGTAAAAATACCTAGAACTGTGAGTGTCTCACTTTCAACATAGCATACTGAAGAATAGCCTAGTGATGCATCAACAATACTTCAACATACTCCACAAATGCTTTTAAATACTAGCTGGGTTTGTGTTCAGTTACAGGCTTTTAAGCCTTTTCAAGATCAGTGGTGAATGCTTCAACAGATTTTGCTGGCATTATTTTACCTTCAAGATATTTGCCACATTAGAGCTATGCCAATGGCTCAGTGAGCTTGTTCAGTGAGTAGCTGAGCCACACAGAGCAGGAAAGTCCCGGGTCCAATCCCTGGTCTGCGCTGAGCTTGCAGCACGGGTTGCTACAGTTGGCCACAGCACTCCTGGGTTAATGAGGAGAAGAAAGATAACTTGTCCAGGATTTCCGCTCCTGATTGCTATCTAGTGAGCGGTGTGGATATCGGGGGAGGACAGGATCAGACTTGGTTGCGATGGCCCCTTAGGAACATAGGAACAGGAGGAGGCCATACAGCCCTCAAGCCTGTTCCGCCATTCAATGGGATCATGGCTGATCTGCGACCTAACTCCATCCACCCACCTTCGCCCCACATCCCTTAATACCTTTTGGTTAACAAAAATCTATCAATTTCCGATTTAAAATTAACTGATCCTCAGAGTCAATTAGCCTACTGACATTCACTGGCACAGCTCACTTAATAACAGTGTTAATAGCATGGAGGATGATGGTGCCTGTGGAACTGTAAACCAGAAAGGAATAAGCACCTTCAAGAGAAAGGAGAGCAGAAAATTGGCAAGAAAATATGCCATCTTATGAGACAGTACAAAGAAATTGCTGTCAATGTGTTTTGAAATGGATATACCTGGAGTATTGAATTTCCAACTAGGCCAATATCTTGTAATGCCACTTAAAAGTAGCCCAACTTCTTAAACTTTTGACTTACAGGGATGTTTTTTTCCTAAATATCAAACATGACAACAGAGTCGAAAATACAAGACATCGCTCAGAGCTATGTATGGGACTGTGAGGAGTGTGTGTGCGGAAGTACTGAATTTTACAGATTCAAATGGAAGGGGTGTTAGCAAATTCACTAATACATCAATCAAGACATTCCCACGCCTGCATTTTGTTAATTGAGGAGCCTAATGAAAGGCCGTGGCCCATAATACAAGACACCAAATAAGTTGCAAGCAAGGGGAGAGAAGATGAAGTAAAGGACAAAACTGTAACTAGGTGACATTAAGCTTGGTTTTTAAAAATCTGGGGAGACTGAGGGAGGTAAGGAGTTCCACAGTTTTGGAATTCCAGGAATGACTGATTTAGAGTGGGTGCCGGTGTAGTGAGTCTTGCTTTTACCATAGTGCAGACATAAGCAGGAGGGAGGGCGTTAGGACAGGGTTTTGGCAGCTTAGGAGGAACAAAACAGCAGAGTTCAGAAGAGCAGCAACCGTAAAACGAGAGAAATTGAAGGCCAGAGGTTAAGGTGGCGGCTTTTGCATGCCTGCTGCGGTAAGTGTTAGAAGGGCTTCCTGATATGGGTCAGACCCGGCGTTTATAGAGGTTCTCTGTACTCGAGAGTGGAGAATAGTGGTTTTTCAAGAAAGAGTTAACCAAGCTTTTTGGAGGCAGCTTTGCTGGATTCATACTGGGAGATCTGGGGTACGAGTCGCACCTTCACATATTTTGTGTGCTCTAGCCATAGAGTTGAAAGGTTTCTTACCAAAAGTCATCCTTTAACGGCAATGATTTATATAGGTGAATTCAGCACATGCTGGAAAATCACAGGCACGTGTGCCTGCCATTGCCTATACTCAGAAAATTAGCCCCAAATACAGGATCTCTGTAGAATTTAAATATACATGGCGAAATCAATTGAAATATAGCGAACCTGCCTTAATTGAAATTTGCTATTTACTCCCATTTTATAACCAATTTCAAAACACGCTTCTACAAAAATAGAGCATGGTCTGGAAAAGTCAGACTGGGGAGCAGTAAGAGAGGGTAGCGGGAATTTTCCAATCGTTGACTTTTCTTGATTCAACCGCTCAGACTTTGCACATTGCTCCCCAGTCAGTCAATCATTTGTCAATGTTTGCCAGACCATCCTTTTAAGCCAAGAATGAAGAGCAGAGATTGCTACTGTACTCGACTACCAGAGTCGCTGCAGCTTGCGGGGATAAGAGTGATGGGCCTCCTCCTTCACGCAAAGCCTGGCATATCTCAATGGCGAAACGTTTCAGGGGAAAGATGAAGTATTGAGAAATATCCTAGCTAAGATCAGCTAACTGAGCCTCTGGCCACCAAATGTGGTCGAGCCATAAAAACCAGAAATTCAGGATCAGAAGCTACACTGTAAATACAAGCATCATGGTTCTCATGACTGTTCACCTTTTAAGTATCCTGTTACACATAGTGGAGTTGGCTAGCCTTCATCTCACGCATAAATGCTACTTTGCATTCAAGGAGAGAAAAGCCAATTGTGACAACCCTATTATTGCCCTGGCTCTTTGTCCTGGGATCCGCTGCGCAGTTTCAGCATTTTCTTTTTTTTTTAAATTGCAGACTTCCAGCATTTGGAGGTTCTCCTTTTCATCCCGGGGATCTGTCCAGTTGCCCCTTGAAGAACAGACAAAGTCAAAGCTCGCGCACACTGGAGCGACGGGGAGCCCTGGGGACCGGAAGTGTCTCTTTGTGATCGTGAAAGAAGCACAGACAGGCTGGGTGATGGTCACATTTTCCTCAGATAACAAGACTTTTAAATTGTATTCCTCTCTTTCATCGCTGCCTTTATCAAAGAGCTGCTTCTATTTGTTTGATTTTGGGGCATAAACAGTAATTTGCAATTTCTGGGGATTCAGAGCCAAACTTCAGAGGCTTTCGGTTATTTACAAAAAAATACTGGTACTGGCAACAGAACATAGAGCACACCCAATCGCCAGTCACTTACCAACATGTGTGTCTTGGTAATTTGGGCCTACATCAGTTACACTGTTAATCACATTATTGAGGCTATTTGCCTGCCCTCACTAGAAGTTCATGTAAGACCCTCCATTGGCATCACTCACAGGCGCAGCTCAGCGACTCGACTGATGCAGAGTGTTCTTCACCCGTGATGGAGTATCCTAACTCTCACCGTCCCGTTCACCCATCACCCCCTGTGCTCGCTGACCTACATTGGCTCCAGGTCCGGCAACGCCTCGTTTGTAAAATGCTCATCCTTGTTTCCAAATTCTTTCGTGGCCTCGCCCCCCTCCCCATCTCTGTAACCTCCTCCAGCCCTACAACTCTCCGAGATCTCCGCTCTCCTCCAATTCTGACCTCTTGTTGAACATCCCTGATTTTAATCGCTCCGTCATTGACGGCCGTGCCTTCAGCTGCCTGGGCCCTCAGCTCTGGAATTCCCTCCCTAAACCTCTCTGCCTCTCTCCCCTCTTTGAAGACGCTCCTTAAAACTGTCCTAATATCTCCTTACGTGCCTCGGTGTCAAATTCTGTTTGATTACGCTCCTGTGAAGTGCCCTGGGACGTTTCACTACATTAAAGGCGCTATAGAAATGCAAGTTGTTGTTGTTGCTGGGAGTGATCCATTACGTGCCCCATCGATGCAATGTCATTAAGATCAGAAACTTGCTTGCATTTGATCCCTGACCTAGGCTGAGTTAGCTGCCCTCAGCTGGGGCTGTAGCTGTGATGCTACAATTGTCATCAGTGCCCCTAGGCTGAGGAAAGGGAAACATCAGTCTGGGATTCCACTCATGACTGCGATATAGTGAATCCTGGGGGGGGGGGGGGGGGGGGGGAGCCATTATGGGATGTTGGTGAAAACAAGGTCAGGCTTGTTTGTGTTGCGACCATAGTTGAATACCCTACTGATTGTTTGGGCTCACGCATTAAGAATAGCCACTCGGACTGAAGGTCCATTGAACCGCATCACAGCAAGAGCCAGGAGAAGGGAAGAAAAGGAAATTGAGGAAAAGGCAACGAAATTTATTTTTGAAAGATTGCTCTTCCAGTTAGGGCTCCTCAGTTAGGCGGTGCTTTGCTCAAACAACATTGAATGATAAGATAGTGCAGTTGCTATATTGTACTCCTTGAAATCGATTTCTTACTTACCGTTTCAGCAGAAAGCATGTGCCTCAACACCAGAAATCCACAGTTACACCAAGAATGGAACAAACAGGGAGGAGCAGATCATCCCTGCTAGATCCTACTTACTGCAGTATCCAGGGTATTTGAATTACATTTTGCTCCCCTCCTCTGCTGACTAACTATTGCTTGGGCTCGGTTCCATGGGCAGTGGTGGCATTCTGGCACCTCAGACTAGAGCCAGTCTTTCTGCGTGAGCCTGACAATGAGTGCCGATAAGCTATCCACTTCGGTAAGAAAAACAGCAAGGCAGAGTATTATTTAAATGGTGATAGATTGGGAAATGTTGATGTACAGAGGGACCTGGGTGTCCTTGTACACCAGTCACTGAAAGCAAACATGCAGGTGCAGCAAGCAGTTAGGAAGGCAAATGGTATGTTGGCCTTCATTGCAAGAGGATTTGAGTACAGGAGCAAGGATGTCTTACTACAGTTATACAGGGCCTTGGTGAGACCACACCTGGAGTACTGTGTGCACTTTTGGTCTCCTTACCTAAGAAAGGATATACTTGCCATCGAGGGAGTGCAGCGAAGGTTCACCAGACTGATTCCTGGGATGGCAGGACTGTCGTATGAGCAGAGATTGGGTCGACTAGGCCTGTATTCACTAGAGTTTAGAAGAATGAGAGGGGATCTCATTGAAACGTATAAAATTCTGACAGGGCTAGACAGACTGGATGCAGGGAGGATGTTTCCCCTGGCTGGGGGGATCTAGAACGAGGGATCACAGTCTCAGGATACAGGGTAGGACATTTAGGACTGAGATGAGGAGAAATTTCTTCACTCAGAGGGTGGTGAACCTGTGGAATTCTCTACCACAGAAGGCTGTGGAGGCCAAGTCACTGAATATATTTAAGAAGGAGATGGATAGATTTCTAGACACAAAAGGCATCAAGGGGTATGGGGAGAGAGGGGGAATATGGTAATGAGATACAGGATCAGCCATGATCATATTGAATGGTGGAGCAGGCTTGAAGGGCCGAATGGCCGACTCCTGCTCCTATTTTTCTATGTTTCTATGGAAGGCATCATAGCTGACCAGATTCTATTCTCCCCTGATGTTCACACACACACGCACCTTCCAGGAGCAATCAACAGATGTCGATCAAGAACTGATTATTGCTCTCCTTTCCCTAAGGGCCACTGAGGTCCCCTGTTGCTGTCCCGAATGAGTTGGCTAATCCAGCACAGATTGGAGATATAACCACTTCTGGGTACGTAGTGTGCCATTCCTTTACCCGCCTTGGGCAATTGGTAGAGCATGACTCACCTTATTTAAGAGGGACCATCCCATCTTGACTCAACAAGTTAATGTGTGGAGAATCAAGGCGGAGACAACCCTGAGCCTCGCATTCCATAAAAAGACTATACCAGCAAAGATTATATATATATAGTAGATCATTTGAAGCTTCAAGAAAGATTGCTAAAGACCAGTGAAAGAGTGATTTGAACTAAAACGTGTTAAGCTCATGAAACAGACGGGCTGTGGGCAGGGTGTCTGGGATAGGTGTTTACTTGTATTTGGCAGGAGTACAAAAAGTGCCCTCTGGATACAGACTGTGTGAAATCATGTCACCGTGTGGCGTCATTAAAAATATTAAATGGCTACAAGTCAAAATGGGTTTCCACACAGGTCTGAAGGCAGTGCAATGTAAAGAAAGAAAGAACATGCATTTATATAGAGTCTTTCACAACCTCAGGACGTCCTAAAGTGCTTTAGTCAATTTTTTTTTGAAGTGTAGTCACTGTTGTAATTTCGAGAAACGCGGCACCCAATTTGCATACAGCAAGCTCCCAAAAACAACAATGAGATAATGGCCAGACAATCTGTTTTAGTGACACAAAAGCAAAATACTGCGGATGCTGGGAATCTGAAATAAAAAAAACCAGAAAATGCTGGAAACACTCAGCAGGTCAGGCAACGTCAACCTGATGAAAGACCATCGACCTGAAAAGTTAACTCTGTTTTTCTCTTCACAGGTGCTGCCTGACCTACTGAGCATTTCCAGCATTTTCTGTTTTTAGTGATGTTGGTTGAGGGATAAATATTGGCCCCAGGACACCGGGGGAGAACTCCCCTGCCCTTCTTTGAAATAGTGCCCGTGGGATCTTTTACGCCCACCCGAGGGGGCACACAGGGCCCTGATTTAATATCTCATCGGAACAACTGCAGCACTCCCTCAGTGTCGGCCTGGATTTTGTGCTCAAGTCTCTGGAGTGGAGCTTGAACCCACAAACCTCCTGACTCAGAGAGACAGGAGAGTGCTACCCACTGAGTCACAGCTGACACATCTCATTATAGTTCTGCGCTGCCACACCTTTGCCGACACATCATTCACTGCACTTCAAAAAGTGACTGATATTGTGAAAGCTAAATCATTCCACTATTATCATTTTATTTTTACCCGACTGACAAGACACCAGTGTAAATGAGGCAGCTCCACAGAGTCCAACACAGCATGTTCAACTGCTGAGCCCAGATTAGCGCACAGGTGACTCCAAACAAACAAGGCAGCACATCAAAATGCCAAACTGAATAACCGGCTGCATACAAATTACAAATCTCTTGAAAAGTGAACTATCAGGTGCAACCCCACTTTCCTGCCCAATCTCCATATCCCTTGATCCCCCCCCCCCCCCAGTCCAAAAATCTATCTATCGCAGCCTTCAATATACTCAACGACTCGGCCTCCGATAGATAGCTCTCTGGGGTAGAGAATTCCAAAGATTCACCACCCTCTGAGTGAAGAAATTCCTCCTCAACTCAGTGTTAAATGGCCGACCCCTTATCCTGAGACTGTGCCCCCTGGTTCTAGACTCTCCAACCAGGGGAAACAACCTCTCTACCCTGTCAAGCCCCCTCAGAATCTTATACGTTTCAATGAGCTTGTCCTCTCTTCTACTTGTTTCAAACCTTGGTCGCGTCTCGCGCTGTGCAGCTTGACCCCTCACCTAGATCTCTAATGTTCTTTTAAAAATCATTTGAAAGGTTAAAATGTGAACTTATACCTCTCTGTCCTGATTTACTGACAAAAACCCTATTGAATTCTGTAACTTGGCACAGCACAGCACAGCAAACATTACCAAACTTACTGAACTTTATGGCCTGGCACATCAAGATAAACTGCAGCAGATATTACAAATGTTTTTATTGCGCTCTCTAGCCTGGCACAGAAAAGTTTGAATTACGTAAAGTGCATTGAACTACCTGCCCCATAACCAACCAACATTCTTTGTTACAAAAATCAGATACACTAAGAGGCTTATTAGTTCATCACATTTTCACAATCTCCAACCATAAACACCATTGCAAACATGCATTTAAAGAACCTGATTTTTGCAATTTTACTCAAACTATATTGAAGCATGAGAAAAGTGGATGTAAGAACAGTGTGGAGAAATAATGGAACTAGAGACGGAAGACACAAGAGCAGAAAACATCACTGAAAAACAAAGAGCTCACAAACAAAGAGAGGAAACATGTGGCTACATTCAAAATAGGGAGATGTTGTATATAATAAAAAAGATACCTAAGCTTTAAAATTCTCCATTCTTGTTCTCAAATCCCTCTATGGCCCTCGCCCCCTCCCCATCTCTGTAACCTCCTCCAGCCCTACAACCCTCCGAGAGCTCTGCGCTCCTCCAATTCTGGCCCCGATTTTAATCGCTCCACCATTGGCGGCCGTGCCTTCAGCTGCCTGGGCCCTGAGCTCTGGAATTCCCTCCCTAAACCTCTCCGCCTCTCTCCCCGTCCTTTAAGATGCTCCTTAAAACCTACCGCTTTGACCAAGCTTTTGGTCACCTGTCCTAATATCTCCTTAAGTGGCTCGGTGTCAAATTTTGTTTGATAGCACTCCTGTGAAGGACATTTTACTATGTTAAAGGCGTTGTATATAAATGCAAGTTGTTGTAAGCTGGATGAGCAGAATGGATCAAACTTTTTAATAGGTCACCAAAGAAAAGCCAAGTATTATTACATGTGAGCTGTCGAAGATCAGAAGTTGTTGACGCTCTAAAGTATATAAAGAGAAGAGAGGCAGGAGAAGACAATGTCCTAATATGGGGGAGGTTGGTGAACAGAAAATAGCCCAACTCTGTCATCTGACCTGCCGCTCAGCGAGCTTACCCACCGACTTTCTCTGGTCCACATTCTCGGCTTGGTACCAACTGAGCCATCGCCATCCCTGGGTCAGAAGGTTATGGACTTAAAACACGCAATGTAGGGGGCTGACATCCCAGCTCATTACTGAGGGAGGGCTGCGTTGTTGGAGGTGCCGTCCGTGATGCTGAAGTAGGTTCAAGTGAATGCCGAAGAGCCCATGACACTATTTGTAGAACAGGGGTTGCCTTTTCCCTCAGCATTCATTCTCATTGACATTTGCAGGATCTCGCTGTGCAAAAAAATATCTGTCATGGCTACAGAACAAGGAGCCTTTGCACTTTTAAGTAATGATGTGCGACTTCTCACTTTTAAGTAACGCATTGTATGGAATCTCGGAGAGATGTGATAAGGTGTTTTATAAATACAAGTCTTTCTTTCTTATTCACAACTCTCTCCAAAAAAATTCGGAGGCCACAGATTGTGTGCTGCTACAAATCATGCTCGAAAGAATAAAAAAGCACGATGGGAACTGAGCGCGGAAAGAAAGGAAGGAACGAATATTTGGTTTGAGAACAATTCCTGAGCAGGCACTAGAAATGAAGTATATATATGCTTTATACATAGATGAGAAGAAAGCATTTGACAGGCTGAAACAGGAAACATTATTGCAAATTGATGGCAAAGCCATGAATCTTATTAGGAATCTTTACTGGGAAACAGCAGCAGTAAGAGCTGATAGTGAGTCAACAAAATGAACAAAGATCAGAAGAGGAATGAGACAAGGATATGCTCGGTCACCCAACCTTTTGAGCACATACTCTGAATTCATGATGAGACAGACAGACAGTCTGGGTGACTTAAAGGTTGGTCTCAAGATCATTGGATAGCTGATAAACAACCCAAGGAACTCCGATGATTGCAGACACTAAGGAGAGATTACAAGATACCCGAGAAGATAAATCTGACAAGTTTGGGAACGGACTGAAAATAAATGCTGCGGTGATGCAGCCAAAATTCACAAAAAAAGAAGAGCGCTCAAACGTGGGACTTTTATGAGTGAGTACGGAAACTGGAAGCAGCTATGATTTTTTTTTAAACTTGGGTAGTCAAATAACTTTAGATGGTTGAAGTAACAAAGGAATCAAATGAAGGGAGCAATTGTAAAAAAAAAAGGCACTGAACAACATGAAAGCATTTCTGTGCAAATATAAAATCAGAGTGTTGATGAGAATGCTTAAGTGTTGCATTGACGTGAAAAATGGAACTTGATGGCCAAGAAGGACTGGAGGTGTTTGAATCATGGTACTGCAGACAGATGCTGATAAGGAGCTGAACATGAAGACTAACTAATAAGAGAGAGTCCTTGAACTAGTGAAAGAAACAAAAGAAGTGGTGAGGCTGATGACAGCGAGAAAGACGATACATTATTTAGGAGTCACAAGGAAAATGACTGTGTGGGAAATTGATGGTAATAGTTCAAGAGTCAGGCAAAGAAGAATCCCTCAAGCAGAAACAAAAATAGAAAATGTTTGGCAAGTCAGGCAGCATCTATGGAGGGAAGAGATGATAGCAGAACTGAGAGGTTACACCGATCAGGAAAGATTTAACAGGACGGGGCACTTTTCTCTAAAAAAAAAGAGAAGGTTGAAGGGTGACCTGATAAAAGGTCTTTAAAATTATGAAGGTGTTCGATAGGGTAGACATGGAGAAAATGTTTCCACTTGTGGGGGAGACCAGAACTAGGGGCCATCAATATAAGATCGTCACTAATAAATCCAATCGGGAATTCAGGAGAAACTTCTTTACCCAGAAAGTGGGGAGAATGTGGAACTCGCTACCACAGGGAGTGGTTGAGGCGAACAGCAGAGAGGCATTTAAGGGGAAGCTGGATAAACACATGAGGGAGAAAGGAATAGAGGGATATGCTGATAGGGTGAGAGGAAGAGGGGTGGGAGGAGGCTCGGGTGGAGCATAAACCATGTGGAGAGAGAGAAATGTTCAGGAAGAGATGGGAAGAGTCATAGATGAACAACAAAAAGGTAAGAGAGGGTTGGAAATTAGAAGCAAAATTAATGAAATTCTCTAGGTCAGGGCAACAGTGGGAAGCAGCACTGACAGACTTGACAATGTAATGGAAAAAAGAGGTCAGGCAGTGGACCCGAGTGCGACCAGAACAAAGAGTGTTCGACATATCCTACAAAAAGACAGTCATCATAAGACCTATGTAGGTTCCCATAGTGACACCTTTGTCTGGAGGAACTGAGTGGCGTTAAAGGAAAATTGTTCAATGTGAGAACAAGTTCAGCCGGGGAAGATGGGGGCTGGTCGCGCCACTGTTCAAGGGAGAAGCGGAGGGCCCGCAGACAGCCCTGGTGAGGAATGGAGCTGTAGAGGGACTATAAATCCATAATGAAAAGGTGATGGTTAAAGCCAGTAGACTGGAATTCATTAAAGCTGCATAGTAAATCAGAAAAGTCACAGATATAGGTGGGTAGGTGCTGGACAAGGGGAGAAAAAAGAGAGTTTAAGATTAGAGTAAAACCCCTCAACCGGTGCGGTTCAATAAATGTTACTGGATCAATACAATCCAACTGATCTTGGGAACAGAATTCTAACTTTAACCCACTGAATTAGAAAGATCTTTCACAGCGACCCAAATTGTTGAATGGCCCCACCCAGTGTGGTTTTGACACAAAGACCAGAACGAACTGATTCAAACCCAGTCTGTGCTGAACTAAGCTTCTTTTACATTAGCCTTCCCGAGATGCTTGTGACACTGGTTTCCAATGTATGGATCCCACACAACTGGCCTCGAATCCAATGTACACTTTCTAGATTTGCTAAAACAGGCGTCCAAGACCCATGCGTAGGGAACCAATGGTACAAGCACTAAGGCCACTGGGAAAGCATCTTTAGCCGATCTCAGCTGTGACAATTGGCCCAGGGCTAGGAAAGGGAAAAAAAATTAAACAAGGTGCCTATTTGAATCTGAAGTACCTTAATCGTACCCCCAAACCTCAGGCAACATTTCGACAAGACAAAGATTAATGGAAAAGTAATCAATGTCACCATCAAATATACATGACAACAGTTCTCCTACTGTGCATGACACTTGGGTGCACAGTCCAGGACAAATTGGAAAGTGAAACTCTGCCTAGCAACACTGTGGTGATGTAATCACAACAAGATTAGGGCAGGGCCTTGTCAAACCACAACAGGTGGGAAAGAGCACTTACCAAGTACAAAGCTCCCACTGGAGAGCTATATTTTGTCCAAATAGATAAAGGCACAAAAAGACCCTGGTATGCTAGGTCCAGCAAGGATTGAATACACAGCAAGAGATAATCGAGGGGAAATTAAGCATGCACTGAAGTCCAGAAATGGTTTAGTGTACAAACCAACTCATGCACTGCAAGGGAGAGCAGAGTATCTGCTGGGAACCCTCTGCTGATCCTTCTCTTCAACTACTCGCTCAGGAGGTTCCCTCTTGAAAAAAAAGGGCCTCCAAACCAAGAGACTCCGTCTGTCCACTTTATCCACGACCATTTATTATTTTGCGATGTGCAGCAACGCTGGTTCTCGCCTTTTATCCATGAAACAAAATGGGCGGCAGCAGCTCGTCAGGAATGCAAGGGAGGGGTAGCCACTTGAAATGAGGAATGAGTGAGACAATACAAGAGGACCATCACATCAGAGGTTTAACACGGCAGGAAAATACACTGGCTGAGTGTTCTTTCCGATCCATGGTTCCTACACAAGAGCACAAACAATGCAGCGAACCAACAGACCAGCAGGTTCTTCCAGCACTGAACAAGTTAGAGGGTCAACTATTCTATGCTGATAGCGTGTTTCTTTTCGGCTAACAGAGGGAAAGCTGGCTGGAACGGCTGATACAGGCTACAGGGTCAGTTTGAATACAGAAGTCCAACTGATCTCACTCTTCCAGAATACCGACTTTACCGACTTCCCATCCCAGGTTTAAAATCAGGTGCGGATGCAAACAGGACTTGTTCAACATCGCATCTGAAGGACTGCACTGGAGTATCAACCCAGATAGCACACTCAATTCCTGGTGTCGGGCTCGAAACCTTCTACATAAGACCATAAGACGTAGGAGCAGGAGTAGGTCATTTGGCCCCTCGAGCCTGCTCCGCCATTCAATAAGATCATGGCTGATCTGATCTTGGCCTCAACTCCACTTCCCTGCCCGCTCCCCATAACCCTTGACTCCCTTATCGTTCAAAAATCTGTCCATCTCCACCTTAAATATATTCAATGACTCCGCCTCCACAGCTCTCTGGGGAAGAGAATTCCAAAGATTCACCACCCTCTGAGAGAAGAAATTCCTCCTCATTTCCAATTTAAAGGGTGCCCCCTTATTCTGAAATTATGCCCCCTAGTTCTAGATTCCCCCACGAGGGGAAACATCCTCTCTGCATCAACCCTGTCAAGCCCCTTCAGAATCTTATATGTTTCAATAAGATCCGCTCTCATTCTTCTAAACTCCAATGAGTATAGGCCAAACCTTTCTTCATAAGACAACCCCCTCATCTCCGGAATCAACCTCGTGAACCTTCTCTGAACTGCCTCCAATGCAAGTATATCCTTCCTTAAATAAGGTGACCAAAACTGTACGCAGCACTCCAGGTGTGGTCTCACCAACGCCCTGTACAGTTGTAACAGGACTTCCCTACTTTTATACTCCATTCCCTTTGTAATAAAGGCCAACACTCCATTTGCCTTCCTAATTACTTGCTGTAACCTGCATGCTAACTGTTTGTGATTCATGTACAAGGACCCCCAGATCCCTCTGTACCGCAGCATTTTGTAATCTCTCCCCATTTAAATAATAATTAGCTTTTTTATTTTTCCTACCAAAGTGGATAACCTCGCATTTTCCCACATTAAACTCCATCTGCCAGATTTTTGCCCACTCACTTAGCCTATCAATATTCCTTTGGAGATTCTTTGCGTCCTCCACACAATTTGCTTTCCCACCTATCTTTGTATCATCAGCAAATTTGGCTACAGTACACTCAGTCCCTTCATCCAAGTCATTAATATAGATTGTAAATAGTTGAGGCCCCAGCACTGATCCCTGCGGCACCCCACTAGTTACAGTTTGCCAACCTGAAAATGACCCATTTATCCCGACTCTCTGTTTTCTGTTAGTTAGCCAATCCTCTATCCATGCTAATATATTACCCCCAACCCCGTGAGCTCCTAATCTTGTGTAGAACGTTCACTCGGTTAATCCCGGGGATGAGGGGATGGACATATGAGGAGAGGTTGGGTAGATTGGGACTCTACTCATTGGAGTTCAGAAGAATGAGAGGCGATCTTATTGAAACATATAAGATTGTGAAGGGGTTGGATCGGGTTGATGTGGGGAGGATGTTCCCGATGATGGGTGAAACTAGAACTAGGGGGCATAGTCTTAGAATAACGGGCTGCTCTTTCAAAACTGAGATGAGAAGGAACTACTTCTGGTGGTTAGTCCATGGAATATGCTGCCCCAAAAAGCTGTAGAAGCTACATCGTTACATAAATTTAAAACAGAAATAGACAGTTTCCTAGAAGTAAAGGGAATTAAGGGTTACGGGGAGCGGGCAGGAATTTGGACATGAGTCTAGGTTCGGATCGGTCATGGCCCTGTGGGTAGCGTAGCGGGCCCAGGGGCCGTGTAGCCTGATCCTGCTCCTATTTCGTGTCCCCAGTTCTGTTAGGTTCAGGAGATGGTTCTGTGATAGTAGATTGGCGGTTAGGATCAGATCAGCCATGATCTTATTGAATGGCGGAGCAGGCTCGAAGGGCCAATTGGCCTACTCCTGCTCCTATTTCTTATGTTCTTATTAACCTTTTATCTAACCCGGTGGTGAAAGTGCTGCCCACTGAGCCACTCAAAGAAGGATGGAGCCAGAGCTGGGTGAAAAATCGCAGCAAAGATTCTCTCTCAAAAATAATTCCTATACATCATCTTGCATTGTGAAGGCAAACTGCTTTTGTACATAAAGACTTGCATAGCGCCTTTCACGACCACCAGACGTCCCAAAACGCTTTACAGCCAATGAAGTACTTTTGAAGTGCAGTCACTGTTGTAATGTAGGAAACATTTGCGTACAGCAAGCTCCCACAAACATTTGTGATAATGTCACATAGGATGTACAGCATCAACTTCTTGAACGATTTCGTCAGGATGGAGTCACAATTTCTGCTGACCGATATCAGCTGTCCCAGCAGTGCTGGCTTTTGCCGTGGAACCATTCTTTCTATCATTGTTGAGGCAAAACATTTTATATTCTTACTCTGCCCAAACGTGCAAAGTAACGCCCTCAGCGCGACTTTTCATATTTCATCCACCGATTGGAACGCCCCCACCAGTGGTCACCATGCTCGTGAACAGGGCATTATTGTGATTCAGGGATCCAAGACGATTGGAGACCAGGCTCTGCTACAACGGCCTAGCGCACACACACAAACATACTCCTACTGTCCTCCTCCCCGCAGGTCCTCTCTGCCTGGGTTTCGTAGGATGCATTGTGGTCCTCCCGACCTCGCTGCTGGCCCGTGCTGCACCTTCCCTGGGCCCCGACCCCGCTGCTGGCCCGTGCTGCACCTTCCCTGGGCCCCGACCCCGCTGCTGGCCCGTGCTGCACCTTCCCTGGGCCCCGACCCCGCTGCTGGCCCGTGCTGCACCTTCCCTGGGCCCCGACCCCGCTGCTGGCCCGTGCTGCACCTTCCCTGGGCCCCGACCCTGCTGCTGGTCCACGCTGCGCCACTCCTGGGCCTTGACCTTGCTGCTGGGCTCATCCTCGCTCCTGGGTCCCGGCCTCAGACATGAATGATGTTGTCTCTCACAGGATCAAACTAGCACTGATATTCTGGTGAAGGTTAACCAGGGGGAGGTTAGTGGAGCCCCATCAGTTTTTTGTATTTGTGCCTGTATTTGTATTTGTATCCCTGGCCCCGGGCTCCCCTCGCGATCCCCGGCCCCGGGCTCCCCTCGCGATCCCCGGCCCCGGGCTCCCCTCGCGATCCCCGGCCCCGGGCTCCCCTCGCGATCCCCGGCCCCGGGCTCCCCTCGCGATCCCCGGCCCCGGGCTCCCCTCGCGATCCCCGGCCCCGGGCTCCCCTCGCGATCCCCGGCCCCGGGCTCCCCTCGCGATCCCCGGCCCCGGGCTCCCCTCGCGATCCCCGGCCCCGGGCTCCCCTCGCGATCCCCGGCCCCGGGCTCCCCTCGCGATCCCCGGCCCCGGGCTCCCCTCGCGATCCCCGGCCCCGGGCTCCCCTCGCGATCCCCGGCCCCGGGCTCCCCTCGCGATCCCCGGCCCCGGGCTCCCCTCGCGATCCCCGGCCCCGGGCTCCCCTCGCGATCCCCGGCCCCGGGCTCCCCTCGCGATCCCCGGCCCCGGGCTCCCCTCGCGATCCCCGGCCCCGGGCTCCCCTCGCGATCCCCGGCCCCGGGCTCCCCTCGCGATCCCCGGCCCCGGGCTCCCCTCGCGATCCCCGGCCCCGGGCTCCCCTCGCGATCCCCGGCCCCGGGCTCCCCTCGCGATCCCCGGCCCCGGGCTCCCCTCGCGATCCCCGGCCCCGGGCTCCCCTCGCGATCCCCGGCCCCGGGCTCCCCTCGCGATCCCCGGCCCCGGGCTCCCCTCGCGATCCCCGGCCCCGGGCTCCCCTCGCGATCCCCGGCCCCGGGCTCCCCTCGCGATCCCCGGCCCCGGGCTCCCCTCGCGATCCCCGGCCCCGGGCTCCCCTCGCGATCCCCGGCCCCGGGCTCCCCTCGCGATCCCCGGCCCCGGGCTCCCCTCGCGATCCCCGGCCCCGGGCTCCCCTCGCGATCCCCGGCCCCGGGCTCCCCTCGCGATCCCCGGCCCCGGGCTCCCCTCGCGATCCCCGGCCCCGGGCTCCCCTCGCGATCCCCGGCCCCGGGCTCCCCTCGCGATCCCCGGCCCCGGGCTCCCCTCGCGATCCCCGGCCCCGGGCTCCCCTCGCGATCCCCGGCCCCGGGCTCCCCTCGCGATCCCCGGCCCCGGGCTCCCCTCGCGATCCCCGGCCCCGGGCTCCCCTCGCGATCCCCGGCCCCGGGCTCCCCTCGCGATCCCCGGCCCCGGGCTCCCCTCGCGATCCCGGGCTCCCCTCGCGATCCCTGGCCCCGAGCTCGCCTCGTGGTCTCTGGCCTGTGTGACCTGAGAACTCATTTTTAATGTGGAAGCAAGTCATCCTCGGCCCCGAGGGACTGCCTAAGAAGATGATGATTCAGGGACTATGGCAAGACTTTGACATCAGGAATGAGTGGGGCCTGTCTCTGATGTTTGGACCAGTTGAAGTAGTTAGTAGATCAGTGGCTGGCGAATTAAAAATCTTATCTTTACTGTGGGATGATGTAGCCAGAGTAAATATAACCCGAGATAAGAGGGCAGATTAACATGTTAAATAGTCATGGTCTGCAAGTATCTCGGTTGGACCAGATTGCAGCAAGTGGGGAGAGTACCAGAGGTACAGGAAACTTTTTAAAAGAACAAGAGGGTATCATTAAATAAATTCAGAACAAACAAAGGAGAAAACACCAAGCACCGAGGAAGGGGCAAACTGCATACTGGAAACCTGTCCCCTCACGTAGCAGATATTTACCACGATACAGCGCAACTTATAAAACGGTGAAAGTCAAATGTATGCACTTTTTCTCCTCTGATTTTATCACCTTTCCCCTTCCTGTTGCTAATGCTGGGGGTACATTTCCCTGGACGCCGCCAGCCATCTGATACCTCACCCAACGAGGAACTCTCCATCTGTAAAGGTGGACGAGGAGTGTCAGGCGGCTATTCAACGGCCCAATCTTGTCCTTACCCAACATCCACGCACACAAACATCCAACAGTGAGCCACCAGGCGGTGACCAGGAGCAGGAACACTGGCTGATTTCCACCCCTCTCTAGACTGGAAAGTAGGGAATGAGGGGGAGGGGGGTCCTAATGGATAGAATGTGCACCTTACATCAGGCAAACAGAACCTCTATTAATGTAGATTCCTCAGTAGTTAGGTTTGGAACACACATAGGGCATTTTTTTTCTCTCTCTCTCACATGGCAGCTGTCGATCATTCTGCCATTTACACTTCATCTAGAGTCATCTTTTGTTTAACTTGCCCCATTACCATCTCCTTTGGCCTCACACCATCATAATTTTTGTCTCTTAATCTCTCCTGCCTTCCATCCTGTCACAGACCTTCCCTTTTGTTCTTTCCTCCCCTCCACCTCTCCCTGCCCCTACACTTGCTTAAAAACCTGTTCCATCTCCAACTTTTTCCAGTTCTGACGAAGGGTCATCGACTTGAAACGTTAACTCTGTTTCTCTCTCCACAGATGCTGCCTGACCCGCTGAGTATTTCCAGCATTTTCTGTTTTTAGTTCAGATTTCCAGCATCCGCAGTATTTTGCTTTTGTATTAGGGCATTTGTTCAGTTCAGATTCTGGGAGAGTGGTGCCTGTGTGCTTACAATGCTAAAACCCGCTCCCTTATCGTGGTGGCAGAATTGTGGAGCACATTTTCATGAGTTTACGATTCAGGAGCTGGTGCCGCTCTCCTGCAACCCAAACTAAATAAGTGCCAACCCGAGAGTACTTTTACATGGTGATGGGTTTCTTGGTGTGTCGCATATCCAGCTGAACATAAAAAAGGTAGTACTTTAAGAACAGTTTTACATCAGAAAGAAATCATTCTGTGGCATTCCCAGTTTACACAAACCTTTATATTCTGGGAGAGCACAGACTCCACGTTCACAGTGCATAAAAAACACATTCTGTTTGTGTGTGCAGTGTAAACAGAGCAGCTGATCTGAACCATTCAAGCAGTCAGTGTAGATTGGGTATTAACCATAGAGCTGCGAGGAATGTTTATACCTTCAACACTCCACAAGGAATTTAATCCGATAAAGGCCTTGGATAGCCTCTACAGGTCACAGTTTATGCAACATGTGCTCACATAAACAGGCAATGTGTTTGTGTGAGAGAGTGTGTGTGAGAGAGTGTGTGTGAGAGAGTGTGTGTGAAAGAGTGAGAGAGAGAGTGAGAGTGAGAGTGAGAAAGAGTGAGAGTGAGAGTGAGAAAGAGTGAGAGTGAGAGTGAGAAAGAGTGAGAGTGAGAAAGAGTGAGAGTGAGAGTGAGAGTGAGAAAGAGTGAGAGTGAGAGTGAGAAA